>JAJJWW010004116.1:0-344869 GCA_023531295.1 Papaver armeniacum
GGAATTCTCTCAAATCTGTATTTCTTATCCTCATCTTGAAGAGGACGAAAAGACGAAGCCAACGGTGAAGGAGGCAAGGTCATTCCGATTTCATATGAAGAAGTTGTGGGCTTTGAAGCGTATCGAGTTGCGGAATTAAATCAATGTCGGTCTCGCGGGATCGCGGTTGAATGGAAATCACTAAGGGGTTGCCATTTCAAGTAGTGGCCCTTATCGATGAGTGGGGTGTGCGGATAAATCTAAATCCACCCTTGGGTTATAACCCTAAATCGAATTTCTCTTCATTATTACCATTACTCCGAATTTCGAGGAGAAACAAGAGATTGGGAACTACTGCCTCGTTCTTACAGTCCACTTGAAATGGAGAGCAGCTGTGGGAGATCAGATCGAGAGATTCAAGGATAGAAAATGGAAGAGATTGAATGGGTGTTGAGTGTAAATCGATTTGATTCTGGTTCTGGGCGATTTGATGGAGATGATACTGTGTTGAGAAGAGGTTCTGAGATTTCAAACGGAAAAATTAAAGATGAGATTAGAGTGTTGTTTCCAGTAAGAGAAGATTTGTTGTTAACTATGGGTTTCTGTGGCTGTTAATTGAAGCAACGAATCAACAACTCAGAGAAGAACATAGAGAAATTAGGGTTTCAAAGGAACGAATTGAAGACATCAGTGGTGGTGTTTGTGTTGGAATCAAAGAAGAATTTGGGTTTGGTGTAAATCTGATGCCAAGTTTGACCAAGGATTGATTCTTGCCATGAGTTTGAGCATACGGAGGATTATGAGTTGTTGTTATTGCTCATCCGGGGGTTTGAAATCGAACCGCAAAAATAGTTTGGTTGAATGTCCGGGGAAGCAATGAGTTCGAGGAAGAAATTACTTGAGACAAGGGTTAGATGTATGTTTAGGTGCGAGGTGTTGGTGGTCCGTGTAGGTGGTCTGGTGATGATTGAAGTATAGGCGTGTTAACTTGGTTTGGAGTGGCGGAGTTGTTTCGGTGAGATGGCTTGAGCTGTGGGATTGAGTTCGAGTGGTTGCGATTGGTGGTAAAGTCATTTGCCAGTGCCGGCTAGGGATAATGAGCTTAATGGGTTTTGAGCCGCAATGAGATGGTGAAATGTGTTAGGATTCACGGGGCAAGAATGGTTGCAAAGTTTCGGATGGTATTGAGCTGCAATGTTATGGGTGTTGGTGCGATTTGCGTAACGGACCGAGATGCTACCGAAATGCTTAGATGTATGTTAGGGTTTGAGTTTGGATGAAGAATCGGGTATTGAAGTTGCAAAGTTGAGTTGCAAGTGATGAGCAAGTGCGGTTGTGAAGTCAGTGAAAGTTACAAATGGGTATGAGCTTGAGTGCAATTCGATTGAAGCAATGGAACTGCAGTTTCATGTAAGAGGTGGTAATCGGTGATGGTAGTGTAGATGGCAGGTGGAATCTCTGGTAGTGATGATATTTAGATGGATGCCTAGGTTCATGTGGTGGTGTTTGGAGCTGTGACTCTAATGGAGAATGGTGCACAACTGAAGAGAGGATATAGTTGCATCTGTGTGTGTGATGTTGATGTTGTTATGATAAGTGCATATTTCACATATATTTAGTGTCAATTCCATGTTAGTATTTGTTGGTTTTCGTGCAAATTATTGTATATTATGTTTGTTTTCTCTTATTTGTGTTTTGTCAGGTAAATCATCCAAAAGAAGTGAATATGCACTTAATTGTGCAAGGAAAGAAGCTAGCTATAAGTGGAGAAAGGCCAAAGACCAAATTTAACTCGTTCAAATACAAGATTTCTACTTTTCATTGTGTAGAGGACGAGAAGATGAAGACGATGGCGAAAGAACGGAGTCATTCTGAGTTCGTATGAAGAAGTTACGAGCAAAACAAGAACTTGGAAGACTAAGGGCTAAATGGTCATTTCAAAGAGAAGTACTATTGGCACCCTCGCTGTACGATAAGGGACACCTTCTTGCTAAGGGGCAGTCAAGTTCAAGAGAAGTGCTAAAGGGAGTCCGGTCTTTTACAAAGGGGGAAGCCAGAATTCAAACATTACTAAAGGCACCTGGCTTATTACTCAGGGCACTTCATCTTCACTGTTCTTAAACAGAACACATGAATGGCAGACGGAACTCGATGATCATGATGATCACGATGATGATGGATCTTGATTAACGTTATACTCGAATTTAAATACATCATTTGGGTTGGGAGAATGATATGAATCTTGGGTAGGATCCCGATTTCACATCAAGGGTGTGCGACCATCATAATCAGAGAATGTTGATGATCGTGATGATCAAGATGGGAATGATTTGGAGTGATTCTCGAATCCGAATGGTTCATTAGGTTCTTGAAGGTATTAGAATACATGGGTTGTCGTCGATTTCGACAATTCGGTGGTATTTAACTTAGCAAAAGTGAAAATCGATCACGCCATTGATGGCCGTGGTTGGAGCTCGAGTCTGCAATGGTGATGGTTCTTGTGGTGGTTTGATGAATGAGGAGCTACGAATAGAGGCTATGGCGTGTGATTCTCTCGGCAAATGACTATGGAGAATGAAGTTGCTGGGAGACCGGAGTGGTGGTCCGTGGTTTGCCGAATATGAGAATGAATGAAGGTGATGATGGCGAGAGAAGATGATGAACATGTGATGATCGAAAATGGATTTGAAATCGAGTATGTGGTGGTAGGGATGGCTTGTATGAGATGCTGCTGTGGATCGGTGATCATGGTGATCGAAAGTTAGAGCTCGAGATATTTGATTGAGAAAATGGAGTTGCAGAATCGCCATTATCGGGTAATGAAGAAGGATAGCTCGAGGAATAGGTTGCTCATGATTGGCAGAGAACGGTCTTTGGCGGTGGAGCTCGAGGAAGAAGAAGCTGAGAAGGATTCGATTATGGGCTGTTGCCATTGTGATGAATGCCGGAAACGATGGTGGTTAAGGGAGAGGATGGTTTGGCCGGGTAATCATTGTGGTTCGTTGCCATTGGCTTTTGGATGAACGGAGGAGGAAGATACAATGAGGAAGTGAATGTGACTCATGTCATAAGATGATGCCGATGCTCGATGGAGAAGAAGATGATACGGAGATGGCGATATGATGATGGAGGAATCCGTACGGTGATACGTCACCGGTGGGACCCTCTAGCTTTTACATTTTGGTGAGATGGAAGAAGGAAATAGCGAGCACGTGGTGGGGCGGGTTTCGGTAATTCTCGGAAGGGCGAACAAAGCTTGAGCGTTTTGGAGATTAGTGATGATTGTGTGTACTCATGGAGCATCGAAGATAGATAGATCAGATGGTGCGAGATGAAGATACAAAGAGTTCTCAGAGGATCGAACGATGGAAGCCGTGTGCACTCTACTAGAATATACCTCGCAGCACCCGATTACGAACACCTCTTTTTGGGATAAACTCCACCGACTTTTGCATCCTTATCTTGCACGAGTATTTTGGATTTCCTAGGGTTTTTGAAGGCTATAAATAGGAGTCAAAACCCAACGGAAAAATATCTCCTTCTTCTTTTATTTATTCTTTTTCTCTAGCTAGAAGACAGAAAAGAGAGAGAAATAAAGTTTTGCTCCTGGCTTTTCTTGTGAGTTTTTATATTTAATTCTATTTTATTCTTTCTCTTTTATTTATTTGTAGAATTCTTTTTAGCTATGACTAGCTAAACTTCTTTTTGATTAGGGATGATTTCAAAGTCCTGAACAATGAAGCTTTAATTTCTTAAACCAAGTTTATTTCAAGTTTTATTTATTTGTTGATTATCTTTATTATTTTTAATGTTTAAGAATATTGAGGGGTTATTTAAAGTGATCAATTAAATTAACCAATCAATAATTCTTCTACTAGTATTGGGGTTGGTGATACGTGTAATTGTCACTCAATTCTTTACACAAGTAGTAAATCGCAAGAGTGATAGAGGATTTTGTTAAGCAATTGTGTATAAAGATAACACTAGTAAGCGGGCCGAGCCTATGCGTCTGATGCTAGGATCAACCTGATTCACAGAGTGTAAAGCATTCGTTAATCTACACCTTGAGAGCTTATTCTTGGTGGGTTATTTGGATAGGAACTGGTAGTCGAGCGCTTCCGTATCCAGTGACAACAGGAATCCGGGGGATAGCAGAGCTTATTGCTATTCTACGGTTGGTAACAATATAAATTCAACAATAGATAAACTTGTATTCAATTAAGTTTCAGTTCAGTGACGACGAAGGATTCCCTAGTCTTCTTTCCTCTTATAATTTACAACAAATCTTTTATATTTTCTTTTGTCATTTACTTTGATTAAAATCTAAAAAACCCCCTTTTGGTTACTTTTTAAACAACTAAAAACTCACTGCTCTTCGTGGGAACGAACTCCTTGCCATTATATTACCAGTTAATAGTATGGAAAGAAGTAATTAATTTCTTTGTGTAAACGACGCGCATCAAATTTTGGCGCCATTTCTTGAGAATGATCGGTAGCTTTTAGTTGTTTTATTTTATTTTAGTATTATTATTTATTTTAGTACTTTGTTTTTAGATTTTTGTTTTATTTTTATTTTATTTTAACCAAAAAAAAAAAAAAAAAAACATATTTAATCATTTATTCTTAGATTTTACTCTAGTTTTTTTTTTGGTTTCAGTTATTTAATCTCTCATTTAGAAAGATTGGGATTATCTGAGGTGCGGAATTCAAACTCGTAAAGGAACAGTACTTCAAGCACGTCAGCAGTTACAACTAGAACCTTCTACAGAAGAGATGGTTAATACAGACGACGAGATAGATCCACCACCTCCACCACCTCCACCTCCACCTCCAGAGAGGAAGACGTTGAGAGATCTAACATCACCATGTTTGGAATCTCAACCAATGTGTATTACTCTAAATGACACAGTGGAACTTAAGTCAAGCCTTCTTCATTGGGTTCCAAAGTTCAAGGGACTACCGGTGAAGATCCTAATCGACACCTGCGGCAGTTTGAATACGATTAGAAGTATGAAAAAGAGCGATGATGATGATGATGATACGACTTTTCTACAAGCTTTTCCGTTTTCATTAACGGACCATTGCGGACTCATGGTTCTATTATCTCCCTTAGGAAGTATTACCACATGGACCGGAATGAAAAACTGTTTTTTGGAGAAGTATTTTCCTGCTTCTAAAGCCGCATCTATTCGCAAGGAGATTAGTGGCATTGTACAAATTTTGGAGAATCTTTGTATGACTATTGGGAGAGGTACAAGAAATTGTTGGCGAGTTGCCCACATCATCAAATACCACCACAACTTATCATTACACACTTCTATGAGGGGTTACTACCGCATGAGAGACACTTGATTGATGCGGCTAGCAGTGGTGCATCAGCTAATAAAACTATCGAGGAGGCTACTAGTTTGATTGAGAGCATGGCTGCAAATACGCAGCAATTTTATACTAGAGATTCATCGGTGGTTAGAAGAGTTAGTGAGATGGGAGATTCTTCACACATAGAGCAACGAATGAGTAATATGGAAAAAATGGTATAACGTATAGCATCTGCAGTTGTTCCTTCATACGAAGAGGATGCCGAGGTAAATGCTATATTTCCTAATCAGAGGCCAAGATATGATCCCTACTCTAATACTTATAATCCTGGTTGGAAAGATCACCCAAATTTCGAGTTATGCAAACAAGCAAGTTGCAGCTCCTAATCCATATGCAAGGCAAGGTGGTTTTTTCAACAACAATTCCAACCACAACAAGGTGATTTTCAACAACAAAAACCAAGGTTATGATGCAAGAATCTAAGATTGACATGCTCATCTCCATGTTTAAACAAAGTCATATCAGAAATCCGATCAAAATCGATTGAAAACTGATAATGCTATTAGGGATTTACAAACTCGGATGGGGCAAATGGCATGGATATGAATCAAGTGAAAGCACAAGCCTCGACAAAGTTGCCATCACAACCTTTTGTGAATCCAAGAGAGCATGTCAATGCCGTAACTCTAAGAAGTGGGAGACAAGGCGAAGAACCACAACAACAACAACAACAACAACATGTGGTTAATAACGACATTGAGAAGGAAGCGGAAACCGTACCAAAGGAAAAGCCAACCTCAAACGGCCAACCTAAGGACACGATTCCCACCTTTACCACACCACCTCCTTTTTCCTAGTCGTTTTGCCAAGTCAAAGAAGCAAGCTCAAGACAAGGAGATCATGGATATTTTCAGCAAGATACAAATCAACATTCCATTTATTGAGGCCATCAGAACCGTACCTAGGTATGCCAAGGTTTTGAAGGATTTATGCACAAGGAAGGATAGGTTGATTGCTAATCAAATTACTCAGGTGGGCGAAAGTGCTACAGCTATGTTACTTAAGAAGATGCCTACAAAGTGTGAGGATCCCAGGGGGTTTCACGGTGCCAATTACTATTGGTAACCGACGATTTGAGCGTGCTTTACTTGATACGGGAGCATCCATAAGTGTTATGTCACCGATGTTTATGATTCTTTGAATCTTGGACCTTTAAAAGAGGCAAATATTACTATTCAATTGGCAAACAAGTCCAATATATATCCTAAGGGAGTCGTGGAGGACGTGTTAGTTCAAGTGAATCAGTTAATTTTTCCGGTTGATTTCTACATTGTGGATATGCAAAATGGAGAAAATTGTTCATCTACTTCGTTACTTCTTGGGAGACCGTTTATGAAAACTGCAAAGACGAAGATTGATGTGGACAATGGTACACTCACTATGGAATTTGATAAAGAGATAATTCGCTTCAACATATTTGAGGCCATGCGTTATCCTAGTGATGTGCACTCCGCTTTCTCTATTGATGTTATTGGTTCATTGGCACAACAAATGTTTGATTTGAGCAATGAAGACGAACTTGGAGTAGTGTTGCGAAATAGCATTGATTTGGACGTTCATGGGCAGCCGAATGTGGACGTCGAACTAGTCAAAGACATAGTGGAGATGTGTGGTGCTTTAACAACATTATGAAGAAGCTCGAACGGGTAATATCTCTTATATTTCTTTACCCGTAACTAATGAGGTTCCTTTACCTTCTATTGTGCAGGCACCTAAACTAGAATTGAAGCCTCTTCCCGATCACTTAAAGTATGCTTACTTGGGTGATAAAGAGGATCTTCCAGTGATTATTGCAAAGAATCTCAATGCTATACAAGAAGAACGTCTACTTCGGGTTCTGAAGGAGCACAAAACGGCCATTGGTTGGACAATTGCTGACATTAAAGGCATTAGTCCATCAATGTGCATGCATAGAATCCTTATGGAAGATGATAGCAAGCCGGTACGTGATGCTCAACGTAGGCTTAACCCCCCAATGATGGAGGTCGTGAAGAAAGAGATCCTCAAATTACTAAGTGTGGGGGTGATTTACCCAATTTTCGATGACAAGTGGGTTAGTCCGATTGCAAGTGGTGCCTAAGAAATCGGTGTCACGTTATTTAGAAACCAAGATGATGAACTTGTTCCTACACGAGTTCAAACCGGATGGCGAGTGTGCATAGACTATAGAAAGCTCAATTCGGCTACCCGCAAGGATCACTTTCCTTTGCCTTTCATTGATCGGATGTTAGAGAGTGGTGGGACATTCACATTATTGCTTTTTGGATGGTTATTCGGGATACAATCAAATTGTTATTGCACCGGAGGATCAAGAGAAGACTACATTTACTTGTCCTTTCGGTACATTTGCATATAGAAGAATGCCATTTGGTCTTTGCAATGCGCCTGCCACTTTTCAGAGATGTATGGTCAGTATATTTTCTGACTACGTGGAAAACATCATTGAGGTATTTATGGATGATTTCAGTGTTTATGGTGATTCATTTGATATTTGTTTAAATAATCTTGAACTTGTTCTTAAAAGATGCATAGACACTAATCTTGTTTTAAACTGGGGAAAATGCCACTTTATGGTAAACCATGGAATTGTGCTCGGTCACATCGTGTCCTCTCAAGGGCTCGAAGTAGACAAGGCAAAGATATACCTCCGATTAGAAACTTACAATACCCCACTTCGGTGAGGGAGATTCGCTCGTTTCTTGGACATGCGAGGTTTTATAGGCGGTTTATCAAAGATTTCTCCAAAATCTCAATGCCGATGTGCAAATTGTTGCAAAAGGAGGTTGCCTTTAACTTCGATCAGGAGTGCAAGGATGCCTTTGATAAATTGAAGGAGATGTTGACTACTGCACCAATTATTAAGTCACATTTGGAGTTGCCGTTCGAGTTAATGTGTGATGCAAGTGATTATGCGATCGGAGTCGTTTTGGGTCGAAAGTGGACAAGAGGTCACATGTGATTTATTATGCATCAAGGACCCTTAATGAGGCTCAAATCAATTATTCAACCACTGAAAAAGAGTTGCTGGCTATAGTATTTGCACTAGAAAAATTTAGATCATATTTAGTGGGTACAAAAGTGATTGTATATTCGATCATGCAAAGACTTCTATACCTATTGAAAAAGAAGGAGGAGGCCAAGCCAAGACTCATAAGATGGATTCTTTTGCTGCAAGAATTAAGTATTGAAATCGAGAGATAAGAAAGGTATCGAGAATATCATTGCGGATCATCTTAGTAGACTTGTTGTATCCAGAAGAAGAACTTCCCTTACAAGATCGTTTTAGGACGAACAACTTTTCTCAATTGAAGAATCAACACCTTGGTATGCTGATATAGTAAACTATTTGGTTACAAGGCAAGTACCTAGTACAATGTCTAATTTTCAAAAGTTAAAGCTTAAGAAAATAGCCAAACAGTATGTGTGGGATGAGCCCTACTTGTGGAAATATGGTGTTGATCAGATTATCCGCAGTGCGTACCTAACTCGAATTTCAATCAATTCTATCTTTTGTCATTCCTATGCATGCGGTGGTCACTTTGGTTCTAAACGTACCGCTCTCAAAGTTCTTGAGAGTGGCTTTTATTGGCCTACCCTATTCGAGGATGCATATGCTTTTTGCAAATCTTGTGATAGATGTCAACGAACGGGCAATCTAGGTGCTCGAAATCAAATGCCACTCACACCGATTCTTCATGTAGAGATTTTCGATGTGTGGGGTATTGATTTTATGGGCCCTTTTGTTAATTCGAATGGAAAATATTATATACTTCTTCTGTGTGGATTATGTTTCTAAATGGGTGGAAGCTAAAGCCACCCCTACTAATGATTCTCAAGTTGTTTGTGAGTTTGTGAAGGAATATATTTTCTCTAGACATGGTACACCAAGAGTGGTTATCAGTGATGGAGGTTCGCATTTCAAGAAATCCTTTCATGCTCTCCTAAAGAAGTACAACATTACACACAAGGTTGGCACGCCGTATCACCCACAAACTAGTGGGCAAGCTGAAATCTCAAATCGCGAGATCAAGTCCATTCTGGAGAAAACTGTCAATACTACAAGAAAAGATTGGAGCTTCAGGCTAAATGATGCACTTTGGGCGTATAGAACGGCGTATAAAACACCAATTGGTATGTCTCCATATCGATTGGTTTATGGAAAAGCTTGTCATCTCCCAGTTGAACTTGAGCATAAGGCTTTTTGGCGGTAAAATGTACAACATGGAGTATGATGAAGTGGAAACAAAGGAAGCTACAAATAAATGAGCTGGAGGAGATACGTAATGATGCTTATGAGAGCTCTCGTATATACAAGGAAAAGACAAAGTTATTCCACGACAAAATGATTTTCGAAAAAGTTTTGTTGTGGGACAAAAAGTTCTTTTATTTAATTCTCGTCTTAAGTTATTTCTGGCAAGCTAAGGTCCCGATGGGTGGGACCATTTGTTGTTACTAATGTTTTTCCTCATGGTGCGATTGAAATAACTAGTCCTAAAAACTCGAAAAGTTTTCAAGATCAACGGCCATAGATCAAGCCATACTACGAGAACTTCACTACAAGTGGATGTTGATGAGATTGAGCTTCGTGATTTACTTCCATCTGGAGAAGTAATTTGGAGAATGCCAAGTCGGGCTGAGGACATAAAACTAAGCGCTAAATGGGAGGCAACCCATCGGTTTTGTATCTCTATCTTTTGTATTTTATTTTTTCTTAGCTTTTCATATCATATTTTGATTTCCCACCTTGACTTTACTTAGGAAGAGTCAATTACATTGAGGACAATGTAAAGTTTAAGTGTGGGGGAGTGTTTGGATATTTTGCATATAGAGCTTTTAGCCTTCTTGAGTCAAATTTTTGTAAATTTTTGCATAAAAAAAACCTCCAACTTATAGAGATTTTAGAGTCACTAGCATACTTCTAGGTATGTTTACATAGAGATTCTGACCGACATAACTGAACTTGGAAGTGTTAGGGAACTACGTTGGATTTCTTACTTGTTAGAGTGTTAAATAATGGATTTAATCATGCTTAGGTGATGCAAATTAGGAGCAGAGAGAAATGCATTATTAGAGTTGCTGATCAATCATTAGTGGAGACTACCTATTTTCAAATCAACAGAGGCACTGGACCAAAATTTCTTTGTAGTCGACTAAAGAGCTTTCTTTTGAGTGTGTGTCACCGTACGTTAATTCCGGGTAGAATGGTGAGCTACCCAACCTCCCACCAATAGAAGCACTACTCTTTGATCTCTTGAGTGCTAATTTTGTCAATCATAAGGGTGACGTCTATAGACGAACACCACCTTCTTGTAGTTTGATTTGCAGTTAGCACCATTCTCTTTCTTGCCAACAACAGATCCATAGAAACACATCATCATCAACAAGGGAGCGACATCAAAATCTACAAGGAAAGTTGAAGACGTTTAAGGTTTACAAGCAACAATTCACGGAAGAGCAAAATTTCATATCCAAGTAAAGCAACAAACAGTGAGCAGATTTACATATATGTTGAAGACTTACAAATAAGGAGCGTAAATTACATCCGAGTATGAAGACTTATTTGCAAGAGCGAAGAAAATCAAAAGATGAGAGTAATTGAAGTTTATGATACGAAGACAATACAAGTTGTGAAGATCAAAGTGGTAAAGTACTTCTTTATGGCCATGTTAATTTTAATTTCGTTATTATTTTTAGTTGCAATCTTTTTGTCTTGAAAAAAAAAATGAAAAAAAAAAAAAAAATACAAAAAGATTTGCATTAGGTTGTTATTTGTTCAATAAAGCCATGGGGAAGAAAAATTTATAAAGAAGTTTCAAGCAACAAGGAAATTGAAGGGAAAAGAGTTACAAATTGTCAGAGTTCTACGAAGTTCAAGAGTTTATCATCAACAGTTGAAGACCGAAGACGAAGACCAAGAAGATGAAGAAGACGAGCCGAAGGAAGACGTTTCTATTGGATCTTGTGAGAGTGGTGCTTTCATCATTGCAATCGGATGTGAAGGTGGTAAGTACTCCCATCCTCGATGATAATGGTTGATTTCCTTTCTTAGAGATCATCGAGAAATATCTTTATTTTCCACGATTTTGTGGAGTCTCCAAATATTTGGAGGGTTTCCTTCCCACCATTCAACGTGTGTAGGATTTCTCTCTTCATTCCTACCTACACACATGTGAGACCCATAAAAAGTCATTTGTCTTATTGAGTGCAATTATCATAAAATCCTTTTAAGTGAGGCGTAAGTCGAGGCGAAATGCTTATTGATCGCTCTCAAACACGCGTTCTCTCATTATGGTGTGGTTATTTCTCACTCAACATTAAAGAATGAGAATATGTTCCTTGGTATTTCTAACTTCTTATTACTAGCATGCGAAACTCTATGTCCTCATAGCTCTTTGGATGCTTGGGAAGGCCGGAACGCTTTGAAGTTGGAGTAGGTTTTGTGGGTATACCTCTTGTAAGCCCTCACGAGACTATAACTCGTCCACTAGGGACACCTGTGGGGTTTAAAGGCTTGTTACATTCCGCTAAAAGTAACCGTATCCTCGGCAAACGGAGTTGTTGTAGTCTCAGTTTAGTTTGCTCGAGGACTAGCAAAAGGCAAGTGTGGGGGAATCTGATAAGTGCATATTTCACATATATTTAGTGTCAATTCCATGTTAGTATTTGTTGGTTTCCTGCAAATTATTGTATATTATGTTTGTTTTCTCTTATTTGTGTTTTGTCGTAAATCATCCAAAAGAAGGGAATTTGTACTTAATCGTGCAAGGAAAGAAGCTAGCTATAAGTGGAGAAAGGCCAAAGACCAAATGTAACTCGTTCAAATACAAGATTTCTACTTTTCATTGTGTAGAGGACGAGAAGATGAAGACGATGGCGAAAGAACGGAGTCATTCTGAGTTCGTATGAAGAAGTTCATGAGCAAAACAAGAACTTGGAAGACTAAGGGCTAAATGGTCATTTCAAAGAGAAGTACTATTGGCACCTCGCTGTACGATAAGGGACACCTTCTTGCTAAGGGGCAGTCAAGTTCAAGAGAAGTGCTAAAGGAGTCCAGTCTTTTACAAAGGGAAGCCAGAATTCAAACATTACTAAAGGCACCTGGCTTATTACTCAGGGCACTTCATCTTCACTGTTCTTAAACAGAACACATGAATGGCAGACGGAACTCGATGATCATGATGATCACGATGATGATGGATCTTGATTAACGTTATACTCGAATTTAAATACATCACTGGGTTCAGGAGAATGATATGAATCTTGGGTAGGATCCTGATTTCACATCAAGGGTGTGCAGCCATCACAATCAGAGAATGTTGATGATCGTGATGATCAAGATGGGAATGATTTGGAGTGATTCTCGAATCCGAATGGTTCATTAGGTTACTGAAGGTATTAGAATACATGGGTTGTCGTCTGATTTCGACAATTCAGTGGTATTTAACTTGGCAGTGAAAATCGATGCTGCCATTGATGACTGTGGTTGGAGCTCGAGTCTGCAATGGTGATGGTTCTGCTGTGGTTTGATGAATGAGGAGCTACGAATAGAGGCTATGGCGTGTGATTCTCTCGGCAAATGACTATGGAGAATGAAGTTGGCAGGACTGGAGCTGGTGGTCCGTGGTTTGCCGAATATGAGAATGAATGAAGCAGTGATGATGGCAGAGAAGATGATGAACATGTGATGATCGAAAATGGATTTGAAATCGAGTATGTGGTGGTAGGGATGGCTTGTATGAGATGCTGCTGTGACTGGCAGTCATGGTGATCGAAAGTTAGAGCTCGAGATATTTCAGTTGAGAAAATGGAGTTGCAGAACTGCCATTATCGGGTAATGAAGAAGGATAGCTCGAGGAATAGGTTGCTCATGATTGGCAGAGAACGGTGCTGGCAGTGGAGCTCGAGGAAGAAGAAGCTGAGAAGGACTCGATTATGGGCTGTTGCCATTGGCAGTGAATGCCGGAAACGATGGTGGTTAAGGGAGAGGATGGTTTGGCTGGTAATCATTGTGGTTCGTTTTCCATTGGCTTTTGGATGAACGGAGGAGGAAGATACAGTGAGGAAGTGAATGTGACTCATGCTGTTAACGATGATGCTGATGCTCGATGGAGAAGAAGATGTATACGGAGATGGCAGTATATGATGATGGAGGAAGACTGTACGGTGATGACGTCACAAGTGGGACCCTCTAGCTTTTACATTTTCACGCATGGATCAGAAAAGAAGGAAATAGCGAGCACGTGGTGGGGCAGTTTGGTAATTCTCGGAAAGGGCGAACAAAAAGCTTGACGCGTTTTGGAGATTAGTGATGATTGTGTGTACCGCGGAGCATCGAAGATAGATAGATCAACGGTGCAGATGAAGATACAAAGAGTTCTCAGAGGATCGAACGAATCAGAAGCCGTGTGCACTCTACTAGAATATACCTCGCAGCACCCAGTTACGAACACCTCTTTTGGGATAAACTCCACCGACTTTTGCATCCTTATCTTGCACGAGTATTTTGGATTTCCTAGGGTTTTTGAAGAAGGCTATAAATAGGAGTCAAAACCCAACGGAAAAATATCTCCTTCTTCTTTTATTTATTCTTTTTCTCTAGCTAGAAGACAGAAACAGAGAGAAATAAAGTTTTGCTCCCTGGCTTTTCTTGTGATTTTTTATATTTAATTCTATTTTTATTCTTTCTCTTTTATTTATTTGTAGAATTCTTTTTAGCTATGACTAGCTAAACTTCTTTTTGATTAGGGATGATTTCAAAGTCCTGAACAATGAAGCTTTAATTTCTTAAACCAAGTTTATTTCAAGTTTTATTTATTTGTTGATTATCTTTATTATTTTTAATGTTTAAGAATATTGAGGGGTTATTTAAAGTGATCAATTAAATTAACCAATCAATAATTCTTCTACTAGTATTGGGGTTGGTGATACGTGTAATTGTCACTCAATTCTTTACACAAGTAGTAAATCGCAAGAGCTGACAGAGGGATTTTGTTAAGCAATTGTGTATAAAGATAACACTAGTAAGCGGGCCGAGCCTATGCGTCTGATGCTAGGATCAACCTGATTCACAGAGTGTAAAGCATTCGTTAATCTACACCTTGAGAGCTTATTCTTGGTGGGTTATTTGGATAGGAACCGGTAGTCGAGCGCTCCGTATCCAAGTGACAACAGAACTGGGATAGCAGAGCTTATTGCTATTCTACGGTTGGTAAAAATATAAATTCAACAATAGATAAACTTGTATTCAATTAAGTTTCAGTTCAGTGACGACGAAGGATTCCCTAGTCTTCTTTCCTCTTATAATTTACAACAAATCTTTTATATTTTCTTTTGTCATTTACTTTGATTAAAATCTAAAAAACCCCCTTTTGGTTACTTTTTAAACAACTAAAAACTCCCTGCTCTTCGTGGGAACGAACTCCTTGCCATTATATTACCAGTTAATAGTATGGAAAGAAGTAATTAATTTGCTGTGTAAACGACGCGCATCATGTTACAGTAAGAACTGAATATGAGTAGTAGGATGCACTAATTCCTGGTGCGGGTATCTGAGAAGGAGATGGCTAGAGTCTCTGATGGTGGTAAATATTGTGAGTTTGTGGCAGAATGGAGGATATGGTGAAGTCTGTTTCCAGATACAAGCAATTCAAGATTGAGATGGCAAAAGTTCAGTAGCTGTATGTCTGTTGGTGGTGTATGATTGTTTGAAGGTTAGCTGCTTGGGATGGAGTTGTGTGAAGGCATAAACTGGTGGTGGTCTTGAAATATGCTGTTCATTGATGATAAATCCATAAGTTGAGAAGAACAGGAAAGACGAAAGTGTGGCTGTGAAGAATTGCAGTTGAGCTGCAATCGGTGAGAAATGATGCACCATCCTGGTGCAACAAAACTTTGGCCTTTGCAAAATGGCTTTGGCCAAGAACCCAAATCAGCCTAGTCACCCAGTTAAGATAGACTCACCTGACTTAGTGATCTTGACTGAGTTGACCAATTTGACCCGACCGAGCTGACTCGTTGACCGGTGACCGAGTGGACTTTGCCGGTCACCTGAGATATATTTTCCGGCCACAATACCAGTTTTCCGGCGACATATTTTTGGGCATATTTTCTACATGGGTTTTTTCTCACATATGGGCTTGGTGGACTTCTATCTATTGGACCTTTGAGATTATACCTAATTTTGGAAGAGAGGAAAAGCTACAAAAAGGAAAAGTCTTCTACAACTTTGGGTATCACGTATTATTCTTGGAACTTGGAGAGAAACGCTTTTGTTTACGCTTCTAGGGTTTGCTTTTGTTCATCTTCTTCTATTCAATTAATATTTTTATGATGAACTCTATAGCTATGAGTAGCTAAACAATTATTATTGGTTATGGGATAAAGTTGATTTCTCAACATGTTATATGATTCAATGAATTAGTTTTGTCTCAATAATTTATTGTTTGTGATTCATTGTTAATATTGTTATTTGATTTGAATACTTGTTAGGTTGAGTCCGAATCAATCCGATTTGCATTCATCTCTAGAGCTATATTAGGTTTTCAATACGAAAAAGTTATTTATCCCCGATTCTAAGTAGCATAATTGTGGGTAGTGCTTGTAGTGATATATCCTACTAGTCACAAGTGAATCATAACTTTTGTTAAAATGGATTAGTGCTTTTACACGTTCGTTTGCATTGATTAGTCTTATTCCATAGAACTTATTGCTTTTAGGGAGTTAAATCTAATTGTGCTTTTACACTTTAGGTTGCTTTCTAGGAAGAATTCACGTATACATATTTTAATGTGGTTGTGATGAAATCAGGGAATTAACGGGATATTCTTGCGATCAAGGTATCCTAGGACTTTTAGTAAATGAGAGATTAAAATACCAATTCTAATCGTTGATGAAAATACATGTTGGTGAATGATACTATCCGTGACCAATATCTTCTCTCTATTGATTATTCCAATTATTTGCTTTGCTTTATTTTATTTTTACTTTAGTATTTCGCTAAAACAACAAAAATTCCCCCTTGGTTACTAAGAAACTGAAATTTTATAACAACAAAAGCCTCTCTGTGGGAACAAACTCTTTCTTATCACATACTATATTTATATCTAGTTGAGTGAGAAAGTGAAATTATATTTGCACGGCTGACAACCGGTCAACTCACCATTGTGTTATCGGGCATAATGCCTCAACACATTTTCCTCTTAGGGTTGAGATGTGCAAATTCTCAACACGGTTTCCTCTTTGTGTTGAGATGTGCAAATTCCTCAACACTCACCATTGTGTTGTCAGGCATACTGCCTCAACACGTTTTCTTCTTAGTGTTGAGACGTGCAAATTCCTCAACACTCATTATTGTGTTGTCGGTCATACAGCCTCAACACGTTTTCCTCTTAGTGTTGAGACGTGCAAATTCCTCAACACTCACCATTGTGTTGTCAAGCATACTGCCTCAACACGTTTTCCTCTTAGTGTTGAGACGTGCAAATTCCTCAACACTTACTATTGAATTGACGGGCATAATGCCTCAACACGTTTTCCTCTTAGTGTTGAGACGATAAAATTCCTCAACACTCATCATTGTGTTGCCAAGCATACCGCCTCAATACAATTTCTTCTTAGTGTCGAGACGTGCAAATTCTTCAACACTCACCATTGTGTTGTCGGGCATACCGCCTCAACACGTTTTCTTCTTAGTGTTGAGACGCAAATTCTTCAATACTCACCATTGTGTTGTCGTGCATACCGCCTCAACATGTTTTCCTCTTAGTGTTGAGACGTGCAAATTCCTCAACACTCACCATTGTGTTGTCAGGCATACTGCCTCAACATGTTTTCCTCTTAGTGTTGAGACGTGCAAATTCCTCAACACTCACCATTGTGTTGTCAGGCATACTACCTCAACACGTTTTCCTCTTAGTGTTGAGACGTGCAAATTCCTCAACACTTGCCATTGTGTTGTCAGGCATACTGCCTCACCACGTTTTCCTCTTAGTGTTGAGACGTGAAAATTCCTCAACACTCATCATTATGTTGTGGAATACCGCCCCAACACATTTTCTTCTTAGTGTCGAGACGTGCAAATTCCTCAACACTCACCATTGTGTTGTCAGGCATACTGCCTCAACACGTTTTCTTCTTAGTGTTGAGACGTGGAAATTCCTCAACACTCACCATTGTGTTGTCAGGCATATTGCCTCAACACGGTTTCCTCTTAGTGTTGAGACGTGCAAATTCCTCAATACTCACTATTATGTTGTCGCATACCGCCTCAACACGTTTTCCTCTTAGTGTTGAGACGTGCAAATTCCTCAACACTCACCATTGTGTACTCCGGGCATACCGCCTCAACAAGTTTTCCTCTTAGTGTTGAGACTTGCAAATTCTCAACACGGTTTCCTCTTAGTGTTGAGACGTGCAAATTCCTCAACACTCACCATTGTGTTGTCAGGCATACTTCCTCAATAAGTTTTCTTCTTAGTGTTGAGACGTGCGAATTCCTCAACACTTATTATTGTGTTGTCGGGCATACTGCCTCAACACGTTTTCCTCTTAGTGTTGAGATGTGCAAATTCCTCAACAATCACCATGAAGTTGTCAGGCATACTGTCTCAACACGTTTTCGACTTAGTGTTGAGACGAGCACTGCGTCAACACGTTTTCTTCTTAGTGTTCAGACGTGCAAATTCCTCAACACTCACTATTGTGTTGTCGGGCATACCGCCTCAACACGTTTTTTTCCTCTTAGCGTTGAGACGTGCAAATTCCTCAACACTCACCATTTTGTTGTCAGGAATACTGCCTCAACACTTTTTCCTCTTAGTGTTGAGACGTGCAAATTCCTCAACACTCACTATTGTGTTGTCAGGCATACTGCCTCAACACGTTTTCCTCTTAGTGTTGAGACGTGCAAATTCCTCAACACTCACCATTGTGTTGTCGGGCATACTGCTTCAACAGGTTTTCCTCTTAGGGTTGAGACGTACAAATTCTCAACACGGTTTCCTCTTAGTGTTGATACTGCCTCAACACGTTTTCCTCTTAGTGTTGAGACGTGCAAATTCCTCAACACTCACCATTGTGTTGTCAAGCATACTGCCTCAACACGTTTTCCTCTTAGTGTTGAGACGTGCAAATTCCTCTACACTCACTATTGTGTTGTTAGGCATACTGCCTCAACACATTTTCCTCTTAGTGTTGAGACGTGCAAATTCCTCAACACTCACCATTGTGTTGTCAGGCATACTGCCTCAACACGTTTTCTCTTAGTGTTGAGACGTGAAAATTCCTCAACACTCACCATTGTGTTGTCAGGCATACTGCCTCAACACGTTTTCCTCTTAGTGTTGAGACGTGAAAATTCCTCAACACTCACCATTGTGTTGTCAAACATCTTTGCCTTAACAGGTTTTCCTCTTAGTGTTGAGACGGAAAATTCCTCAACACTCACCATTGTGTTGTCAAGCATACTGCCTCAACACGTTTTCCTCTTAGTGTTGAGACGTGCAAATTCCTCAACACTCACTATTGTGTTGTCCGATCCTACCGCCTCAACATGTTTTCATCTTAATGTTGAGACGTGCAAATTCCTCAACACTCACCATTGTGTTATCGGGCATTTTGCCTCAACACGTTTTCCTCTTAGGGTTGAGACGCAAATTATCAACACGGTTTCCTCTTAGTATTGAGACGTGCAAATTCCTCAACACTCACCATTGTGTTGTCGTGATACCGCCTCAACACGTTTTCTTCTTAGTGTTGAGACGTGCGAATTCCTCAACACTCATTATAGTGTTGTCGGTCATACTACCTCAACACGTTTTCCTCTTAGTGTTGAGACGTGTAAATTCCTCAACACTCACCATTGTGTTGTCAGGCATACTGCCTCAACACGTTTTCCTCTTAGTGTTGAGATGTGCAAATTCCTCAACACTTACTATTGAATTGACAGGCATAATGCCTCAACACATTTTCCTCTTAGTGTTGAGACGTGAAAATTCCTCAACACTCATCATTGTGGTTTCAGCCATACTGCCTCAATACAATTTCTTCTTAGTGTCGAGACGTGCAAATTCCTCAACACTCACCATTATGTTGTCAGGCATACTGCCTCAACACGTTTTCCTCTTAGTGTTGAGACGTAAATTCCTCAATACTCACCATTGTGTTGTCGCATACCGCCTCAACGCGTTTTCCTCTTAGTGTTGAGACGTGAAAATTCCTCAACACTCATCAGTGTGTTGTCAGGCATACTGCCTCAACACATTTTCTTCTTAGTGTCGAGACGTGCAAATTCCTCAACACTCATCATTGTGTTGTCAGACATACTGCCTCAACACGTTTTCTTCTTAGTGTCGAGACGTGTAAATTCCTCAACACTCACCATTGTGTTGTCAGGCATATTGCCTCAACAAGGTTTCCTATTAGTGTTGAGACGTGCAAATTCCTCAACACTCACCATTGTGTTGTCAGGCATACTGCCTCAACACGTTTTCCTCTTAGTGTTGAGACGTGCGAATTCCTTAACACTCACCATTGTATACTCGGGCATACTGCCTAGACACGTTTTCCTCTTAGTGTTGAGACTTGCAAATTCTCAACACGGTTTCCTCTTAGTGTTGAGACGTGCAAATTCCTCAACACTCACCATTGTGTTGTCAGGCATACTGCCTCAACAAGTTTTCTTCTTAGTGTTGAGACGTGCGAATTCCTCAACACTCATTATTGTGTTGTCAGGCATACTGCCTCAACACGTTTTCCTCTTAGTGTTGAGATGTGCAAATTCCTTAACAATCACCATGAAGTTGTCAGGCATACTGTATCAACACGTTTTCGTCTTAGTGTTGAGACGTGCAAATTCTCAACATGTTTTCCTCTTAGTGTTCAGACTTGCAAATTCCTAAACACTCACCATTATGTTGTCAGGCATATTGCCTCAACACGGTTTCCTCTTAGGGTTGAGACGTGCAAATTCCTCAACACTCACCATTGTGTTGTTAGGCATACCGCCTCAACACGTTTTCTTCTTAGTGTTGAGACGTGCAAATTTCTCAACACTCATTATTGTGTTGTCGGTCATACTTTTGCCTCAACACGTTTTCCTCTTAGTGTTGAGACGTGCAAATTCCTCAACACTCACCATTGTGTTGTCAGGCATACTGCTTCAACACGTTTTCCTCTTAGTGTTGAGACGTGCAAATTCCTCAACACTTACTATTGAATTGGGCATAATGCCTCAACACGTTTTCCTCTTAGTGTTGAGACGTGAAAATTCCTCAACACTCATCATTGTGTTGTCAAGCATACTGCCTCAATACAATTTCTTCTTAGTGTCGAGACGTGCAAATTCCTCAACACTCACCATTGTGTTGTCAGGCATACTGCCTCAACACGTTTTCTTCTTAGTGTCGAGACGTGCAAATTCTTCAATACTCACCATTGTGTTGTCAGGCATACTGCCTCAACATGTTTTCCTCTTAGTATTGAGACGTGCAAATTCCTCAACACTCACCATTGTGTTCTCAGGCATACTACCTCAACACGTTTTCCTCTTAGTGTTGAGACGTGCAAATTCCTCAACACTCACCATTGTGTTGTCGGGCATCTGCCTCAACACGTTTTCCTCTTAGTGTTGAGACGTGCAAATTCCTCAACACTTACTATGGAATTGACAGGCATAATGCCTCAACACGTTTTCCTCTTAGTGTTGAGACGATAAAATTCCTCAACACTCATCATTGTGTTGCCAAGCATACTGCCTCAATACAATTTCTTCTTAGTGTCGAGACGTGCAAATTCTTCAACACTCACCATTGTGTTGTCAGGCATACTGCCTCAACACGTTTTCTTCTTAGTGTTGAGACGTGCAAATTCTTCAATACTCACCATTGTGTTGTCAGGCATACTGCCTCAACATGTTTTCCTCTTAGTGTTGAGACGTGCAAATTCCTCAACACTCACCATTGTGTTGTCAGAATACTACCTCAACACGTTTTCCTCTTAGTGTTGAGACGTGCAAATTCCTCAACACTTGCCATTGTGTTGTCAGGCATACTGCCTCACCACGTTTTCCTCTTAGTGTTGAGACGTGAAAATTCCTCAACACTCATCATTATGTTGTCAGGAATACTGCCCCAACACATTTTCTTCTTAGTGTCGAGCCGTGCAAATTCCTCAACACTCACCATTGTGTTGTCAGGCATACTGCCTCAACACGTTTTCTTCTTAGTGTTGAGACGTGCAAATTCTTCAACACTCACCATTGTGTTGTCAGGCATATTGCCTCAACACGGTTTCCTCTTAGTGTTGAGACGTGCAAATTCCTCAATACTCACTATTATGTTGTCAGGCATACTGCCTCAACACGTTTTCCTCTTAGTGTTGAGACGTGCAAATTCCTCAACACTCACCATTGTGTACTCGGGCATACTGCCTCAACAGGTTTTCCTCTTAGTGTTGAGACTTGCAAATTCTCAACACGGTTTCCTCTTAGTGTTGAGACGTGCAAATTCCTCAACACTCACCATTGTGTTGTCAGGCATACTTCCTCAACAAGTTTTCTTCTTAGTGTTGAGACGTGCGAATTCCTCAACACTTATTATTGTGTTGTCGGGCATACTGCCTCAACACGTTTTCCTCTTAGTGTTGAGATGTGCAAATTCCTCAACAATCACCATGAAGTTGTCAGCATCTTTTGTCTCAACACGTTTTCGACTTAGTGTTGAGACGAGCACTGCGTCAACACGTTTTCTTCTTAGTGTTCAGACGTGCAAATTCCTCAACACTCACTATTGTGTTGTCAGGCATACTGCCTCAACACGTTTTCCTCTTAGCGTTGAGACGTGCAAATTCCTCAACACTCACCATTGTGTTGTCAGGAATACTGCCTCAACACGTTTTCCTCTTAGTGTTGAGACGTGCAAATTCCTCAACACTCACTATTGTGTTGTCAGGCATACTGCCTCAACACGTTTTCCTCTTAGTGTTGAGACGTGCAAATTCCTCAACACTCACCATTGTGTTGTCGGGCATACTGCCTCAACGGGTTTTCCTCTTAGGGTTGAGACGTACAAATTCTCAACACGGTTTCCTCTTAGTGTTGATACGTGCTAAATTCCTCAACACTCACCATTGTGTTGTCAGGCATACTGCCTCAACACGTTTTCCGCTTAGTGTTGAGACGTGCAAATTCCTCAACACTCACCATTGTGTTGTCAGGCATACTGCCTCAACACGTTTTCCTCTTAGTGTTGAGATGTGCAAATTCCTCTACACTCACTATTGTGTTGTTAGGCATACTGCCTCAACACATTTTCCTCTTAGTGTTGAGACGTGCAAATTCCTCAACACTCACCATTGTGTTGTCAGGCATACTGCCTCAACACGTTTTCTCTTAGTGTTGAGACATGAAAATTCCTCAACACTCACCATTGTGTTGTCAGGCATACTGCCTCAACACGTTTTCCTCTTAGTGTTGAGACGTGAAAATTCCTCAACACTCACCATTGTGTTGTCAAGCATACTGCCTTAACACGTTTTCCTCTTAGTGTTGAGACGGGAAAATTCCTCAACACTCACCATTGTGTTTGTCAGCATCTTTTGCCTCAACACGTTTTCCTCTTAGTGTTGAGACGTGCAAATTCCTCAACACTCACTATTGTGTTGTCAGTCATACTGCCTCAACATGTTTTCATCTTAATGTTGAGACGTGCAAATTCCTCAACACTCACCATTGTGTTATCGGGCATTTTGCCTCAACACGTTTTCCTCTTAGGGTTGAGACGTGCAAATTCTCAACACGGTTTCCTCTTAGTATTGAGACGTGCAAATTCCTCAACACTCACCATTGTGTTGTCAGGGATACTGCCTCAACACGTTTTCTTCTTAGTGTTGAGACGTGAAAATTCCTCAACACTCACCATTGTGTTGTCAAGCATACTGCCTTAACAGGTTTTCCTCTTAGTGTTGAGACGGGAAAATTCCTCAACACTCACCATTGTGTTGTCAAGCATACTGCCTCAACACGTTTTCCTCTTAGTGTTGAGACGTGCAAATTCCTCAACACTCACTATTGTGTTGTCAGTCATACTGCCTCAACATGTTTTCATCTTAATGTTGAGACGTGCAAATTCCTCAACACTCACCATTGTGTTATCGGGCATTTTGCCTCAACACGTTTTCCTCTTAGGGTTGAGACGTGCAAATTATCAACACGGTTTCCTCTTAGTATTGAGACGTGCAAATTCCTCAACACTCACCATTGTGTTGTCAGGGATACTGCCTCAACACGTTTTCTTCTTAGTGTTGAGACGTGCGAATTCCTCAACACTCATTATAGTGTTGTCGGTCATACTACCTCAACACGTTTTCCTCTTAGTGTTGAGACGTGTAAATTCCTCAACACTCACCATTGTGTTGTCAAGCATACTGCCTCAACACGTTTTCCTCTTAGTGTTGAGATGTGCAAATTCCTCAACACTTACTATTGAATTGACAGGCATAATGCCTCAACACATTTTCCTCTTAGTGTTGAGACGTGAAAATTCCTCAACACTCATCATTGTGGTTTCACCATCTTTGCCTCAATACAATTTCTTCTTAGTGTCGAGACGTGCAAATTCCTCAACACTCACCATTATGTTGTCAGGCATACTGCCTCAACACGTTTTCCTCTTAGTGTTGAGACGTGCAAATTCCTCAATACTCACCTCACTTGCCTCAACGCGTTTTCCTCTTAGTGTTGAGACGTGAAAATTCCTCAACACTCATCAGTGTGTTGTCAGGCATACTGCCTCAACACATTTTCTTCTTAGTGTCGAGACGTGCAAATTCCTCAACACTCACCATTGTGTTGTCAGGCATATTGCCTCAACACGTTTTCTTCTTAGTGTCAGAGGTAAATTCCTCAACACTCACCATTGTGTTGTCAGGCATATTGCCTCAACAAGGTTTCCTCTTAGTGTTGAGACGTGCAAATTCCTCAACACTCACCATTGTGTTGTCAGGCATACTGCCTCAACACGTTTTCCTCTTAGTGTTGAGACGTGCGAATTCCTTAACACTCACCATTGTATACTCGGGCATACTGCCTAGACACGTTTTCCTCTTAGTGTTGAGACTTGCAAATTCTCAACACGGTTTTCCTCTTAGTGTTGAGACGTGCAAATTCCTCAACACTCACCATTGTGTTGTCAGGCATACTGCCTCAACAAGTTTTCTTCTTAGTGTTGAGACGTGCGAATTCCTCAACACTCATTATTGTGTTGTCGGGCATACTGCCTCAACACGTTTTCCTCTTAGTGTTGAGATGTGCAAATTCCTTAACAATCACCATGAAGTTGTCAGGCATATTGTATCAACACGTTTTCGTCTTAGTGTTGAGACGTGCAAATTCTCAACATGTTTTCCTCTTAGTGTTGGACTTGCAAATTCCTAAACACTCACCATTATGTTGTCAGGCATATTGCCTCAACACGGTTTCCTCTTAGGGTTGAGACGTGCAAATTCCTCAACACTCACCATTGTGTTGTTAGGCATACTGCCTCAACACGTTTTCTTCTTAGTGTTGAGACGTGCAAATTTCTCAACACTCATTATTGTGTTGTCGGTCATACTGCCTCAACACGTTTTCCTCTTAGTGTTGAGACGTGCAAATTCCTCAACACTCACCATTGTGTTGTCAGGCATACTGCCTCAACACGTTTTCCTCTTAGTGTTGAGACGTGCAAATTCCTCAACACTTACTATTGAATTGACAGGCATAATGCCTCAACACGTTTTCCTCTTAGTGTTGAGACGTGAAAATTCCTCAACACTCATCATTGTGTTGTCAAGCATACTGCCTCAATACAATTTCTTCTTAGTGTCGAGACGTGCAAATTCCTCAACACTCACCATTGTGTTGTCAGGCATACTGCCTCAACACGTTTTCTTCTTAGTGTCGAGACGTGCAAATTCTTCAATACTCACCATTGTGTTGTCAGGCATACTGCCTCAACATGTTTTCCTCTTAGTATTGAGACGTGCAAATTCCTCAACACTCACCATTGTGTTGTCAGGCATACTACCTCAACACGTTTTCCTCTTAGTGTTGAGACGTGCAAATTCCTCAACACTCACCATTGTGTTGTCAGGCATACTGCCTCAACACGTTTTCCTCTTAGTGTTGAGACGTGCAAATTCCTCAACACTTACTATGGAATTGACAGGCATAATGCCTCAACACGTTTTCCTCTTAGTGTTGAGACGATAAAATTCCTCAACACTCATCATTGTGTTGCCAAGCATACTGCCTCAATACAATTTCTTCTTAGTGTCGAGACGTGCAAATTCTTCAACACTCACCATTGTGTTGTCAGGCATACTGCCTCAACACGTTTTCTTCTTAGTGTTGAGACGTGCAAATTCTTCAATACTCACCATTGTGTTGTCAGGCATACTGCCTCAACATGTTTTCCTCTTAGTGTTGAGACGTGCAAATTCCTCAACACTCACCATTGTGTTGTCAGGCATACTACCTCAACACGTTTTCCTCTTAGTGTTGAGACGTGCAAATTCCTCAACACTTGCCATTGTGTTGTCAGGCATACTGCCTCACCACGTTTTCCTCTTAGTGTTGAGACGTGAAAATTCCTCAACACTCATCATTATGTTGTCAGGAATACGCCCCAACACATTTTCTTCTTAGTGTCGAGTGCAAATTCCTCAACACTCACCATTGTGTTGTCAGGCATACTGCCTCAACACGTTTTCTTCTTAGTGTTGAGACGTGCAAATTCATCAACACTCACCATTGTGTTGTCAGGCATACTGCCTCAACACGGTTTCCTCTTAGTGTTGAGACGTGCAAATTCCTCAATACTCACTATTATGTTGTCGGGCATACCGCCTCAACACGTTTTCCTCTTAGTGTTGAGACGTGCAAATTCCTCAACACTCACCATTGTGTACTCTGCATACTTTGCCTCAACAGGTTTTCCTCTTAGTGTTGAGACTTGCAAATTCTCAACACGGTTTCCTCTTAGTGTTGAGACGTGCAAATTCCTCAACACTCACCATTGTGTTGTCGGGCATACTTCCTCAACAAGTTTTCTTCTTAGTGTTGAGACGTGCGAATTCCTCAACACTTATTATTGTGTTGTCGGGCATACTGCCTCAACACGTTTTCCTCTTAAAGTTGAGATGTGCAAATTCCTCAACAATCACCATGAAGTTGTCGGGCATCTTGTCTCAACACGTTTTCGACTTAGTGTTGAGGCGAGCCTTTGCGTCAACACGTTTTCTTCTTAGTGTTCGGGACGTGCAAATTCCTCAACACTCACTATTGTGTTGTCGGGCATACTTTTGCCTCAACACGTTTTCCTCTTAGCGTTGAGACGTGCAAATTCCTCAACACTCACCATTGTGTTGTCAGGAATACTGCCTCAACACGTTTTCCTCTTAGTGTTGAGACGTGCAAATTCCTCAACACTCACTATTGTGTTGTCGGGCATACCGCCTCAACACGTTTTCCTCTTAGTGTTGAGACGTGCAAATTCCTCAACACTCACCATTGTGTTGTCGGGCATCCGCTTCAACGGGTTTTCCTCTTAGGGTTGAGACGTACAAATTCTCAACACGGTTTCCTCTTAGTGTTGATACGTGCTAAATTCCTCAACACTCACCATTGTGTTGTCAGGCATACTGCCTCAACACGTTTTCCGCTTAGTGTTGAGACGTGCAAATTCCTCAACACTCACCATTGTGTTGTCAAGTATCTTTTGCCTCAACACGTTTTCCTCTTAGTGTTGAGATGTGCAAATTCCTCTACACTCACTATTGTGTTGTTAGGCATCTCGCCTCAACACATTTTCCTCTTAGTGTTGAGACGTGCAAATTCCTCAACACTCACCATTGTGTTGTCGGGCATACATTGTTTGCCTCAACACGTTTTCTCTTAGTGTTGAGACGTGAAAATTCCTCAACACTCACCATTGTGTTGTCAGGCATACTGCCTCAACACGTTTTCCTCTTAGTGTTGAGACGTGAAAATTCCTCAACACTCACCATTGTGTTGTCAAGCATACTGCCTTAACACGTTTTCCTCTTAGTGTTGAGACGGGAAAATTCCTCAACACTCACCATTGTGTTGTCAGGCATACTGCCTCAACACGTTTTCCTCTTAGTGTTGAGACGTGCAAATTCCTCAACACTCACTATTGTGTTGTCAGTCATACTGCCTCAACATGTTTTCATCTTAATGTTGAGACGTGCAAATTCCTCAACACTCACCATTGTGTTATCGGGCATTTTGCCTCAACACGTTTTCCTCTTAGGGTTGAGACGTGCAAATTCTCAACACGGTTTCCTCTTAGTATTGAGACGTGCAAATTCCTCAACACTCACCATTGTGTTGTCAGGGATACTGCCTCAACACGTTTTCTTCTTAGTGTTGAGACGTGCGAATTACTCAACACTCATTATTGTGTTGTCGGTCATACTACCTCAACACGTTTTCCTCTTAGTGTTGAGACGTGCAAATTCCTCAACACTCACCATTGTGTTTGTCGGGCATCTTTGCCTCAACACGTTTTCCTCTTAGTGTCGAGATGTGCAAATTCCTCAACACTTACTATTGAATTGACAGGCATAATGCCTCAACACATTTTCCTCTTAGTGTTGAGACGTGAAAATTCCTCAACACTCATCATTGTGGTTTCAGCCAGACTGCCTCAATACAATTTCTTCTTAGTGTCGAGACGTGCAAATTCCTCAACACTCACCATTATGTTGTCAGGCATACTGCCTCAACACGTTTTCCTCTTAGTGTTGAGACGTGCAAATTCCTCAATACTCACCATTGTGTTGTCAGGCATACTGCCTCAACGCGTTTTCCTCTTAGTGTTGAGACGTGAAAATTCCTCAACACTCATCAGTGTGTTGTCAGGCATACTGCCTCAACACATTTTCTTCTTAGTGTCGAGACGTGCAAATTCCTCAACACTCACCATTGTGTTTGTCGGACATCTGCCTCATCACGTTTTCTTCTTAGTGTCGAGACGTGTAAATTCCTCAACACTCACCATTGTGTTGTCAGGCATATTGCCTCAACAAGGTTTCCTCTTAGTGTTGAGACGTGCAAATTCCTCAACACTCACCATTGTGTTGTCAGGCATACTGCCTCAACACGTTTTCCTCTTAGTGTTGAGACGTGCGAATTCCTTAACACTCACCATTGTATACTCGGGCATACTGCCTAGACACGTTTTCCTCTTAGTGTTGAGACTTGCAAATTCTCAACACGGTATCCTCTTAGTGTTGAGACGTGCAAATTCCTCAACACTCACCATTGTGTTGTCAGGCATACTGCCTCAACAAGTTTTCTTCTTAGTGATGAGACGTGCGAATTCCTCAACACTCATTATTGTGTTGTCAGGCATACTGCCTCAACACGTTTTCCTCTTAGTGTTGAGATGTGCAAATTCCTTAACAATCACCATGAAGTTGTCAGGCATACTGTATCAACACGTTTTCGTCTTAGTGTTGAGACGTGCAAATTCTCAACATGTTTTCCTCTTAGTGTTCAGACTTGCAAATTCCTCAACACTCACCATTGTGTTGTCAGGCATATTGCCTCAACACGGTTTCCTCTTAGGGTTGAGACGTGCAAATTCCTCAACACTCACCATTGTGTTGTCAGACATACTGCCTCAACACGTTTTCTTCTTAGTGTTGAGACGTGCAAATTTCTCAACACTCATTATTGTGTTGTCGGTCATACTGCCTCAACACGTTTTCCTCTTAGTGTTGAGACGTGCAAATTCCTCAACACTCACCATTGTGTTGTCAGGCATACTGCTTCAACACGTTTTCCTCTTAGTGTTGAGACGTGCAAATTCCTCAACACTTACTATTGAATTGACAGGCATAATGCCTCAACACGTTTTCCTCTTAGTGTTGAGACGTGAAAATTCCTCAACACTCATCATTGTGTTGTCAAGCATACTGCCTCAATACAATTTCTTCTTAGTGTCGAGACGTGCAAATTCCTCAACACTCACCATTGTGTTGTCAGGCATACTGCCTCAACACGTTTTCTTCTTAGTGTCGAGACGTGCAAATTCTTCAATACTCACCATTGTGTTGTCAGGCATACTGCCTCAACATGTTTTCCTCTTAGTATTGAGACGTGCAAATTCCTCAACACTCACCATTGTGTTCTCAGGCATACTACCTCAACACGTTTTCCTCTTAGTGTTGAGACGTGCAAATTCCTCAACACTTGCCATTGTGTTGTCAGGCATACTGCCTCAACACGTTTTCCTCTTAGTGTTGAGACGTGAAAATTCCTCAACACTCATCATTATGTTGTCAGGCATACTGCCCCAACACATTTTCTTCTTAGTGTCGAGCCGTGTAAATTCCTCAACACTCGCCATTGTGTTGTCAGGCATACTGCCTCAACACGTTTTCTTCTTAGTGTCGAGACGTGGAAATTCCTCAACACGCACCATTGTGTTGTCAGGCATATTGCCTCAACACGGTTTCCTCTTAGTGTTGAGATGTGCAAATTCCTCAATACTCACTATTGTGTTGTCAGGCATACTACCTCAACCCGTTTTCCTCTTAGTGCTGAGACGTGCAAATTCCTCAACACTCACCATTGTGTACTCGGGCATACTGCCTCAACAGGTTTTCCTCTTAGTGTTGAGACTTGCAAATTCTCAACACGATTTCCTCTTAGTGTTGAGACGTGCAAATTCCTCAACACTCACCATTGTGTTGTCAGGCATACTGCCTCAACAAGTTTTCTTCTTAGTGTTGAGACGTGCGAATTCCTCAACACTTATTATTGTGTTGTCGGGCATACTGCCTCAACACGTTTTCCTCTTAGTGTTGAGATGTGCAAATTCCTCAACAATCACCATGAAGTTGTCAGGCATACTGTCTCAACACGTTTTCGACTTAGTGTTGAGACGAGCACTGCGTCAACACGTTTTCTTCTTAGTGTTCAGACGTGCAAATTCCTCAACACTCACTATTGTGTTGTCAGGGCATCTTGCCTCAACACGTTTTCCTCTTAGCGTTGAGACGTGCAAATTCCTCAACACTCACCATTGTGTTGTCAGGAATACTGCCTCAACACGTTTTCCTCTTAGTGTTGAGGCGTGCAAATTCCTCAACACTCACTATTGTGTTGTCGGGCATACTGCCTCAACACGTTTTCCTCTTAGTGTTGAGACGTGCAAATTCCTCAACACTTACTATTGAATTGACAGGCATAATGCCTCAACACGTTTTCCTCTTAGTGTTGAGACGAGAAAATTCCTCAACACTCATCATTGTGTTGTCAAGCATCTCTTGCCTCAATACAATTTCTTCTTAGTGTCGAGACGTGCAAATTCCTCAACACTCACCATTGTGTTGTCGGGCATCTTGCCTCAACACGTTTTCTTCTTAGTGTCGAGACGTGCAAATTCTTCAATACTCACCATTGTGTTGTCGGGCATCTTTTGCCTCAACATGTTTTCCTATTAGCGTTGAGACGTGCAAATTCCTCAACACTCACCATTGTGTTTTCAGGCATACTACCTCAACACGTTTTCCTCTTAGTGTTGAGACATACTGCCTCAACACGTTTTCCTCTTAGTGTTAAGACGTGAAAATTCCTCAACACTCATCATTATGTTGTCAGGCATACTGCCCCAACACATTTTCTTCTTAGTGTCGAGTAGTGTAAATTCCTCAACACTCGCCATTGTGTTGTCAGGCATACTGCCTCAACACGTTTTCTTCTTAGTGTCGAGACGTGGAAATTCCTCAACACGCACCATTGTGTTGTCAGGCATATTGCCTCAACACGGTTTCCTCTTAGTGTTGAGATGTGCAAATTCCTCAATACTCACTATTGTGTTGTCAGGCATACTACCTCAACACGTTTTCCTCATAGTGCTGAGACGTGCAAATTCCTCAACACTCACCATTGTGTACTCGGGCATACTGCCTCAACAGGTTTTCCTCTTAGTGTTGAGACTTGCAAATTCTCAACACGATTTCCTCTTAGTGTTGAGACGTGCAAATTCCTCAACACTCACCATTGTGTTGTCAGGCATACTGCCTCAACAAGTTTTCTTCTTAGTGTTGAGACGTGCGAATTCCTCAACACTTATTATTGTGTTGTCGGGCATACTGCCTCAACACGTTTTCCTCTTAGTGTTGAGATGTGCAAATTCCTCAACAATCACCATGAAGTTGTCAGGCATACTGTCTCAACACGTTTTCGACTTAGTGTTGAGACGAGCACTGCGTCAACACGTTTTCTTCTTAGTGTTCAGACGTGCAAATTCCTCAACACTCACTATTGTGTTGTCAGGCATACTGCCTCAACACGTTTTCCTCTTAGCGTTGAGACGTGCAAATTCCTCAACACTCACCATTGTGTTGTCAGGAATACTGCCTCAACACGTTTTCCTCTTAGTGTTGAGACGTGCAAATTCCTCAACACTCACTATTGTGTTGTCAGGCATACTGCCTCAACACGTTTTCCTCTTAGTGTTGAGACGTGCAAATTCCTCAACACTCACCATTGTGTTGTCGGGCATACTGCTTCAACGGGTTTTCCTCTTAGGGTTGAGACGTACAAATTCTCAACACGGTTTCCTCTTAGTGTTGATACGTGCTAAATTCCTCAACACTCACCATTGTGTTGTCAGGCATACTGCCTCAACACGTTTTCCGCTTAGTGTTGAGACGTGCAAATTCCTCAACACTCACCATTGTGTTGTCAAGCATACTGCCTCAACACGTTTTCCTCTTAGTGTTGAGACGTGCAAATTCCTCTACACTCACTATTGTGTTGTTAGGCATACTGCCTCAACACATTTTCCTCTTAGTGTTGGGACGTGCAAATTCCTCAACACTCACCATTGTGTTGTCAGGCATACTGCCTCAACACGTTTTCTCTTAGTGTTGAGACATGAAAATTCCTCAACACTCACCATTGTGTTGTTAGGCATACTGCCTCAACACGTTTTCCTCTTAGTGTTGAGACGTGAAAATTCCTCAACACTCACCATTGTGTTGTCAAGCATCTTTGCCTTAACACGTTTTCCTCTTAGTGTTGAGACGGGAAAATTCCTCAACACTCACCATTGTGTTGTCAGGCATACTGCCTCAACACGTTTTCCTCTTAGTGTTGAGACGTGCAAATTCCTCAACACTCACTATTGTGTTGTCAGTCATACTGCCTCAACATGTTTTCATCTTAATGTTGAGACGTGCAAATTCCTCAACACTCACCATTGTGTTATCGGGCATTTTGCCTCAACACGGTTTCCTCTTAGTATTGAGACGTGCAAATTCCTCAACACTCACCATTGTGTTGTCAGGGATACTGCCTCAACACGTTTTCTTCTTAGTGTTGAGACGTGCGAATTACTCAACACTCATTATTGTGTTGTCGGTCATACTACCTCAACACGTTTTCCTCTTAGTGTTGAGACGTGCAAATTCCTCAACACTCACCATTGTGTTGTCAGGCATACTGCCTCAACACGTTTTCCTCTTAGTGTCGAGATGTGCAAATTCCTCAACACTTACTATTGAATTGACAGGCATAATGCCTCAACACATTTTCCTCTTAGTGTTGAGACGTGAAAATTCCTCAACACTCATCATTGTGGTTTCAGCCATACTGCCTCAATACAATTTCTTCTTAGTGTCGAGACGTGCAAATTCCTCAACACTCACCATTATGTTGTCAGGCATACTGCCTCAACACGTTTTCCTCTTAGTGTTGAGACGTGCAAATTCCTCAATACTCACCATTGTTTTGTCAGGCATACTGCCTCAACGCGTTTTCCTCTTAGTGTTGAGACGTGAAAATTCCTCAACACTCATCAGTGTGTTGTCAGGCATACTGCCTCAACACATTTTCTTCTTAGTGTCGAGACGTGCAAATTCCTCAACACTCACCATTGTGTTGTCAGACATACTGCCTCAACACGTTTTCTTCTTAGTGTCGAGACGTGTAAATTCCTCAACACTCACCATTGTGTTGTCAGGCATATTGCCTCAACAAGGTTTCCTCTTAGTGTTGAGACGTGCAAATTCCTCAACACTCACCATTGTGTTGTCAGGCATACTGCCTCAACACGTTTTCCTCTTAGTGTTGAGACGTGCGAATTCCTTAACACTCACCATTGTATACTCGGGCATACTGCCTAGACACGTTTTCCTCTTAGTGTTGAGACTTGCAAATTCTCAACACGGTTTCCTCTTAGTGATGAGACGTGCGAATTCCTCAACACTCATTATTGTGTTGTCAGGCATACTGCCTCAACACGTTTTCCTCTTAGTGTTGAGATGTGCAAATTCCTTAACAATCACCATGAAGTTGTCAGGCATACTGTATCAACACGTTTTCGTCTTAGTGTTGAGACTTGCAAATTCTCAACATGTTTTCCTCTTAGTGTTCAGACTTGCAAATTCCTCAACACTCACCATTGTGTTGTCAGGCATATTGCCTCAACACGGTTTCCTCTTAGGGTTGAGACGTGCAAATTCCTCAACACTCACCATTGTGTTGTCAGGCATACTGCCTCAACACGTTTTCTTCTTAGTGTTGAGACGTGCAAATTTCTCAACACTCATTATTGTGTTGTCGGTCATACTCGCCTCAACACGTTTTCCTCTTAGTGTTGAGACGTGCAAATTCCTCAACACTCACCATTGTGTTGTCAGGCATACTGACTCAACACGTTTTCCTCTTAGTGTTGAGACGTGCAAATTCCTCAACACTTACTATTGAATTGACAGGCATAATGCCTCAACACGTTTTCCTCTTAGTGTTGAGACGTGAAAATTCCTCAACACTCATCATTGTGTTGTCAAGCATACTGCCTCAATACAATTTCTTCTTAGTGTCGAGACGTGCAAATTCCTCAACACTCAACATTGTGTTGTCAGGCATACTGCCTCAACACGTTTTCTTCTTAGTGTCGAGACGTGCAAATTCTTCAATACTCACCATTGTGTTGTCAGGCATACTGCCTCAACATGTTTTCCTCTTAGTATTGAGACGTGCAAATTCCTCAACACTCACCATTGTGTTGTCAGGCATACTACCTCAACACGTTTTCCTCTTAGTGTTGAGACGTGCAAATTCCTCAACACTTGCCATTGTGTTGTCAGGCATACTGCCTCAACACGTTTTCCTCTTAGTGTTGAGACGTGAAAATTCCTCAACACTCATCATTATGTTGTCGGGCATACGCCCCAACACATTTTCTTCTTAGTGTCGAGCCGTGTAAATTCCTCAACACTCGCCATTGTGTTGTCGGGCATCTTTGCCTCAACACGTTTTCTTCTTAGTGTCGAGACGTGGAAATTCCTCAACACGCACCATTGTGTTGTCGGGCATATTGCCAACACGGTTTTCCTCTTAGTGTTGAGATGTGCAAATTCCTCAATACTCACTATTGTGTTGTCGTGCATACTACCTCAACACGTTTTCCTCTTAGTCTTTGAGACGTGCAAATTCCTCAACACTCACCATTGTGTACTCGGGCATACTGCCTCAACAGGTTTTCCTCTTAGTGTTGAGACTTGCAAATTCTCAACACGATTTCCTCTTAGTGTTGAGACGTGCAAATTCCTCAACACTCACCATTGTGTTGTCAGGCATACTGCCTCAACAAGTTTTCTTCTTAGTGTTGAGACGTGCGAATTCCTCAACACTTATTATTGTGTTGTCGGGCATACTGCCTCAACACGTTTTCCTCTTAGTGTTGAGATGTGCAAATTCCTCAACAATCACCATGAAGTTGTCAGGCATACTGTTTCAACACGTTTTCGCCGTAATGTTGAGACGTGCACTGCCTCTACACGTTTTCTTCTTAGTGTTCAGACGTGCAAATTCCTCAACACTCATTATTGTGTTGTCAAGCATAATGCCTCAACACGTTTTCCTCTTAGGGTTGAGATGTGCAAATTCCTCAACACTCACTATTGTGTTGTCAGGCATACCGCCTCAACACGTTTTCCTTTTAGTGTTGAGACGTGCAAATTCCTCAACACTCACCATTGTGTTGTCGGGCATATTTCTTCAACAAGTTTTCCTCTTAGGGTTGAGACGTACAAATTCTCAACACGGTTTCCTCTTAGTGTTGATACGTGCAAATTCCTCAACACTCACCATTGTGTTGTCGGGCATACTGCCTCAACACGTTTTTCTCTTAGTGTTGAGACGTGTGAATTCCTCAACACTCGCCATTATGTTGTCAAGCTGTTTATGGGTGTAAACTATTCCTGCCCGGATTTGGTAATTTGGGGCGTGTGGATGAGGAATGAATCTAAACCCTAAACAAATACACTGCGCGGTGAGTGCTTGTAGATTCGGAAATCAATCTGTGCAAGTCCGGCCTAAACCAAGAAATGGCCGTTCCCAGACTTTTTCGGTCACAAAGTGAAGGAGATGGGGTTGATCTTAGGGAGGGAAGCGAAGAAGGTGTTGAGATTGTGAAGGTGTTGGCTTGCTTATGACTTGTAACAGAAAGCTGAACCGGCTTACAGGATGCAAGCTATCAGTTCCGGTGTTTTGTATTAACACTTGGTTTCTGTTTTTTCTCTGGACTTGCTCTTGTTGTTTGAAATAAGGCGGAGAACCTATTTATACAATTCATTGAGCCTTATTCACGTCTCCCGTGGGAAGTGGAGGAAGTGGAGTGATGGAGTAGTGGAGTTGTGCGTCGGTACGACATGACCAGTCTTGCCCACTTCTCCTGTTCATCTCTAACCGTCCATGACTTCCTAACACGTTCTTGTGATGGCGCGTTGCACGCTGCACGCTGTAAACCGCCAGACCAATACCTGATATGTATCCCCCGTTTGTGACATGATTGATGTTCGGAATGTGTGGATTGTGGATCCACGAAAGATAGCATGTAATCTTTGAATTGAATAATTGTGTTATTCGGGGAAGTCGATACTTGTGAAGTATCATGTGTATTTTGTGCAGTCTTTCGCATTATGGTGTGGTAAAGTGATGGGTAATGACGCCTCACTAACCAAATAACTCCTGACCAGTGGTTGTATAACCAAGCTGGTGAAGTTGGACGGATGAGATGATCTTTGAGACACTCATCTCGCGGCCGTTAACGAATGTTAGGTTTTTTGAAGAGGTGCGCAAGCATCACTCTTGCCTTGGTCGAAACCAAGCATGGAAAGGGATTTGGAGAGGACCGACTGGGCATGTGTGTAGACGGCATGCCGGTGTGCACGTCCATACCTCACTTTGTCCCATGAAGGCGCGATCTAAGCCACTCAATTTGACTGGTAAAGTTGAGTGGTTGAGATCGGTTTGCGGCAGAAATCCATTGCCGCAAAGGAGTTGGAATCCGCGTGACATCCCTAGTTTGGGCACACGTTTCAAGACGACCCATCTTGGTCGGTCTTGGTCGATCATACCAACGTGTAGGTGGTAGGCTAGTGTTCACACCTATACCTGACTATCCCATGAAAACGTGATCTAAGCCACTCAAATCGTCCGGTGAAGTTGAGTGGTCGAGATCAGTTTGTGGTTTGGGAGGCGCCGCCACGCAAGTTTGGACTCTTGCGTTTGGATTAACCAGGCATGATATGCCTTGGCCGAACACATAAGGAGGTAGATGGGCCCACGGGGGTCATGCTGGTATGACCGGCCCTGCTTAATCTAATCTGTGACCCTCCATTCGTGCCGGAGAAGATGGACGCGCGTGATGGCTTGAAACCCTAATTTTGGCTTCCAAAGCCGTGCGCCATGCTCTCTTTTGGGCGTACGAATTTGTTGCAACCAAGCATGGTTGGTCTTGACCGATTGGTCAAGTGTGTAGGCGGGCCCACGGTGATCGTGTTGACATGCTCTGGGCCCTTTGAGTCTACATATACACCCTCCATCTATACCTGCGAAGATGGATGGTTGAGACTGTTTGCGGCACATGTAATATGCCGCAAACCCTAATTTAGGGTTTTCCGTCCATAATGCTTGGTATGAACGGTTTTTGGCAAGTTAGGCCAATGACCGACCATGCGGGGTCGGCCGTGGGTATTCCATACCTGCTTGGGGTGATGGAATTGATCCGGGGGTCATCCAATCATGCTTATGGAGTTGGATGATCGCGATCGAGATCATATCCGGCTGATACGGTCAGTCCGGATGCTCAATCGGGCTAGTATAACACACCGAGAGGGGCTCAATCGGGCTAGTATAACACACCGAGAGTCGCCTGTACGGGTATTTCGTACATGGTTTCATTATAGTGCTTGGAGGTTCGTGTTACTCGTAAGAGTAACACTCGATCGTCATGCCACACCGATAATGAGTCTTTTGGAAATACAAGGCTGATATGAAATTCACAGGATGGGATTGTTGCTACATGCTCCAACCTGGAGGAATTTCATGTATTCACAGAATGGGATTGTTGCTACATGCTCCATTCTTGGTGAATTAAGTGAGGGAGTATCCAACACTCATAAATGGCTTTATCTTTTACAAGATGTCAACGCATGATTTTTTTCGGTTTTTTTACAAATTTAACCTTAAACGAAAATCCACCATCAACATTAAGTCCCCTGCCTAGCACATAATGGTTACACTATTGTGTGGTAGGCATGAGATGGTGACATACATATATACTGAAATGACCGAGGCTAAGGTAGATACATATTTACTCGGAGAAGTCGCGTGCCACAGAACTGGTTGGTTCTGATTAAGGATGCAAAGGAAACAGGACTTGATCTGGTGAGTCGCTTTGGTTCCTCTTGTACATATTTGAGCTCGGCCGCTTCTTCAGGTGTACTTCCTTCATCATACACGGCTTTCCTCAGGTATATCTGATAAGCCTCGTCGATTGTTATCCCGAATTAGCAGCCTTCATAGGTGGCAAGTAAAGACTTCCTTTTCCTTCTGGGATTCCGTCGACTTGTGAGATTATAAAGAATCGTCTCACGTGGTCGTTTATTCCATATCTCAGGTACTGCTCTGACTTTCTGATTAACTGATCGATGGATTTGATGATCTCCTCTCCTTTTTTTTTTGTGTGCTCATAACTCCCCCTCCTTTGCAGTTTATCATGGAAGCGGTGGACGCTCATTCTGTTGCTTCCCCAGAAAGAAGTTTTGAAGTTGACAAGCCCGAAAACCATGCGCACGAAGAAGTAATGGCTAAGATCGATCTTCCACTTCGCGAAGTCGGTCGTGCTATACTGGGATGTCTATCTCCCACCTTCAGATTGCCAGAGCACGTATCTGTGCACTTTCAGCTGCGATTGACATGGAGGAGCGGTGGAGGCGCGAAGAAACGCTGCAGACACTAGTAAGCGCAAGGGCAGAGAGATTTGCAGCGAGGTTGAAGAGGCGGAGAGTTAAGCATGAACGACCTCCGAATGAAGGCAAGTGTGATTACCCGGTTCAGGACGGCGTGATAATTCTTGACTCCGACACAGAGGAACCTGAACATCTGAAAGAAATTGGTACGGCTCCTAATGTTGATGCGCTTTTTAATGCTCCCGCTGGTGATGTTGGGATGGAGTGTGATGCTGCGGAGGTGCCTGATGCGGAAGTTGAGGTAGATTCGGAGGGAGGAGCATCAACAGTGATGACGAAGCGGGTAACCCGACGGTGGCAGTGGCGATGTCGATCCTCTTGACGACTAAAACCTCTTTTCTTTTTCTTCTTTCCAAGTATATTTTGTACACTCAACATCTTCCTTGTACTCGGTGGCGGCCGGGTTCAAGGTTTTTCCTCCATTTGATTGTTTGAATAAAGTTTTTCTTTTATAATCCTTTGTCAAGATCGCAACCGAACCTTCTCAGGCGCAAGGATGCGCCTTCACACGTAATCCTTAGTGATAAAAGAAGTAATACTATAATGGAATATCCACGGACCTGTGCTCCTGATGCAAGATCTTCTTGGCTTTGCTGGGGCAGATGGCTCAAATCATTTTCCTTTTGTGCACACGTTCTATTTCCTTCTTCCCATGAGATGCTTGTTTAGGATTTCCTTTCTTGCTTAGTGTGTTGATTTAGGCCGACTCATGGCTTTGTGTTTTTAGGGGTAGAGAGGTTCTCAGATGGAAATAATACTTCAATTAAATTGAGAATTGAAAATTGGAACCCTAACTGTGAATGAAAGTATTGCAATCATTTTCTGGAGGAATTACAAGTATGACATGAAACTGTAAAAAGGAAACACGCTGGAAAAGTAGCACAGCGTTTTAAAGAGTGGAGGATGCTGGAAAGTGGTAGCACATTATCTTAATTTCGGTAGGGTTTGAGCCATCGTGAGTGAATTGTTATGCCCTCTAGTTTATCAGCGTCGATGAGTTTGCAGTAGCCGCCTAGGATAACATCTGCTTCCAGGTACGGTTCATCTTCTCTTTCGGTAGGCAAGTCAGGTGGAGTGGTCATCTTCACCGTCACGCTCCCAACATTGAACGTAGTCGCCTTCGTCACTGTGTCTCCAATTCCAAACGGGTTTGGTGATGCAGATACTTCGACCTTGGCCTCATCGTCTTTGACCAAAACAAGCTTCCACGCTCCCGATAAAACGCTTGAAAGGGCCGGCCTCCCATTCACATCTCTTAGCCGGGGTTGGTTTGTTGATTGGAGCAGTCCCGTGACTTATCGAATGAGGGCGATAGGTTGCAAAGAGAGTTGTGTGGTGAGACTTACTTGACATCGGGACCTTTCAATGTATGCCGAGTGCTCTCCCTGGAAGTTGTGTCACAGCGGCACGTTGCTGGTATGGCAGCAAATAATCATCGGGAGGTCCGAGGAAAGGCGTGTTGGAGATTCTTTCAGTACCAAACCAGAGAGGACAGACTTCAGTATGGCTTTGTTGTCCCGCATCCAAGAGCGCCCTAGGATCATGTCGTAGTTGGGATGATCTTTGACTATGTAGAACTTTGCTTGCGTCGAGGCATCACCCAATTCGACTTCAAGATCAATGTATCCATATGCATCTCTAAGCTCTCCCTTTGAATCTTTAACTACGGTTGGGTGACGAGTAGCTTCCCGCTTGAAATCTTTGCCGCTCTCAAGGTCTTGACAAGAATGATGTTAAATTCGGAAGCCGTATCAATTAACACGCTATCGAATTCAACGTTTCTCAAACGAGCGACGATTAGGAGTCCCCAGTTTCCATTGCTCATGTCTTTCGGGAAAGATCAGGGTTCTGGATCCACATCGGATGCAACGCCTACCGACACAACGTGGTTGAGGGCCGCAAATATGTCTTGACGCTGTCCTTTGGAGAGGTACAAGATTTCACATATGTGCTCCATCATAGATTGTACGGTCTTGCGAACAGTAATCCCTGAAATCATGCAGTTTCGATAGGTAAAGGGTCTCTATGAACACCCTCGTTTCCAAGCCGGAGTTCCCTGTCTCTACCTTTTCCCTAAATATTTGTTTCAACTCGTTGCAATCTTTGGTTGGATGATGGACGAACTCTGTGGTAGCAACATGATATTGGGATCTGCCATTTCTTCCTCGGTTGGAGGACGTCTGATAGGGGGCAGCTTTACGGCGTCATCTTGGATCCACGCTTCCAAGAGCTCTATCACTTCGTTCATGGGAAAAGGAAAACCCGTGTCTTTAGTGTTTTGTGCAGGAGTTTTGTCTGCTCCTTTTCGAGACGAAGTCTTGTGTGTCGGGGATGTCCGCTTGGTTTGTTGTTCCGTCACTGGAGCTTTCCTTTTCTCTCCTCCGCCCACTACACTCACAGAAGGACCGGTGTTGTATTGCTTGTTCGTGAGGCGCCTGCTCCCTCGAATTTCACGTAAATCTTCACTTCGAACGATTCTGGTTCTTTCTAGCAATGCTGGTGCAGTTGTTGCTGAACGCTTGGCAGCTTCATGGAGTTCAGAGAACGTTTGAAAGCCCAGATTCTCTAACAGAGCGCGGTATATGGGTATCATCCCATTGATGCACAACTCCACCAATTGTCGTTCGGTGACGTTCGGGTCATGAAAATCCAGCGCTTGAGTTCTGAATCTTTTGACGAAGTCGTTAGGATGCTCGTTGTTCCGCTGAAGAATTCTTCCTAGATCTGAAAAGGTGATTTGTTCAGACACGAAGAAATACTTTCTGTAGAAAGCACTGACCATCTCGCTCTAGTTGGATATCTTTGTTAGGCGCGATGTTGTTGTACTGTGTGTACGCCCTCCCCGTAAGTGATTTCGAGAATTCTTTCAGGGCGCAGAACATGATTGTATTCATGTTCCCCAAAGGATTCCAAGAACCGAGAGACATGTTCACGAGCATTACCCAGTACCTTCGTAGAGGGAGAACTGGGAGAGGTGTAACCTCTTGGAAGAGGGATTCGTTGCATATCTTGAGGGTATGGAGGTTGGTGTTGGTGTGTATCCGTCGATTTCCTTTGCCTCGGCTTTGAAGGAGTCGTTCTAGATCCTCACGTGTGATGAAGTTGGGTGTCTGGTCCCTTTCTCTTGAACATTCAGGAGCAACACGAGCTTCTTCACTCATGTGGGCCCGAGTGGAAACGCCTGCTCCGGGTGAATTGAAGGCATTTCTTGTTGGCTCCAAAGATTGACGTGAATCCTGCGGCAATCGTTCAGTCAAGGTCTTGAGGAAAGTGAGTACCTCCTTCTGAGTTGCGGCCATATCTGTTTGAGTCTTAGCAAGAACTTCCTGTTTCTCCATCAAGTCTGCAACGGTAATAGACGGTGGTCCTCCTCTTGTGCCTCCGGCTCCTCGTCCTGATGGGGGAGTGAAAGTTGTTGCTCTGGTGACCACTGGAGGCGTTACACTGGAGGAGATGTCGGGATTTGCGGCTGCTCTGGCTCTGGTGATGGGAGGCGTTACACCTACGGGGATGTCTCCTGTTCCGCTAGTGTTGGTGATAGAGGTAATGGCTCCTCGAGATGTGTTGGCTACGGTAGCTCCACTGACAGGTACTTCGACACCAGGATTGTTATCCACACTAGCCCCATCGAATTGATTGCTTTGATCCGACCTTAATTCCACCATCTTGAAATGAATTGTTGATTGAATTGATTCTAAGATCTACCCTTTTTGAAATTGATAAAATTGAATCGGATTTTGAAGAAATTGACTTTACAACCGAGAGATTAACCTCCCACTGTGGTCGCCAATTGTTTATGGGTGAAAACTATTCCTGCCCGGATTTGGTAATTTGGGGCGTGTGGATGAGGAATGAATCTAAACCCTAAACAAATGCACTGCGCGGTGAGTGCTTGTAGATTCGGAAATCAATCTGTGCAAGTCTAGCCTAAACCAAGAAATGGCCGTTCCAGACTTGTTTCGGTCACAAAGTGAAGGAGATGGGGTTGATCTTAGAGAGGGAAGCGAAGAAGGTGTTGAGATTGTGAAGGTGTTGGCTTGCTTATGACTTGTAATGAAAGGTGAACCGGCTTACAGGATGCAAGCTATCGGGTGTCCGGTGTTTTGTATTAACACTTGGTTTTTCGTTTTTTGTCCTGGACTTGCTCTTGTTGTTTGAAATAGGGCGGAGAACCTATTTATACAAGTCATTGAGCCTTATTCACGTCTCTCGTGGGAAGTGGAGGAAGTGGAGTGATGGAGTAGTGGAGTTGTGCGTCGGTACGACATGACCAGTCTTGCCCACTTCTCCTGTTCATCTCTAACCGTCCATGACTTCCTAACACGTTCTTGTGATGGCGCGTTGCACGCTGCACGCTGTAAACCGCCAGACCAATACCCCAGTATGTATCCCCCCAGTTTGTGACATGATTGATGTCTGGAATGTGTGGATTGTGGATCCACGAAAGATAGCATGTAATGCTGAATTGAATAACCGTGTTATTCAGGAAGTCGATACTTGTGAAGTATCATGTGTATTTTGTGCGTGTATCGCATTATGGTGTGGTAAAGTGATGGGTAATGACGCCTCACTAACCAAATAACTCCCGACAGTGGTTGTATAACCAAGTGGTGAAGTTGGACGGATGAGATGATCTTTGAGACACTCATCTCGCGACAGTTAACGAATGTTAGGTTTTTTTGAAGAGGTGCTCAAGCATCACTCTTGGCCTTGGTCGAAACCAAGCATGGAAAGGGATTTGGAGAGGACCGACCGGGCATGTGTGTAGACAAGCATGCCGGTGTGCACGTCCATACCTCACTATCCCATGAAGGTGCGATCTAGGCCACTCAATTTGACCCAGGTAAAGTTGAGTGGTTGAGATCGGTTTTGCGCAATCCATTGCCGCAAAAGGAGTTGGAATCCGCGTGACATCCCTAGTTTGGGCACGCGTTTCAAGACGACCCATCTTGGTCGGTCTTGGTCGATCATACCAACGTGTAGGTGGTAGGCTAGTGTTCACACCTATACTCGACTATCCCATGAAAACGTGATCTAAGCCACTCAAATCGTCCGGTGAAGTTGAGTGGTCGAGATCGGTTGTGGTTTGGGAGGCGCTTTGGCCACGCAAGTTTGGACGCACGTTTTGGATTAACCAGGCATGATATGCCTTGGCCGAAAACATGAGGAGGTAGATGGGCCCACGGTGGTCATGCTGGTATGACCGGCCCCTGCTTAATCTAATCTGTGACCCTCCATTCGTGCTTAGAGAAGATGGACGCGCGCGTGATGGCTTGAAACCCTAATTTTGGCTTCCAAAGCCGTGCGCCATGCTCTCTTTTGGGCGTATTTAATTTGTTGCAACCAAGCATGGTTGGTCTTGACCGATTGGTCAAGTGTGTAGGCGGCCCACGGTGATCGTGTTGACATGCTCGGGGCCCTTTGAGTCTACATCTACACCCTCCATCTATACCTGCGAAGATGGATGGTTGAGACTTTTTGCGACACATGTAATATGCCGCAAACCCTATTTTAGGGTTTTCCGTCCATAATGCTTGGTATGAACGGTTTTTGTCAAGCTAGGCCAATGACCGACCATGCGGGGTCGGCCGTGGGTATTCCATACCGCTTGGGGTGATGGAATTGATCGGGGTCATCCAATCATGCTTATGGAGTTGGACGATGCGATCGAGATCATATCCGGACCGACACGGCCGGTCAGTCTGGATGCTCAATCGGGCTAGTATAACGCACCGAGAGGGGCTCAATCGGGCTAGTATAACACACCGAGAGTCAGCCTGTACGGGTATTTCGTACATGGTTTCATTATAGTTCTTGGAGGTTCGTGTTACTCTTACAGAGTAACACTCGGTCGTCATGCCACACCGATAATGAGTCTTGGAAATACAAGGCCGATATGAAATTCACAGGATAGGATTGTTGCTACATGCTCCAACCTGGAGGAATTTCATGTATTCGAGAATGGGATTGTTGCTACATGCTCCATTCTTGGTGAATTAAGTGAGGGAGTATCCAACACTCATAAATGGATTTATCTTTTACAAGATGTCAGCGCATGATTTTTTCTGGGTTTTTTACAAATTTAACCTTAAACGAAAATCCACCATCAACACAAGCATACTGCCTCAACACGTTTTCCTCTTAGTGTTGAGACGTGCAAATTCCTCTACACTCACTATTGTGTTGTCAGGCATACTGCCTCAACACGTTTTCCTCTTAGTGTTGAGACGTGCAAATTCCTTAACACTCACCATTGTGTTGTCAGGCATACTGCCTCAACACGTTTTCTCTTAGTGTTGAGACGTGCAAATTCCTCAACACTCACCATTGTGTTGTCGTGCATACCGCCTCAAAGACGTTTTCCTCTTAGTGTTGAGACGTGCAAATTCCTCAACACTCACCATTGTGTTGTCGGGCATACTGCTTCAACAGGTTTTCCTCTTAGGGTTGAGACGTACAAATTCTCAACACGGTTTCCTCTTAGTGTTGATACGTGCAAATTCCTCAATACTCACCATTGTGTTGTCAGGCATACTGCCTCAACACGTTTTCCTCTTAGTGTTGAGACGTGCGAATTCCTCAACACTCACCATTGTGTTGTCAAGCATACTGCCTCAACATGTTTTCCTATTAGTGTTGAGACGTGCAAATTCCTCTACACTCACTATTGTGTTGTCAGGCATACTGCCTCAACACGTTTTCCTCTTAGTGTTCAGACGTGCAAATTCCTCAACACTCACCATTGTGTTGTCAGGCATACTGCCTCAACACGTTTTCTCTTAGTGTTGAGACGTGCAAATTCCTCAACACTCACCATTGTGTTGTCAGGCATACTGCCTCAACACGTTTTACTCTTAGTGTTGAGACGTGCAAATTCCTCAACACTCACCATTGTGTTGTCGGGCATACTGCCTCAACACGTTTTACTCTTAGTGTTGAGACGTGCAAATTCCTCAACACTCACCATTGTGTTGTCAGGCATACTGCCTTAACACGTTTTCCTCTTAGTATTGAGACGGGAAAATTCATCAACACTCACCATTGTGTTGTCAAGCATAATGCCTCAACACGTTTTCCTCTTAGGGTTGAGACGTGCAAATTCCTCAACACTCACCATTGTGTTGTCAGGAATACTTCCTCAACACGTTTTCCTCTTAGTGCTGAGACGTGCAAATTCCTCAACACTCACCATTGTGTTGTCAAGCATACTGCCTCAACACGTTTTCCTCTTAGTGTTGAGACGTGCAAATTCCTCTACACTCACTATTGTGTTGTCAGGCATACTGCCTCAACACGTTTTCCTCTTAGTGTTGAGACGTGCAAATTCCTCAACACTCACCATTGTGTTGTCAGGCATACTGCCTCAACACGTTTTCTCTTAGTGTTGAGACGTGCAAATTCCTCAACACTCACCATTGTGTTGTCAGGCATACTGCCTCAGCACGTTTTCCTCTTTGTGTTGAGACGTGCAAATTCCTCAACACTCGCCATTGTGTTGTCGGGCATACTGCTTCAACAGGTTTTCCTCTTAGGGTTGAGACGTACAAATTCTCAACACGTTTTCCTCTTAGTGTTGATACGTGCAAATTCCTCAAAACTCACCATTGTGTTGTCAGGCATACTGCCTCAAAACGTTTTCCTCTTAGTGTTGAGACGTGCGAATTCTTCAACACTCACCATTGTGTTGTCAAGCATACTGCCTCAACACGTTTTCCTCTTAGTGTTGAGACGTGCAAATTCCTCTACACTCACCATTGTGTTGTCAGGCATCTTTGCCTCAACACGTTTTCCTCTTAGTGTTCAGACGTGAAAATTCCTTAACACTCACCATTGTGTTGTCAGGCATACTGCCTCAATACGTTTTCTCTTAGTGTTGAGACGTGCAAATTCCTCAACACTCACCATTGTGTTGTCAGGCATACTGCCTCAACACGTTTTCCTCTTAGTGTTGAGACGTGCAAATTCCTCAACACTCACCATTGTGTTGTCAGGCATACTGCCTTAACACGTTTTCCTCTTAGTGTTGAGACGTGTGAATTCCTCAACACTCACCATTGTGTTGTCAAGCATACTGCCTCAACACGTTTTCCTATTAGTGTTGAGACGTGCAAATTCCTCTACACTCACTATTGTGTTGTCAGTCATCGCGCCTCAACACGTTTTCCTCTTAGTATTGAGACGGGAAAATTCCTCAACACTCACCATTGTGTTGTCAAGCATACTGCCTCAACACGTTTTCCTCTTAGTGTTGAGACGTGCAAATTCCTCTACACTCACTATTGTGTTGTCAGGCATACTGCCTCAACACGTTTTCCTCTTAGTGTTGAGACGTGCAAATTCCTCAACACTCACCATTGTGTTGTCAGGCATACTGCCTCAACACGTTTTCTCTTAGTGTTGAGACGTGCAAATTCCTCAACACTCACCATTGTGTTGTTAGGCATACTGCCTCAGCACGTTTTCCTCTTTGTGTTGAGACGTGCAAATTCCTCAACACTCACCATTGTGTTGTCGGGCATACTGCTTCAACAGGTTTTCCTCTTAGGGTTGAGACGTACAAATTCTCAACATGGTTTCCTCTTAGTGTTGATACGTGCAAATTCCTCAAAACTCACCATTGTGTTGTCAGGGCATCTTTTGCCTCAAAAAGTTTTCCTCTTAGTGTTGAGACGTGCGAATTCTTCAACACTCACCATTGTGTTGTCAAGCATACTGCCTCAACACGTTTTCCTCTTAGTGTTGAGACGTGCAAATTCCTCTACACTCACCATTGTGTTGTCAGGCATACTGCCTCAACACGTTTTCCTCTTAGTGTTCAGACGTGCAAATTCCTCAACACTCACCATTGTGTTGTCAGGCATACTGCCTCAACACGTTTTCTCTTAGTGTTGAGACGTGCAAATTCCTCAACACTCACCATTGTGTTGTCAGGCATACTGCCTCAACACGTTTTCCTCTTAGTGTTGAGACGTGCAAATTCCTCAACACTCACCATTGTGTTGTCAGGCATACTGCCTTAACACGTTTTCCTCTTAGTGTTGAGACAGGAAAATTCCTCAACACTCACCATTGTGTTGTCAGGCATACTGCCTCTACACGTTTTCCTCTTAGTGTTGAGACGTGCAAATTCCTCAACACTCACTATTGTGTTGTCAGGCATACTGCCTCAACATGTATTCCTCTTAATGTTGAGACGTGCAAATTCCTCAACACTCACCATTGTGTTATCGGGCATACTGCCTCAACACGTTTTCCTCTTAGGGTTGAGACGTGCAAATTCTCAACACGGTTTCCTCTTAGTGTTGAGACGTGCAAATTCCTCAACACTCACCATTGTGTTGTCAGGCATACTGCCTCAACACGTTTTCTTCTTAGTGTTGAGACGTGCGAATTCCTCAACACTCACCATTGTGTTGTCCCGGCATCTCGCCTCAACACGTTTTCCTCTTAGTGTTGAGATGTGCAAATTCCTCAACACTTACGATTGAATTGACAGGCATAATGCCTCAACACGTTTTCCTCTTAGTGGTTAGACGTGAAAATTCCTCAACACTCATCATTGTGTTGTCAGCCATACTGCCTCAATACAATTTCTTCTTAGTGTCGAGTCGTGCAAATTCCTCAACACTTACCATTGTGTTGTCAGGCATACTGCCTCAACACGTTTTCCTCTTAGTGTTGAGACGTGCAAATTCCTCAATACTCACCATTGTGTTGTCAGGCATACCGCCTCAACGCGTTTTCCTCTTAGTGTTGAGACGTGAAAATTCCTCAACACTCATCATTGTGTTGTCAGGCATACTGCCTCAACACATTTTATTCTTAGTGTCGAGACGTGCAAATTCCTCAACACTCACCATTGTGTTGTCAGACATACTGCCTCAACACATTTTCTTCTTAGGGTCGAGACGTGTAAATTCCTCAACACTCACCATTGTGTTGTCAGGCATATTGCCTCAACACGGTTTCCTCTTAGTGTTGAGACGTGCAAATTCCTCAACACTCACCATTGTGTTGTCAGGCATACTGCCTAAACACGTTTTCCTCTTAGTGTTGAGACGTGCAAATTTCTCAACACTCACCATTGTGTACTCGGGCATACTGCCTCAACAGGTTTCCTCTTAGTGTTGAGACTTGCAAATTCTCAACACGGTTTCCTCTTAGTGTTGAGACGTGCAAATTCCACAACACTCACCATTGTGTTGTCGGGCATCTTTGCCTCAACAAGTTTTCTTCTTAGTGTTGAGACGTGCGAATTCCTCAACACTCATTATTGTGTTGTCAGGGCATACTTCCTCAACACGTTTTCCTCTTAGTGTTGAGATGTGAAAATTCCTTAGCAATCACCATGAAGTTGTGCATACTTTGTCTCAAAGACTTTTTTCGTCTTAGTGTTGAGACGTGCAAATTCTCAACATGTTTTCCTCTTAGTGTTGAGACGTGCAAATTCCTCAACACTCACCATTGTGTTGTCAGGCATACTGCCTCAACACGTTTTTCCTCTTAGGGTTGACGTGCAAATTCCTCAACACTCACCATTGTGTTGTCGGGCATCGCCTTATCACGTTTTCCTATTAGTGTTGAGACGAGCAAATTCCTCAACACTCACCATTGTGTTGTCAGGCATACTTCCTCAACACGTTTTCCCCTTAGTGTTCAGACGTGCAAATTCCTCAACACTCACTATTGTGTTGTCAGGCATACTTCCTCAACACGTTTCCTCTTAGTGTTGAGACGTGCAAATTCCTCAACACTCACTATTGTGTTGTCAGGCATACTTCCTCTACACGTTTTCCTCTTAATGTTGAGACGTGCAAATTCCTCAACACTCACCATTGTGTTGTCGGGCATACTGCCACAACTCGTTTTCCTCTTAGTGTTGAGACGTGCAAATTCCTCAACACTCACCATTGTGTTGTCAGGCATACTTCCTCAACACGTTTTCTCTTAGTGTTGAGACGTGTGAATTCCTCAACACTCACCATTGTGTTGTCGGGCATCTCTTGCCAAAGCACGTTTTCCTCTTTGTGTTGAGACGTGCAAATTCCTCAACACTCGCCATTGTGTTGTCGGGCATACTGCTTCAACAGGTTTTCCTCTTAGGGTTGAGACGTACAAATTCTCAACACGTTTTCCTCTTAGTGTTGATACGTGCAAATTCCTCAAAACTCACCATTGTGTTGTCAGGCATACTGCCTCAATACGTTTTCTCTTAGTGTTGAGACGTGCGAATTCTTCAACACTCACCATTGTGTTGTCAAGCATACTGCCTCAACACGTTTTCCTCTTAGTGTTGAGACGTGCAAATTCCTCTACACTCACCATTGTGTTGTCGTGCATCTTTTGCCTCAACACGTTTTCCTCTTAGTGTTCGAGACGTGAAAATTCCTCAACACTCACCATTGTGTTGTCAGGCATCTTGCCTCAATACGTTTTCTCTTAGTGTTGAGACGTGCAAATTCCTCAACACTCACCATTGTGTTGTCGGGCATACCGCCTCAACACGTTTTCCTCTTAGTGTTGAGACGTGCAAATTCCTCAACACTCACCATTGTGTTGTCGGGCATCTTGCCTTAACACGTTTTCCTCTTAGTGTTGAGACGTGCGAATTCCTCAACACTCACCATTGTGTTGTCAAGCATACTGCCTCAACACGTTTTCCTATTAGTGTTGAGACGTGCAAATTCCTCTACACTCACTATTGTGTTGTCAGTCATACTGCCTCAACACGTTTTCCTCTTAGTATTGAGACGGGCAAATTCCTCAACACTCACCATTGTGTTGTCAAGCATACCGCCTCTCAACACGTTTTCCTCTTAGTGTTGAGACGTGCAAATTCCTCTACACTCACTATTGTGTTGTCAGGCATACTGCCTCAACACGTTTTCCTCTTAGTGTTGAGACGTGCAAATTCCTCAACACTCACCATTGTGTTGTCGGGCATCTTTGCCTCAACACGTTTTCTCTTAGTGTTGAGACGTGCAAATTCCTCAACACTCACCATTGTGTTGTTAGGCATACTGCCTCAGCACGTTTTCCTCTTTGTGTTGAGACGTGCAAATTCCTCAACACTCACCATTGTGTTGTCGGGCATACTGATTCAACAGGTTTTCCTCTTAGGGTTGAGACGTACAAATTCTCAACATGGTTTCCTCTTAGTGTTGATACGTGCAAATTCCTCAAAACTCACCATTGTGTTGTCAGGCATACTGCCTCAAAAAGTTTTCCTCTTAGTGTTGAGACGTGCGAATTCTTCAACACTCACCATTGTGTTGTCAAGCATACTGCCTCAACACGTTTTCCTCTTAGTGTTGAGACGTGCAAATTCCTCTACACTCACCATTGTGTTGTCAGGCATACTGCCTCAACACGTTTTCCTCTTAGTGTTCAGACGTGCAAATTCCTCAACACTCACCATTGTGTTGTCAGGCATACTGCCTCAACACGTTTTCTCTTAGTGTTGAGACGTGCAAATTCCTCAACACTCACCATTGTGTTGTCAGGCATACTGCCTCAACACGTTTTCCTCTTAGTGTTGAGACGTGCAAATTCCTCAACACTCACCATTGTGTTGTCAGGCATACTGCCTTAACACGTTTTCCTCTTAGTGTTGAGACGGGAAAATTCCTCAACACTCACCATTGTGTTGTCAGGCATACTGCCTCTACACGTTTTCCTCTTAGTGTTGAGACGTGCAAATTCCTCAACACTCACTATTGTGTTGTCAGGCATACTGCCTCAACATGTATTCCTCTTAATGTTGAGACGTGCAAATTCCTCAACACTCACCATTGTGTTATCGGGCATACTGCCTCAACACGTTTTCCTCTTAGGGTTGAGACGTGCAAATTCTCAACACGGTTTCCTCTTAGTGTTGAGACGTGCAAATTCCTCAACACTCACCATTGTGTTGTCAGGCATACTGCCTCAACACGTTTTCTTCTTAGTGTTGAGACGTGCGAATTCCTCAACACTCACCATTGTGTTGTCCGGCATACTGCCTCAACACGTTTTCCTCTTAGTGTTGAGATGTGCAAATTCCTCAACACTTACGATTGAATTGACAGGCATAATGCCTCAACACGTTTTCCTCTTAGTGGTTAGACGTGAAAATTCCTCAACACTCATCATTGTGTTGTCACCATACTTGCCTCAATACAATTTCTTCTTAGTGTCGAAGTCGTGCAAATTCCTCAACACTTACCATTGTGTTGTCGGGCATACTTGCCTCAACACGTTTTCCTCTTAGTGTTGAGACGTGCAAATTCCTCAATACTCACCATTGTGTTGTCAGGCATACCGCCTCAACGCGTTTTCCTCTTAGTGTTGAGACGTGAAAATTCCTCAACACTCATCATTGTGTTGTCAGGCATACTGCCTCAACACATTTTATTCTTAGTGTCGAGACGTGCAAATTCCTCAACACTCACCATTGTGTTGTCAGACATACTGCCTCAACACATTTTCTTCTTAGGGTCGAGACGTGTAAATTCCTCAACACTCACCATTGTGTTGTCAGGCATATTGCCTCAACACGGTTTCCTCTTAGTGTTGAGACGTGCAAATTCCTCAACACTCACCATTGTGTTGTCAGGCATACTGCCTAAACACGTTTTCCTCTTAGTGTTGAGACGTGCAAATTTCTCAACACTCACCATTGTGTACTCGGGCATACTGCCTCAACAGGTTTTCCTCTTAGTGTTGAGACTTGCAAATTCTCAACACGGTTTCCTCTTAGTGTTGAGACGTGCAAATTCCTCAACACTCACCATTGTGTTGTCAGGCATACTGCCTCAACAAGTTTTCTTCTTAGTGTTGAGACGTGCGAATTCCTCAACACTCATTATTGTGTTGTCAGGCATACTTCCTCAACACGTTTTCCTCTTAGTGTTGAGATGTGAAAATTCCTTAGCAATCACCATGAAGTTAAGTTGCATCTTGTCTCGGCACTTTTTCGTCTTAGTGTTGAGACGTGCAAATTCTCAACATGTTTTCCTCTTAGTGTTCAGACGTGCAAATTCCTCAACACTCACCATTGTGTTGTCAGGCATATTGCCTCAACACGTTTTCCTCTTAGGGTTGAGACGTGCAAATTCCTCAACACTCACCATTGTGTTGTCAGGCATACTGCCTTATCACGTTTTCCTATTAGTGTTGAGACGAGCAAATTCCTCAACACTCACCATTGTGTTGTCAGGCATACTTCCTCAACACGTTTTCCCCTTAGTGTTCAGACGTGCAAATTCCTCAACACTCACTATTGTGTTGTCAGGCATCTGTGTCTCAACACGTTTTCCTCTTAGTGTTGAGACGTGCAAATTCCTCAACACTCACTATTGTGTTGTCGGCATACTTCCTCTAACACGTTTTCCTCTTAATGTTGAGACTTAGTGTTGCAAATTCCTCAACACTCACCATTGTGTTGTCGGGCATACTGCCACAACTCGTTTTCCTCTTAGTGTTGAGACGTGCAAATTCCTCAACACTCACCATTGTGTTGTCGGGCATCCGCCTCAACACGTTTTTCTCTTAGTGTTGAGACGTGCAAATTCCTCAACACTCACCATTGTGTTTCGGGTCTTCCAACAGGTTTTCCTCATAATGCCTCAGCACGTTTTCCTCTTTGTGTTGAGACGTGCAAATTCCTCAACACTCGCCATTGTGTTGTCGGGCATCTTTTTGCTTCAACACGAGTTTTCCTCTTAGTGTTGAGACGTACAAATTCTCAACACGTTTTCCTCTTAGTGTTGATAAATGCAAATTCCTCAAAACTCACTCTTAGTGTTGAGTGAGACGTGCAAATTCTTCAACACTCACCATTGTGTTGTCAACATCGCCTCAACACGTTTTTCCTCTTAGTGTTGAGACGTGCAAATTCTCTCTACACTCACCATTGTGTTGTCAGCATACTTGCCTCAACACGTTTTCCTCTTAGTGTTGAGACGAAAATTCCTCAACACTCACCATTGTGTTGTCGGGCACTGCCTCAATACGTTTTCCTCTTAGTGTTGAGACGTGCAAATTCCTCAACACTCACCATTGTGTTGTCAGGCATACTGCCTCAACACGTTTTCCTCTTAGTGTTGAGACGTGCAAATTCCTCAACACTCACCATTGTGTTGTCAGGCATATTTTGCCTTAACACGTTTTCCTCTTAGTGTTGAGGTCAAATTCCTCAACACTCACCATTGTGTTTCGGGCACATACTGCCTCAACACGTTTTCCTCTTAGTATTGAGACGGAAAATTCCTCTACACTCACCATTGTGTTGTCAATCATCTCTTTGCCTCAACACGTTTTCCTCTTAGTGTTGAGACGGGCAAATTCCTCTACACTCACTATTGTGTTGTCGTGCAAATTCCTCTACACTCACTATTGTGTTGCCTCAACACGTTTTCCTCTTAGTGTTGAGACGTGCAAATTCCTCAACACTCACCATTGTGTTGTCAGGCATACTGCCTCAACACGTTTTCTCTTAGTGTTGAGACGTGCAAATTCCTCAACACTCACCATTGTGTTGTTAGGCATACTGCCTCAGCACGTTTTCCTCTTTGTGTTGAGACGTGCAAATTCCTCAACACTCACCATTGTGTTGTCGGGCATCTTTTGCTTCAACGGGTTTTCCTCTTAGGGTTGAGACGTACAAATTCTCAACATGGTTTCCTCTTTGTGTTGATACGTGCAAATTCCTCAACACTCACCATTGTGTTGTCAGGCATACTGCCTCAAAAAGTTTTCCTCTTAGTGTTGAGACGTGCGAATTCTTCAACACTCACCATTGTGTTGTCAACATCCGCCTCAACACGTTTTCCTCTTAGTGTTGAGACGTGCAAATTCCTCTACACTCACCATTGTGTTGTCGGGCATACTGCCTCAACACGTTTTCCTCTTAGTGTTCGGACGTGCAAATTCCTCAACACTCACCATTGTGTTGTCAGGGCATACGCCTCAACACGTTTTCTCTTAGTGTTGAGACGTGCAAATTCCTCAACACTCACCATTGTGTTGTCGGGCATTTGCCTCAACACGTTTTCCTCTTAGTGTTGAGACGTGCAAATTCCTCAACACTCACCATTGTGTTGTCGGGCATACCGCCTTAACACGTTTTCCTCTTAGTGTTGAGGCGGAAAATTCCTCAACACTCACCATTGTGTTGTCAGGGCATCGCCTCTACACGTTTTCCTCTTAGTGTTGAGACGTGCAAATTCCTCAACACTCACTATTGTGTTGTCAGGCATACTGCCTCAACATGTATTCCTCTTAATGTTGAGACGTGCAAATTCCTCAACACTCACCATTGTGTTATCGGGCATACTGCCTCAACACGTTTTCCTCTTAGGGTTGAGACGTGCAAATTCTCAACACGGTTTCCTCTTAGTGTTGAGACGTGCAAATTCCTCAACACTCACCATTGTGTTGTCTGGCATACTGCCTCAACACGTTTTCTTCTTAGTGTTGAGACGTGCGAATTCTCAACACTCACCATTGTGTTGTCCTAAGATCCGCCTCAACACGTTTTCCTCTTAGTGTTGAGATGTGCAAATTCCTCAACACTTACGATTGAATTGACAGGCATAATGCCTCAACACGTTTTCCTCTTAGTGGTTAGACGTGAAAATTCCTCAACACTCATCATTGTGTTGTCAGCCATACTGCCTCAATACAATTTCTTCTTAGTGTCGAGTCGTGCAAATTCCTCAACACTTATCATTGTGTTGTCGTGCATCTTTTGCCTCAACACGTTTTCCTCTTAGTGTTGAGACGTGCAAATTCCTCAATACTCACCATTGTGTTGTCGGGCATACCGCCTCAACGCGTTTTCCTCTTAGTGTTGAGACGTGAAAATTCCTCAACACTCATCATTGTGTTGTCAGCATACCGCCTCAACACATTTTTATTCTTAGTGTCGAGACGTGCAAATTCCTCAACACTCACCATTGTGTTGTCGACATATGCCTCAACACATTTTCTTCTTAGGGTCGAGACGTGTAAATTCCTCAACACTCACCATTGTGTTGTCGGCATATTGCCTCAACACGGTTTCCTCTTAGTGTTGAGACGTGCAAATTCCTCAACACTCACCATTGTGTTGTCAGCATACAGCCTAAACACGTTTTCCTCTTAGTGTTGAGACGTGCAAATTTCTCAACACTCACCATTGTGTACTCGGGCATACTGCCTCAACAGGTTTTCCTCTTAGTGTTGAGACTTGCAAATTCTCAACACGGTTTCCTCTTAGTGTTGAGACGTGCAAATTCCTCAACACTCACCATTGTGTTGTCAGGCATACTTTTGCCTCAACAAGTTTTCTTCTTAGTGTTGAGACGCGAATTCCTCAACACTCATTATTGTGTTGTCAGGCATACTTCCTCAACACGTTTTCCTCTTAGTGTTGAGATGTGAAAATTCCTTAGCAATCACCATGAAGTTGTCGGGCATCTTTTGTCTCAAAGACTTTTTCGTCTTAGTGTTGAGACGTGCAAATTCTCAACATGTTTTCCTCTTAGTGTTGAGACGTGCAAATTCCTCAACACTCACCATTGTGTTGTCAGGCATATTGCCTCAACACGTTTTCCTCTTAGGGTTGAGACGTGCAAATTCCTCAACACTCACCATTGTGTTGTCAGGCATACTGCCTTATCACGTTTTCCTATTAGTGTTGAGACGAGCAAATTCCTCAACACTCACCATTGTGTTGTCAGGCATACTTCCTCAACACGTTTTCCCCTTAGTGTTCAGACGTGCAAATTCCTCAACACTCACTATTGTGTTGTCAGGCATACTGTCTCAACACGTTTTCCTCTTAGTGTTGAGACGCAAATTCCTCAACACTCACTATTGTGTTGTCGGGCATACTTCCTCTACACGTTTTCCTCTTAATGTTGAGACGCAAATTCCTCAACACTCACCATTGTGTTGTCGGGCATACTTGCCACAACTCGTTTTCCTCTTAGTGTTGAGACGTGCAAATTCCTCAACACTCACCATTGTGTTGTCGGGCATACTTTGCCTCAACACGTTTTCTCTTAGTGTTGAGACGTGCAAATTCCTCAACACTCACCATTGTGTTGTCGGGCATACTCTTTGCCTCTCAAGACGTTTTCCTCTTTGTGTTGAGACGTGCAAATTCCTCAACACTCGCCATTGTGTTGTCGGGCATCTTTGCTTCAACGGGTTTTCCTCTTAGGGTTGAGACGTACAAATTCTCAACACGTTTTCCTCTTAGTGTTGATACGTGCAAATTCCTCAAAACTCACCATTGTGTTGTCAGGCATACTGCCTCAAAACGTTTTCCTCTTAGTGTTGAGACGCGAATTCTTCAACACTCACCATTGTGTTGTCAAGCATACTTGCCTCAACACGTTTTCCTCTTAGTGTTGAGACGTGCAAATTCCTCTACACTCACCATTGTGTTGTCGGGCATACTGCGCCTCAACACGTTTTCCTCTTAGTGTTCGGGACGTGAAAATTCCTCAACACTCACCATTGTGTTGTCAGGCATACTGCCTCAATACGTTTTCTCTTAGTGTTGAGACGTGCAAATTCCTCAACACTCACCATTGTGTTGTCAGGCATACTGCCTCAACACGTTTTCCTCTTAGTGTTGAGACGTGCAAATTCCTCAACACTCACCATTGTGTTGTCAGGCATACTGCCTTAACACGTTTTCCTCTTAGTGTTGAGACGTGTGAATTCCTCAACACTCACCATTGTGTTGTCAAGCATACTGCCTCAACACGTTTTCCTATTAGTGTTGAGACGTGCAAATTCCTCTACACTCACTATTGTGTTGTCAGTCATACTGCCTCAACACGTTTTCCTCTTAGTATTGAGACGGGAAAATTCCTCAACACTCACCATTGTGTTGTCAAGCATACTGCCTCAACACGTTTTCCTCTTAGTGTTGAGACGTGCAAATTCCTCTACACTCACTATTGTGTTGTCAGGCATACTGCCTCAACACGTTTTCCTCTTAGTGTTGAGACGTGCAAATTCCTCAACACTCACCATTGTGTTGTCAGGCATACTGCCTCAACACGTTTTCTCTTAGTGTTGAGACGTGCAAATTCCTCAACACTCACCATTGTGTTGTTAGGCATACTGCCTCAGCACGTTTTCCTCTTTGTGTTGAGACGTGCAAATTCCTCAACACTCACCATTGTGTTGTCGGGCATCTTTGCTTCAACAGGTTTTCCTCTTAGGGTTGAGACGTACAAATTCTCAACATGGTTTCCTCTTAGTGTTGATACGTGCAAATTCCTCAAAACTCACCATTGTGTTGTCAGGCATACTGCCTCAAAAAGTTTTCCTCTTAGTGTTGAGACGTGCGAATTCTTCAACACTCACCATTGTGTTGTCAAGCATACTGCCTCAACACGTTTTCCTCTTAGTGTTGAGACGTGCAAATTCCTCTACACTCACCATTGTGTTTCGGGCATACTTGCCTCAACACGTTTTCCTCTTAGTGTTCGGGACGTGCAAATTCCTCAACACTCACCATTGTGTTGTCGGGCATACTTTTGCCTCAACACGTTTTCTCTTAGTGTTGAGACGTGCAAATTCCTCAACACTCACCATTGTGTTGTCGGGCATACTGCGCCTCAACACGTTTTCCTCTTAGTGTTGAGACGTGCAAATTCCTCAACACTCACCATTGTGTTGTCGGGCATACCGCCTTAACACGTTTTCCTCTTAGTGTTGAGAGGGAAAATTCCTCAACACTCACCATTGTGTTGTCAGGCATACTGCCTCTACACGTTTTCCTCTTAGTGTTGAGACGTGCAAATTCCTCAACACTCACTATTGTGTTGTCAGGCATACTGCCTCAACATGTATTCCTCTTAATGTTGAGACGCAAATTCCTCAACACTCACCATTGTGTTATCGGGCATACTGCCTCAACACGTTTTCCTCTTAGGGTTGAGACGTGCAAATTCTCAACACGGTTTCCTCTTAGTGTTGAGACGTGCAAATTCCTCAACACTCACCATTGTGTTGTCTGGCATACTGCCTCAACACGTTTTCTTCTTAGTGTTGAGACGTGCGAATTCCTCAACACTCACCATTGTGTTGTCCCAAGCATACCGCCTCAACACGTTTTCCTCTTAGTGTTGAGATGTGCAAATTCCTCAACACTTACGATTGAATTGACAGGCATAATGCCTCAACACGTTTTCCTCTTAGTGGTTAGACGTGAAAATTCCTCAACACTCATCATTGTGTTGTCAGCCATACTGCCTCAATACAATTTCTTCTTAGTGTCGAGTCGTGCAAATTCCTCAACACTTACCATTGTGTTGTCAGGCATACTGCCTCAACACGTTTTCCTCTTAGTGTTGAGACGTGCAAATTCCTCAATACTCACCATTGTGTTGTCAGGCATACCGCCTCAACGCGTTTTCCTCTTAGTGTTGAGACGTGAAAATTCCTCAACACTCATCATTGTGTTGTCAGGCATACTGCCTCAACACATTTTATTCTTAGTGTCGAGACGTGCAAATTCCTCAACACTCACCATTGTGTTGTCAGACATACTGCCTCAACACATTTTCTTCTTAGGGTCGAGACGTGTAAATTCCTCAACACTCACCATTGTGTTGTCAGGCATATTGCCTCAACACGGTTTCCTCTTAGTGTTGAGACGTGCAAATTCCTCAACACTCACCATTGTGTTGTCAGGCATACTGCCTAAACACGTTTTCCTCTTAGTGTTGAGACGTGCAAATTTCTCAACACTCACCATTGTGTACTCGGGCATACTGCCTCAACAGGTTTTCCTCTTAGTGTTGAGACTTGCAAATTCTCAACACGGTTTCCTCTTAGTGTTGAGACGTGCAAATTCCTCAACACTCACCATTGTGTTGTCAGGCATACTGCCTCAACAAGTTTTCTTCTTAGTGTTGAGACGTGCGAATTCCTCAACACTCATTATTGTGTTGTCAGGCATACTTCCTCAACACGTTTTCCTCTTAGTGTTGAGATGTGAAAATTCCTTAGCAATCACCATGAAGTTGTCAGGCATACTGTCTCAGCACTTTTTCGTCTTAGTGTTGAGACGTGCAAATTCTCAACATGTTTTCCTCTTAGTGTTCAGACGTGCAAATTCCTCAACACTCACCATTGTGTTGTGCATATTGCCTCAACACGTTTTCCTCTTAGGGTTGAGATGCAAATTCCTCAACACTCACCATTGTGTTGTCGCATACCTTTGCCTTATCACGTTTTCCTATTAGTGTTGAGACGAGCAAATTCCTCAACACTCACCATTGTGTTGTCAGGCATACTTCCTCAACACGTTTTCCCCTTAGTGTTCAGACGTGCAAATTCCTCAACACTCACTATTGTGTTGTCAGGCATACTGTCTCAACACGTTTTCCTCTTAGTGTTGAGACGTGCAAATTCCTCAACACTCACTATTGTGTTGTCAGGCATACTTCCTCTACACGTTTTCCTCTTAATGTTGAGACGTGCAAATTCCTCAACACTCACCATTGTGTTGTCGGGCATACTGCCACAACTCGTTTTCCTCTTAGGGTTGAGACGTGAAAATTCTCAACACGGTTTCCTCTTAGTGTTGAGACGTGCAAATTCCTCAACACTCACCATTGTGTGGTCAGCCATACTGCCTCAACACGTTTTCTTCTTAGTGTTGAGACGTGTGAATTCCTCAACACTCATTATTGTGTTGTCGGTCATACTGCCTCAACACGTTTTCCTCTTAGTGTTGAGACGTGCAAATTCATCAACACTCACTATTGTGTTGTCAGGCATACTGTCTCAACACGTTTTCCTCTTAATGTTGAGACGTGCAAATTCCTCAACACTCACCATTGTGTTGTCGGGCATACTGCCACAACTCGTTTTCCTCTTAGGGTTGAGACGTGAAAATTCTCAACACGGTTTCCTCTTAGTGTTGAGACGTGCAAATTCCTTAACACTCACCATTGTGTTGTCAGGCATACTGCCTCAACACGTTTTCTTCTTAGTGTTGAGACGTGTGAATTCCTCAACACTCATTATTGTGTTGTCGGTCATACTGCCTCAACACGTTTTCCTCTTAGTGTTGAGACGTGCCAATTCCTCAACACTCACTATTGTGTTGTCAGGCATACTTCCTCAACACGTTTTCCTCTTAATGTTGAGACGTGCAAATTCCTCAACACTCACCATTGTGTTGTCGGGCATACTGCCACAACTCGTTTTCCTCTTAGGGTTGAGACGTGAAAATTCTCAACACGGTTTCCTCTTAGTGTTGAGACGTGCAAATTCCTCAACACTCACCATTGTGTTGTCAGGCATACTGCCTCAATACGTTTTCTTCTTAGTGTTGAGACGTGTGAATTCCTCAACACTCATTATTGTGTTGTCGGTCATACTGCCTTAACACGTTTTCCTCTTAGTGTTGAGACGTGCAAATTCCTCAACACTCACTATTGTGTTGTCAGCATACTTGTCTCAACACATTTTCCTCTTAATGTTGAGACGTGCAAATTCCTCAACACTCACCATTGTGTTGTTCGGGCATACTGCCACAACTCGTTTTCCTCTTAGGGTTGAGACGTGAAAATTCTCAACACGGTTTCCTCTTAGTGTTGAGACGTGCAAATTCCTCAACACTCACCATTGTGTTGTCAGGCATACTGCCTCAACACGTTTTCTTCTTAGTGTTGAGACGTGTGAATTTCTCAACACTCATTATTGTGTTGTCAGGCATACTTCCTTATCACGTTTTCCTATTAGTGTTGAGACGAGCAAATTCCTCAACACTCACCATTGTGTTGTCAGGCATACTTCCTCAACACGTTTTCCCCTTAGTGTTCAGACGTGCAAATTCCTCAACACTCACTATTGTGTTGTCAGGCATACTGACTCAACACGTTTTCCTCTTAGTGTTGAGACGTGCAAATTCCTCAACACTCACTATTGTGTTGTCAGGCATACTTCCTCTACACGTTTTCCTCTTAATGTTGAGACGTGCAAATTCCTCAACACTCACCATTGTGTTGTCGGGCATACTGCCACAACTCGTTTTCCTCTTAGGGTTGAGACGTGAAAATTCTCAACACGGTTTCCTCTTAGTGTTGAGACGTGCAAATTCCTCAACACTCACCATTGTGTTGTCAGGCATACTGCCTCAACACGTTTTCTTCTTAGTGTTGAGACGTGTGAATTCCTCAACACTCATTATTGTGTTGTCGGTCATACTACCTCAACACGTTTTCCTCTTAGTGTTGAGACGTGCAAATTCATCAACACTCACTATTGTGTTGTCAGGCATACTGTCTCAACACGTTTTCCTCTTAATGTTGAGACGTGCAAATTCCTCAACACTCACCATTGTGTTGTCGGGCATACTGCCACAACTCGTTTTCCTCTTAGGGTTGAGGCGTGAAAATTCTCAACACGGTTTCCTCTTAGTGTTGAGACGTGCAAATTCCTCAACACTCACCATTGTGTTGTCAGGCATACTGCCTCAACACGTTTTCTTCTTAGTGTTGAGACGTGTGAATTCCTCAACACTCATTATTGTGTTGTCGGTCATACTGCCTCAACACGTTTTCCTCTTAGTGTTGAGACGTGCCAATTCCTCAACACTCACTATTGTGTTGTCAGGCATACTTCCTCAACACGTTTTCCTCTTAATGTTGAGACGTGCAAATTCCTCAACACTCACCATTGTGTTGTCGGGCATACTGCCACAACTCGTTTTCCTCTTAGGGTTGAGACGTGAAAATTCTCAACACGGTTTCCTCTTAGTGTTGAGACGTGCAAATTCCTCAACACTCACCATTGTGTTGTCAGGCATACTGCCTCAACACGTTTTCTTCTTAGTGTTGAGACGTGTGAATTCCTCAACACTCATTATTTGTGTTGTCGGTCATCTTTGCCTCAACACGTTTTCCTCTTAGTGTTGAGACGTGCAAATTCATCAACACTCACTATTGTGTTGTCAGGCATACTGTCTCAACACGTTTTCCTCTTATTGTTGAGACGTGCAAATTCCTCAACACTCACTATTGTGTTGTCAGGCATACTTCCTCAACACGTTTTCCTCTTAATGTTGAGACGTGCAAATTCCTCAACACTCACCATTATGTTGTCGGGCATACTGCCACAACTCGTTTTCCTCTTAGGGTTGAGACGTGAAAATTCTCAACACGATTTCCTCTTAGTGTTGAGACGTGCAAATTCCTCAACACTCACCATTGTGTTGTCAGGCATACTGCCTCAACACGTTTTCTTCTTAGTGTTGAGACGTGTGAATTCCTCAACACTCATTATTGTGTTGTCGGTCATACTGCCTCAACACGTTTTCCTCTTAGTGTTGAGACGTGCAAATTCATCAACACTCACTATTGTGTTGTCAGGCATACTGCCTAACCACGTTTTCCTCTTAGTGTTGAGACGTGCAAATTCCTCAACACTCACCATTGTGTTGTCAGGCATACTGCCTCAACACGTTTACCTCTTAGTGTTAAGACGTGCAAATTCCTCGACACTCACCATTGTGTTGGCAGACATACTGCCTCAACACGTTTTCCTCTTAGTGTTGAGACGTGCAAATTCCTCTACACTCACTATTGTGTTGTCAGGCATACTGCCTCAACACGTTTTCCTCTTAGTGTTCAGACGTGCAAATTCCTCAACACTCACCATTGTGTTGTCAGCATACTTGCCTCAACACGTTTTCTCTTAGTGTTGAGACGTGCAAATTCCTCAACACTCACCATTGTGTTGTCGGGCATACCGCCTCAACACGTTTTCCTCTTAGTGTTGAGACGTGCAAATTCCTCAACACTCACCATTGTGTTGTCACATACTGCCTCAACACGTTTTCCTCTTAGTGTTGAGACGTGCAAATTCCTCTACACTCACTATTGTGTTGTCAGGCATACTGCCTCAACACGTTTTCCTCTTAGTGTTGAGACGTGCAAATTCCTCAACACTCACCATTGTGTTGTCAGGCATACTGCCTCAACACGTTTTCTCTTAGTGTTGAGACGTGCAAATTCCTCAACACTCACCATTGTGTTGTCAGGCATACTGCCTCAAAGACGTTTTTTCCTCTTTGTGTTGAGACATGCAAATTCCTCAACACTCACCATTGTGTTGTTAGGCATCTTTTGCCAAAGACGTTTTCCTCTTTGTGTTGAGGCGTGCAAATTCCTCAACACTCACCATTGTGTTGTCGGGCATCTCTGCTTCAACGGGTTTTCCTCTTAGGGTTGAGACGTACAAATTCTCAACATGGTTTCCTCTTAGTGTTGATACGTGCAAATTCCTCAAAACTCACCATTGTGTTGTCGGGCATCTTTGCCTCAAAAAGTTTTCCTCTTAGTGTTGAGACGTGCGAATTCTTCAACACTCACCATTGTGTTGTCAAGCATACTGCCTCAACACGTTTTCCTCTTAGTGTTGAGACGTGCAAATTCCTCTACACTCACCATTGTGTTGTCAGGCATACTTTGCCTCAACACGTTTTCCTCTTAGTGTTCGGAGACGTGCAAATTCCTCAACACTCACCATTGTGTTGTCAGGCATACTGCCTCAACACGTTTTCTCTTAATGTTGAGACGTGCAAATTCCTCAACACTCACCATTGTGTTGTCAGGCATACTGCCTCAATAAGTTTTCTTCTTAGTGTTGAGACGTGCGTCCCCAACACTCACCATTGTGTTGTCGGGCATCTTTTGCCTTAACACGTTTTCCTCTTAGTGTTGAGACGGAAAATTCCTCAACACTCACCATTGTGTTGTCGGGCATCGCCTCTACACGTTTTCCTCTTAGTGTTGAGACGTGCAAATTCCTCAACACTCACTATTGTGTTGTCGGGCATACTTGCCTCAACATGTATTCCTCTTAATGTTGAGGACGTGCAAATTCCTCAACACTCACCATTGTGTTATCGGGCATCTTTTGCCTCAACACGTTTTCCTCTTAGGGTTGAGACGTGCATATTCTCAACACGGTTTCCTCTTAGTGTTGAGACGTGCAAATTCCTCAACACTCACCATTGTGTTGTCCGGCATCTTTGCCTCAACATGTTTTCTTCTTAGTGTTGAGACGTGCGAATTTCTCAACACTCACCATTGTGTTGTCCGGCATACTGCCTCAACACGTTTTCCTCTTAGTGTTGAGATGTGCAAATTCCTCAACACTTACGATTGAATTGACAGGCATAATGCCTCAACACGTTTTCCTCTTAGTGGTTAGACGTGAAAATTCCTCAACACTCATCATTGTGTTGTCAGCCATACTGCCTCAATACAATTTCTTCTTAGTGTCGAGTCATGCAAATTCCTCAACACTTACCATTGTGTTGTCAGGCATACTGCCTCAACACGTTTTCCTCTTAGTGTTGAGACGTGCAAATTCCTCAATACTCACCATTGTGTTGTCAGGCATACTTCCTCAACGCGTTTTCCTCTTAGTGTTGAGACGTGAAAATTCCTCAACACTCATCAGTGTGTTGTCGCATCTTTTGCCTCAACACATTTTATTCTTAGTGTGCAAATTCCTCAACACTCACCATTGTGTTTTGTCGGACATATACCGTTACCTCAACACATTTTCTTCTTAGGGTCGAGACGTGTAAATTCCTCAACACTCACCATTGTGTTGTCAGGCATATTGCCTCAACACGGTTTCCTCTTAGTGTTGAGACGTGCAAATTCCTCAACACTCACCATTGTGTTGTCAGGCATACTGCCTAAACACGTTTTCCTCTTAGTGTTGAGACGTGCAAATTTCTCAACACTCACCATTGTGTACTCGGGCATACTGCCTCAACAGGTTTTCCTCTTAGTGTTGAGACTTGCAAATTCTCAACACGGTTTCCTCTTAGTGTTGAGACGTGCAAATTCCTCAACACTCACCATTGTGTTGTCAGGCATACCGCCTCAACAAGTTTTCTTCTTAGTGTTGAGACGTGCGAATTCCTCAACACTCATTATTGTGTTGTCAGGCATACTTCCTCAACACGTTTTCCTCTTAGTGTTGAGATGTGAAAATTCCTTAGCAATCACCATGAAGTTGTCAGGCATACTGTCTCAACACGTTTTCGTCTTAGTGTTGAGACGTGCAAATTCTCAACATGTTTTCCTCTTAGTGTTCAGACGTGCAAATTCCTCAACACTCACCATTGTGTTGTCAGGCATATTGCCTCAACACGTTTTCCTCTTAGGGTTGAGACGTGCAAATTCCTCAACACTCACCATTGTGTTGTCAGGCATACTGCCTTATCACGTTTTCCTATTAGTGTTGAGACGAGCAAATTCCTCAACACTCACCATTGTGTGGTCAGGCATACTTCCTCAACACGTTTTCCCCTTAGTGTTCAGACGTGCAAATTCCTCAACACTCACTATTGTGTTGTCGGGCATCTTGTCTCAACACGTTTTCCTCTTAGTGTTGAGACGTGCAAATTCCTCAAAACTCACTATTGTGTTGTCAGGCATACTTCCTCTACACGTTTTCCTCTTAATGTTGAGACGTGCAAATTCCTCAACACTCACCATTGTGTTGTCGGGCATACTGCCACAACTCGTTTTCCTCTTAGGGTTGAGACGTGAAAATTCTCAACACGGTTTCCTCTTAGTGTTGAGACGTGCAAATTCCTCAACACTCACCATTGTGTTGTCAGGCATACTGCCTCAACACGTTTTCTTCTTAGTGTTGAGACGTGTGAATTCCTCAACACTCATTATTGTGTTGTCGGTCATACTGCCTCAACACGTTTTCCTCTTAGTGTTGAGACGTGCAAATTCATCAACACTCACTATTGTGTTGTCGGGCATACTTGTCTCAACACGTTTTCCTCTTAATGTTGAGACGCAAATTCCTCAACACTCACCATTGTGTTGTCGGGCATACTGCCACAACTCGTTTTCCTCTTAGGGTTGAGACGTGAAAATTCTCAACACGGTTTCCTCTTAGTGTTGAGACGTGCAAATTCCTCAACACTCACCATTGTGTTGTCAGGCATACTGCCTCAACACGTTTTCTTCTTAGTGTTGAGACGTGTGAATTCCTCAACACTCATTATTGTGTTGTCGGTCATACTGCCTTAACACGTTTTCCTCTTAGTGTTGAGACGTGCAAATTCCTCAACACTCACTATTGTGTTGTCAGGCATACTTCCTCAACACGTTTTCCTCTTAATGTTGAGACGTGCAAATTCCTCAACACTAACCATTGTGTTTTTCGGGCATACTGCCACAACTCGTTTTCCTCTTAGGGTTGAGACGTGAAAATTCTCAACACGGTTTCCTCTTAGTGTTGAGACGTGCAAATTCCTCAACACTCACCATTGTGTTGTCAGGCATACTTCCTCAACACGTTTTCTTCTTAGTGTTGAGACGTGTGAATTCCTCAACACTCATTATTGTGTTGTCGGTCATACTGCCTCAACACGTTTTCCTCTTAGTGTTGAGACGTGCAAATTCATCAACACTCACTATTGTGTTGTCAGGCATACTGTCTCAACATGTTTTCCTCTTATTGTTGAGACGTGCAAATTCCTCAACACTCACTATTGTGTTGTCAGGCATACTTCCTCAACACGTTTTCCTCTTAATGTTGAGACGTGCAAATTCCTCAACACTCACCATTATGTTGTCGGGCATACTGCCACAACTCGTTTTCCTCTTAGGGTTGAGACGTGAAAATTCTCAACACGATTTCCTCTTAGTGTTGAGACGTGCAAATTCCTCAACACTCACCATTGTGTTGTCAGGCATACTGCCTCAACACGTTTTCTTCTTAGTGTTGAGACGTGTGAATTCCTCAACACTCATTATTGTGTTGTCGGTCATACTGCCTCAACACGTTTTCCTCTTAGTGTTGAGACGTGCAAATTCATCAACACTCACTATTGTGTTGTCAGGCATACTGCCTAACCACGTTTTCCTCTTAGTGTTGAGACGTGCAAATTCCTCAACACTCACCATTGTGTTGTCAGGCATACTGCCTCAACACGTTTACCTCTTAGTGTTAAGACGTGCAAATTCCTCGACACTCACCATTGTGTTGTCAGACATACTGCCTCAACACGTTTTCCTCTTAGTGTTGAGACGCAAATTCCTCTACACTCACTATTGTGTTGTCGCATACTGCCTCAACACGTTTTCCTCTTAGTGTTCAGATGTGCAAATTCCTCAACACTCACCATTGTGTTGTCAGGCATACTGCCTCAACACGTTTTCTCTTAGTGTTGAGACGTGCAAATTCCTCAACACTCACCATTGTGTTGTCAGGCATACACGCCTCAACACGTTTTCCTCTTAGTGTTGAGACGCAAATTCCTCAACACTCACCATTGTGTTGTCAAGCATCTTGCCTCAACACGTTTTCCTCTTAGTGTTGAGACGCAAATTCCTCTACACTCACTATTGTGTTGTCGCATACTTGCCTCAACACGTTTTCCTCTTAGTGTTGAGACGCAAATTCCTCAACACTCACCATTGTGTTGTCAGGCATACTGCCTCAACACGTTTTCTCTTAGTGTTGAGACGCAAATTCCTCAACACTCACCATTGTGTTGTCAGGCATACTTGCCGAAAGCACGTTTTCCTCTTTGTGTTGAGACGTGCAAATTCCTCAACACTCACCATTGTGTTGTCGGGCATACTGATTCAACAGGTTTTCCTCTTAGGGTTGAGACGTACAAATTCTCAACACGGTTTCCTCTTAGTGTTGATACGTGCAAATTCCACAAAACTCACCATTGTGTTGTCAGGCATACTGCCTCAAAACGTTTTCCTTTTAGTGTTGAGACGTGCGAATTCCTCAACACTCACTATTGTGTTGTCAAGCATACTGCCTCAACACGTTTTCCTCTTAGTGTTGAGACGTGCAAATTCCTCTACACTCACCATTGTGTTGTCAGGCATACTGCCTCAACACGTTTTCCTCTTAGTGTTCGGACGTGCAAATTCCTCAACACTCACCATTGTGTTGTCGTGCATACATCTGCCTCAACACGTTTTCTCTTAGTGTTGAGACGCGGCAAATTCCTCAACACTCACCATTGTGTTGTCGGGCATACTGCCTCAACACGTTTTCCTCTTAGTGTTGAGACGTGCAAATTCCTCAACACTCACCATTGTGTTGTCGCATCCGCCTTAACACGTTTTCCTCTTAGTGTTGAGACGGGAAAATTCCTCAACACTCACCATTGTGTTGTCAGGCATACTGCCTCAACACGTTTTCCTCTTAGTGTTGAGACGTGCAAATTCCTGATGTGATTTTTAAGTTGTAGTAAAAAGGTAAGAAAGATGTCGTTCACTCAGACTTGTAAAGATTTGGTTTAAGAAAATACGAAAAACAAAGAAAATATATAAACAAGGTTGTCACAAATATCGAGAGATACTAGGACTTCGGATTCCACCAAACTTCACAATCAATTGGTTCATACAATGATTCATAACAATTTTAACTCTTTTCTAGACTCTATTTCTTTGCCAAAAGTAGATTTTATAAAGAATTAGATGTAAATCATAAGCATAGCGCATCAAGAGTTCTTAGACTAAGCATACGCTATCAGACAAAATCACAAATAATCAATGAAAATCATAAATCGATTAAAAATCAATGCAGAAAGTCATTAGAATCAATTATAATTACCAAACAATTGTGAACTTGGCTTCCTCCGTCGTCCCAGTGTTGGGGTTTAGCTCCTCATGCTCAAAACGCACCCAAAAGATAGAAACATGGCTCAAACGGTGTTTTTATTGAAGAAATATGTGAAAAAGAATGGAAGCAATTTGAACCGCAACGTTTATAATTGTTGCAGATTCCCCGTTACAATGGAAACAGAGAAAAATAAGATGCGACGGAACAACGGTTTTACGTGTCGTTGATTCTACGATCGATACTGAAGGTCCAATGTTCTTCGTTCTTCGCCAGCAGCAGCAGATATGATTCTGCAACTCTTTCTTTCTCTCATGCAGCTTGTCTCGTAGCTCTGTATTCACCCCCAAGGTCTCGACCCCCCCTGTTTAGATCCTCTCCACATATATATACACACACAATGGCGAGCAATCCCCAAAATTCTCTCCTTTTTCTTCTCGTGCAAGTCTCGGATTTTTGTTTCACGCGGCTTCTGTGAGTTCTTCGATCGTTCCAAACCCACTCAAAGATATATCCGAATCCTGAATAGAAGATATCTCTCCCTAAATCCTCACGTGCACTTTGCCAAATATAATTCTCAAAACCCGATATAGTTTTCCGTAAAACTTGCCCTGTTTTTTCGAGAATGGATGTAAATCTTGTTTTTTAGTTACTGTACGCGTCTTCCATTTTTAGCACAACTCCGTTGATAGATGGAATGAAATCTAAGAGGAAGATATTCACTTACCTATCCCACATATAACTCGGATAAACCCAAGAAACTTTCCGTCCCTGTTTCACCAATAACTTCCTTTTTTACGTGAATAATTCCCTTACCAGCCATGTTTAATCAAAACAGACTATTCCCAAACGAATCCTACAAAGAACTCGAAGAAAATCTCGTCGCAACCCAACTCTGAAAGTTACTCAGGTGAATACACTTTCCCGCCAAAATTCGTACTTTGAGTGATGAAGAAGGGACGCCCCCTAACCGTCTGTGGGGTACGAATATCAGTTGCCCTGGGGTTACTCCTTTTAACTGGGTGCCCCTTATCCAAAATGGAGGTCCGTATAGTAATTTTCTCCCACGAGCGCAAATACCACTTTCCGAGCCAATTTTCCCGCAAAAGCTTATTTCTCCAAAAACACCTACAAAAACATAAAAAGCCATAATAAATAAAAAATCGAGCACTAACAAAAGATATACAATCGAGATTATATCAGACACAAAAATGTGTCTATCAATTCCTCAACACTCACTATTGTGTTGTCAGGCATCTTGCCTCAACATGTATTCCTCTTAATGTTGAGACGTGCAAATTCCTCAACACTCACCATTGTGTTATCGGGCATATCGCCTTAACACGTTTCCTCTTAGAGTTGAGACGTGAAAATTCTCAACACGGTTTCCTCTTAGTGTTGAGACGTGCAAATTCCTCAACACTCACCATTGTGTTGTCGGCATACAACCTCAACACGTTTTCTTCTTAGTGTTGAGACGTAATCCTCAACACTCACCATTGTGTTGTCCAGGCATACTTCCTCAACACGTTTTCCTCTTAGTGTTGAGATGTGCAAATTCCTCAACACTTACTATTGAATTGACAGGCATAATGCCTCAACACGTTTTCCTCTTAGTGGTTAGACGTGAAAATTCCTCAACACTCATCATTGTGTTGTCAGCCATACTGCCTCAATACAATTTCTTCTTAGTATCGAGTCGTGCAAATTCCTCAACACTCACCATTTTGTTGTCGGGCATACTGTCTCAACACGTTTTCCTCTTAGTGTTGAGACGTGCAAATTCCTCAATACTCACCATTGTGTTGTCAGGCATACCGCCTCAACGCGTTTTCCTCTTAGTGTTGAGACGTGAAAATTCCTCAACACTCATCATTGTGTTGTCGTGCATACTGCGCCTCAACACATTTTCTTCTTAGTGTCGAGACGTGCAAATTCCTCAACACTCACCATTGTGTTGTCCGGACATCTTTGCCTCAACACATTTTCTTCTTAGGGTTAGACGTGTAAATTCCTCAACACTCACCATTGTGTTGTCAGGCATATTGCCTCAACACGGTTTCCTCTTAGTGTTGAGACGTGCAAATTCCTCAACACTCACCATTGTGTTGTCAGGCATACTGCCTCAACACGTTTTCCTCTTAGTGTTGAGATGTGCAAATTCCTCAACAATCACCATGGTGTTTCCAGGCATACTGTCTCAACATGTTTTCGTCTTAGTGTTGAGATGTGCAAATTCTCAACACGTTTTCCTCTTAGTGTTCAGACGTGCAAATTCCTCAACACTCACCATTGTGTTGTCAGGCATACTGTCTCAACACGTTTTCCTCTTAGGGTTGAGACGTGCAAATTCCTTAACACTCACCATTGTGTTGTCAGGCATACTTCCTTAACACGTTTTCCTCTTAGTGTTGAGACGGGCAAATTCCTCAACACTCACCATTGTATTGTCAGGCATACTGCCTCAACACGTTTTCCTCTTAGTGTTCAGACGTGCAAATTCCTCAACACTCACCATTGTGTTGTCGGGCATACTGCCTCAACACGTTTTCCTCTTAGGGTTGAGACATGCAAATTCTCAACACGTTTTCCTCTTAGTGTTGGACGTGTAAATTCCTCAACACTCACTATTGTGTTGTCAGACATACTGCCTCAACACGTTTTCCTCTTAATGTTGAGACATGCAAATTACTCAACACTCACCATTGTGTTGTCAGGCATACTGCATAACCACGTTTTCCTCTTAGTGTTGAGACGTGCAAATTCTCAACACGTTTTCCTCTTAGTGTTGAGACGTGCAAATTACTCAACACTCACTATTGTGTTGTCAGGCATACTGCCTCAACACGTTTTCCTCTTAATGTTGAGACCTGCAAATTCCTCAACACTCACCATTGTGTTGTCGGGCATACTGCCTCAACACGTTTTCCTCGTAGGGTTGAGACGTGCAAATTCTCAACACAAGTTTCCTCTTAGTGTTGAGACGTGCAAATTCCTCAACACTCACCATTGTGTTGTCAGGAATACTGCCTCAACACGTTTTCTTCTTAGTGTTGAGACGTGCAAATTCCTCAACACTCATTATTGTGTTGTCGGTCATACTGCCTCAACACGTTTTCCTCTTAGTGTTGAGACGTGCAAATTCATCAACACTCACCATTGTGTTGTCAGGCATACTGCCTAACCAAGTTTTCCTCTTAGTGTTGAGACGTGCAAATTCTCAACACGTTTTCCTCTTAGTCTTGAGACGTGCAAATTCGTCAACACTCACCATTGTGTTGTCAGGCATACTGCCTCAACACGTTTTCCTCTTAGTGTTGAGACGTGCAAATTCCTCAACACTCACTATTGTGTTGTCAGGCATACTGCCTCAACACGGTTTCCTCTTAGTGTTGAGACGTGCAAATTCCTCAACACTCACTATTGTGTTGTCAGGCATACTGCCTCAACACGTTTTCCTCTAAGTGTTGAGACGTGAAAATTCCTCAACACTCACCATTGTGTACCCGGGCATACTGCCTCAACAGGTTTTCCTCTAAGTGTTGAGACTTGCAAATTCTCAACATGGTTTTCTCTTAGTGTTGAGACGTGCAAATTCCTCAACACTCACTATTGTGTTATCAGGCATACTACCTCAACACGTTTTCCTCTTAGTGTTGAGACGTGCAAATTCCTCAACACTCACCATTGTGTTGTCGGGCATACTGCCTCAACACGTTTTCCTCTTAGGGTTGAGACTCGCAAATTCTCAACATGGTTTCCTCTTAGTGTTGAGACGTGCAAATTCCTCAACACTCACCATTGTGTTGTCAGGCATACTGCCTCAACACGTTTTCTTCTTAGTGTTGAGATGTGTGAATTCCTCAACACTCATTATTGTGTTGTCGGTCATACTGCCTCAACACGTTTTCCTCTTAGTGTTGAGACGTGCAAATTCTCAACACGGTTTCCTCTTAGTATTGAGACGTGCAAATTCCTCAACACACACCATTGTGTTGTCCGGCATACTGCCTCAACACGTTTTCCTCTTAGTGTTGAGACGTGCGAATTCCTGAACACTCACTATTGTGTTGTAAGGCATACTGCCTCAACACGTTTTCTTCTTAGTGTTGAGTCGTGCGAATTCTCGAACACTCACTATTGTGTTGTCGGGCATACTTTGCCTCAACACGTTTTCCTCTTAGTGTTGAGACGTGCAAATTCCTCAACACTCACTATTGTGTTGTCAATTCCTCAACACTCACCATTGTGTTGTCAGGCATACTGCCTCAACACGTTTTCCTCTTAGTGTTGAGACGGGCAAATTCCTCAACACTCACCATTGTGTTGTCAGGCATACTTCCTCAACACGTTTTCCTCTTAGTGTTGAGACGTGAAAATTCCTCAACACTCACTATTGTGTTGTCAGGCATACTGCCTCAACACGTTTTCCTCTTAATGTTGAGACATGCAAATTCCTCAACACTCACCATTGTGTTGTCGGGCATACTGCCTCAACACGTTTTCCTCTTAGGGTTGAGACGTGCAAATTCTCAACACGGTTTCCTCTTAGTGTTGAGACGTGCAAATTCCTCAACACTCACCATTGTGTTGTCAGGCATACTGCCTCAACAAGTTTTCTTCTTAGTGTTGAGACGTGCGAATTCCTCACCACTCATTATTGTGTTGTCGGGCATACTGCCTCAACACGTTTTCCTCTTAGTGTTGAGATGTGCAAATTCCTCAACAATCACCATGGTGTTGTCAGGCATCTTTGTCTCAACATGTTTTCGTCTTAGTGTTGAGACGCAAATTCTCAACATGTTTTCCTCTTAGTGTTGGGACTTGCAAATTCTCAACACGGTTTCCTCTTAGTGTTGAGACGTGAAAATTCCTCAACACTCATTATTGTGTTGTGGCCATACTCCCTCAACACGTTTTCTCTTAGTGTTGAGACGTGCAAATTCATCAACACTCACTATTGTGTTGTCAGGCATACTGCCTAACCACGTTTTCCTCTTAGGGTTGAGACGTGCAAATTCCTCAACACTCACCATTGTGTTGTCAGGCATACTTCCTTAACACGTTTTCCTATTAGTGTTGAGACGGGCAAATTCCTCAACACTCACCATTGTGTTGTCAGGCATACTTCCTCAACACGTTTTCCTCTTAATGTTGAGACGTGCAAATTCCTCAACACTCACCATTGTGTTGTCGAGCATACTGCCTCAACAAGTTTTCTTCTTAGTGTTGAGACGTGCGAATTCCTCAACACTCATTATTGTGTTGTCGGTCCATACTCCTCAACACGTTTTTCTCTTAGTGTTGAGACGTGCAAATTCATCAACACTCACCATTGTGTTGTCAGGCATACTGCCTAACCACGTTTTCCTCTTAGTGTTGAGACGTGCAAATTCCTCAACACTCACCATTGTGTTGTCAGGCATACTGCCTCAACACGCTTTTTCTTCTTAGTGTTGAGATGTGTGAATTCCTCAACACTCATTATTGTGTTGTCGGTCATACTGCCTCAACACGTTTTCCTCTTAGTGTTGAGACGTGCAAATTCTCAACACGGTTTCCTCTTAGTGTTGAGACGTGCAAATTCCTCAACACTCACCATTGTGTTGTCAGGCATACTGCCTCAACAAGTTTACTTCTTAGTGTTGAGACGTGCGAATTCCTCACCACTCATTATTGTGTTGTCGGTCATATGCCTCTCAACACGTTTTCCACTTAGTGTTGAGACGCAAATTCTCAACACGGTTTCCTCTTAGTGTTGAGACGTGCAAATTCCTCAACACTCACCATTGTGTTGTCCCAAGCATACCGCCTCAACACGTTTTCTTCTTAGTGTTGAGACGTGTGAATTCCTCAACACTCACTATTGTGTTGTCGGGCATCTTTTTTGCCTCAATACGTTTTCCTCTTAGTGTTGAGACGTACAAATTCCTCAACACACACCATTGTGTTGTCCGGCATACTGCCTCAACACGTTTTCCTCTTAGTGTTGAGACGTGCAAATTCTCAACACGTTTTTCTCTTAGTGATGAGACGTGCAAATTCCTCAACACTCACTATTGTGTTATCAGGCATACTACCTCAACACGTTTTCCTCTTAGTGTTGAGACGTGCAAATTCCTCAACACTCACCATTGTGTTGTCGGGCATACTGCCTCAACACGTTTTCCTCTTAGGGTTGAGACCTGCAAATTCTCAACATGGTTTCCTCTTAGTGTTGAGACGTGCAAATTCCTCAACACTCACCATTGTGTTGTCAGGCATACTGCCTCAACACGTTTTCTTCTTAGTGTTGAGACGTGCAAATTCCTCAACACTCACCATTGTGTTGTCGAGCATACTGCCACAACTCGTTTTCCTTTTATGGTTGAGACGTGCAAATTCTCAACACGGTTTCCTCTTAGTGTTGAGATGTGCAAATTCCTCAACACACGCCATTGTGTTGTCAAAGATACCGCCTCAACACGTTTTCCTCTTAGTGTTGAGACGTGCGAATTCCTGAACACTCACTATTGTGTTGTCAGGCATACTGCCTCAACACGTTTTCTTCTTAGTGTTGAGATGTGTGAATTCCTCAACACTCATTATTGTGTTGTCGGTCATACTGCCTCAACACGTTTTCCTCTTAGTGTTGAGACGTGCAAATTCTCAACACGGTTTCCTCTTAGTGTTGAGACGTGCAAATTCCTCAACACTCACCATTGTGTTGTCCAAGATATCTTTTGCCTCAACACGTTTTCCTCTTAGTGTTGAGACGAACTGGTCCGAATCAACACTCACTATTGTGTTGTCGGGCATCTTTGCCTCAACACGGTTTCCTCTTAGTGTTGAGGACGCAAATTCATCAACACTCACTATTGTGTTGTCAGGCATACGCCTCAACACGTTTTCCTCTTAGTGTTGAGACGGGCAAATTCTCAACACTCACCATTGTGTACTCGGACATACCGCCTCAACAAGTTTTCCTCTTAGTGTTCGGACTTGCAAATTCTCAACACGGTTTCCTCTTAGTGTTGAGACGTGCAAATTCCTCAACACTCCCATTGTGTTGTCGTGCATACCGCCTCAACACGTTTTACTCTTAGGGTTGAGACGTGCAAATTCCTCAACACTCACCATTGTGTTGTCGTGCATACTTTGCCTTAACACGTTTTCCTATTAGTGTTGAGACGGAAAATTCCTCAACACTCACCATTGTGTTGTCAGGCATACTTTCTCAACACGTTTTCCTCTTAGTGTTCAGACGTGCAAATTCCTCAACACTCACTATTGTGTTGTTAGGCATACTGCCTCAACACGTTTTCCTCTTAGTGTTGAGACATGCAAATTCCTCAACACTCACTATTGTGTTGTCGGGCATCTTTGCCTCAACACGTTTTCCTCTTAATGTTGAGACGTGCAAATTCCTCAACACTCACCATTGTGTTGTCGAGCATACTGCCACAACTCGTTTTCCTTTTATGGTTGAGACGTGCAAATTCTCAACACGGTTTCCTCTTAGTGTTGAGACGTGCAAATTCCCCCAACACTCACCATTGTGTTGTCAGGCATATGCCTCAACACGTTTTCTTCTTAGTGTTAAGATGTGTGAATTCCTCAACACTCATTATTGTGTTGTCGGTCATACTACCTCAACACGTTTTCCTCTTAGTGTTGAGACGTGCAAATTCATCAACACTCATTATTGTGTTGTCATGCATACTGCCTAACCACGTTTTCCTCTTAGTGTTGAGACATGCAAATTCCTCAACACTCACCATTGTGTTGTCAGGCATACTGCCTCAACGCGTTTTCCCCTTAGTGTTAAGACGTGCAAATTCCTCAACACTCACCATTGTGTTGTCAGCATCTTGCCTCAACACATTTTCCTCTTAGTGTTGAGACGTGCAAATTCCCCAACACTCACCATTGTGTTGTCAAGCATACTGCCTTAACACGTTTTCCTCTTAGTGTTGAGACGGGCAAATTCCTCAACACTAACCATTGTGTTGTCAGGCATACTTCCTCAACACATTTTCCTCTTAGTGTTGAGACGTGCAAATTCCTCAACACTCACTATTGTGTTGTCAGGCATACTGCCTCAACACGTTTTCCTCTTAATGTTGAGACATGCAAATTCCTCAACACTCACCATTGTGTTGTCGGGCATACTTCCTCAACACGTTTTCCTCTTAGGGTTCAGACGTGCAAATTCTCAACACGGTTTCCTCTTAGTGTTGAGACGTGCAAATTCCTCAACACCCACCATTGTGTTGTCAGGCATACTGCCTCAACAAGTTTTCTTCTTAGTGTTGAGACGTGCGAATTGCTCACCACTCATTATTGTGTTGTCGGGCATACCGCCTCAACACGTTTTCCTCTTAGTGTTGAGATGTGCAAATTCCTCAACAATCACCATGGTGTTGTCGTGGCCATCTTTGTCTCAACATTTTTTCGTCTTAGTGTTGAGACGTGCAAATTCTCAACATGTTTTCCTCTTAGTGTTCAGACTTGCAAATTCTCAACACGGTTTCCTCTTAGTGTTGAGACGTGCAAATTCCTCAACACTCATTTTTGTGTTGTCGGTCATACTCCCTCAACACGTTTTTCTCTTAGTGTTGAGACGTGCAAATTCATCACCACTCACCATTGTGTTGTCAGGCATCTGCCTAACCACGTTTTCCTCTTAGGGTTGAGACGTGCAAATTCCTCAACACTCACCATTGTGTTGTCAGGCATACTGCGTTAACACGTTTTCCTATTAGTGTTGAGACGGGCAAATTCCTCAACACTCACCATTGTGTTGTTGAGCATACTGCCACAACTCGTTTTCCTCTTAGGGTTGAGACGTGCAAATTCTCAACACGGTTTCCTCTTAGGGTTGAGACGTGCAAATTCCCCAACACTCACCATTGTGTTGTCAGGCATACTGCCTCAACACGTTTTCTTCTTAGTGTTGAGATGTGTGAATTCCTCAACACTCATTATTGTGTTGTCGGTCATCTTTGCCTCAACACGTTTTCCTCTTAATGTTGAGACGTGCAAATTCTCAACACGGTTTCCTCTTAGTGTTGAGACGCAAATTCCTCAACACTCACCATTGTGTTGTCGGGCATACTTTTTTGCCTCAACAAGTTTTCTTCTTAGTGTTGAGACGCAAGAATTCCTCACCACTCATTATTGTGTTGTCGGGCATACTGCCTCAACACGTTTTCCTCTTAGTGTTGAGATGTGCAAATTCCTCAACAATCACTATGGTGTTGTCAGGCATACTGTCTCAACAAGTTTTCGTCTTAGTGTTGAGACGTGCAAATTCTCAACATGTTTTCCTCTTAGTGTTCAGACTTGCAAATTCTCAACACGGTTTCCTCTTAGTGTTGAGACGTGCAAATTCCTCAACACTCATTATTGTGATGTCGGTCATACTCCCTCAACACGTTTTTCTCTTAGTGTTGAGACGTGCAAATTCATCAACACTCACCATTGTGTTGTCGCATCTTTTGCCTAACCACGTTTTCCTCTTAGGGTTGAGACGTGCAAATTCCTCAACACTCACCATTGTTTTGTCGTGCATACTTTTGCCTTAACACGTTTTTTTCTCTTAGTGTTGAGACATGCAAATTCCTCAACACTCACTATTGTGTTGTCAGGCATACTGCCTTAACACGTTTTCCTATTAGTGTTGAGACGGGAAAATTCCTCAACACTCACCATTGTGTTGTCAGGCATACTTTCTCAACACGTTTTCCTCTTAGTGTTCAGACGTGCAATTTCCTCAACACTCACTATTGTGTTGTCAGGCATACTGCCTCAACATGTTTTCCTCTTAGTGTTGAGACATGCAAATTCCTCAACACTCACTATTGTGTTGTCAGGCATACTGCCTCAACACGTTTTCCTCTTAATTTTGAGACGTGCAAATTCCTCAACACTCACCATTGTGTTGTCGAGCATACTGCCACAACTCGTTTTCCTTTTATGGTTGAGACGTGCAAATTCTCAACACGGTTTCCTCTTAGTGTTGAGACGTGCAAATTCCCCAACACTCACCATTGTGTTGTCAGGCATACTGCCTCAATGATGAGTGCCAAATAGTGCATATTTATACACCTTTTTATTGGCATTTTACTCATCTTTTGCGCTTAGAAATCAGATATTATCCCAGATTCTGTGTTTTCCTTGTTTTCAAGAATAAATATTTGTATTAATTAATTTTGTGTTTTTAGGTAATAAATAAAGCTCGGAGAATCTGAGGAGCCAAAGGAGCGAGGAATTGGAGACAAGCGTCTATGGAGCAGATAGCTAAAGCCCGCGCGCGAACAAGTAGCAACTCATCTACAAGACATGGGCTTGAGCTAGACCTGACCCGCGACCCGGATCCGAGCCCGCTCACTCTGAGCCATTGAGATCTCCCTCAGCTACATCCAACGGTCGCTCCATCGCTTACATCTATATCTCGATGATCCCGTGCAACACGAGATCACTCCAAAACCGGCTACCAACCTCGACGTTCGGATCTCTTGACTTCATCCTACGCTCGGTGCGGCGTTCCCATCGATCTTCGATGTACCGGCCAACACCATAGCCCCTATATAAGCCCCTAAGCCTAACCCTAAACTCATTTCTCTTCTCCTCTCCCGTCACTTTCACGTAACAACTCTCTGCAGAGCCGCTCCACCTCCATCTCGGCCCGACACCACCTCCGTCCTTCACCCGACCAAAGAACCCTCACCACCACCATCTCCTGACACACAACCACACCACCGCTACCTGCTCTACTTCCCTAGCACTAGTTTTTCTTTCTTAGCCTCTATCAACCCTAGAAGCTAATTTAGAAAAAGCTAGAGCTAGGGTTAGCCACAACCGACGCATGGAGTTCTCTCGAGCATGATTAGACAAGAGGGAAGCTCGATTGTGAGCCGAATAGAGTATGGGTTCGATTATTTTTCATTTAATTTTTATTTTTAATTGATTTAGGGTTTGCTGTTTTAGGGTTTGCTTGGTATGTATAAATAGAAGCAGGGGATGATGATTTTAGACACGCCTGGATTAGCCGGTGTTGTCAATTAGGTTTAATTTCTTCTTTGTTACTTTAATTTGATGTTTTAATTTAGTGTGAGGGTTTCAATGAAACCCTAATTCCAAATCGTGTTGAAACTCTGTTAAATTGTTCTTGAGTGTTTAATATGATCAGATAGCTTCAATTTAACATATCAATGCCTTTTTCTCTCACAAAGGCATACCAAAGCCATGGATGCCTCTGTAGTTAGGTTATATCTGTGTTGCATATGTTTCAGCCCTTACTTCCATTTTTAATACTAATACCCCTGACTTGTTGTTCTTAATTAGACAACTAGTACTTAGGATTAGTACATTAGCTGATATTTGAAACATCATTAGGTGAAACCCTTAAGATGAGTGGTAGAATTGACAATCTTCACTCATCTGACATAGGAACAAGACATTTAACTTAGTGGAAAGCACAATAAGAATTCAGTGGTGGAATTGATAACCTAAGCACCCATTCTATCTCTGTTTTATACCTTAGTTTAGGATCACAACTAAAAATCAGCCGTTTCGGCAACAAAAATATATGCTGTCACATTGTCACTTAGAACTCAGTTGAAGCAGCCTTAGATCAATATCAGAGCACCCCTCGTCCTTGTGGGATCGACCCGTACTTGCCGCGTCTCCGATAGACGCCGTGCACTTGCGGATTATAACATGTAGGTCATAAATATAAACACCTTTAGGGGCCTACCAAGTTTTTGCGTTTGCCCGGACTTGGCGTGTGCCCTGTGATTCATTGCTGCCTTTATTGAGTTCATCCTGTAAATACTCACACTGCATTGTTACTTTTAGTTCATTGTTAGTGTAACTTAACTATCCTTCATTATTTTGCATCCTCAACTTTTAGTATAACTTAGTTTTGTAACTTGCATCTGTTTTAGAGTAACTTGTATTCTGTTTTAACCCCTGTAGCTCGTTCATGTTGCACTTTAGTCTTGTTTGATGTTATTGTTAGCATTGTAGTCATCTGCATCTTTTTCTGTTGCTGTAACTTAGTGAGCAAATTAGTTCTGTTGTAGTGTAGCTTAGTTAACCAGCTGCTCATGAAATATTGCATCTTAGTGTTTCTTTTATCTTTGCATATTTGTAGTGTTTCTTGCTATTAGCTCAGCTGAGCTTTTTCACTAGTTTACAAGGAAACTAAGCAACACTGCCTAGTGTGTGTAGCTCAGTGCACTTGTAAATCTTAGTCCCATTCAGTCCATAATACTCTCAGTGCGTATTCTGTAGCACTGAGAACCGAGTTTGACATTGAGCTCTGAGTGCTTAGCTCTGTCATTGTAGTTCTGTTGCTTACTGTGTAATTATAGAGAACTAAATCTCTTTTGTTGAGCCAACAGGTGCTACCTGTGTTGCTACTTGGCTGCTGCTGCTGCTGAGCAACCAAAGCAAGGGAAGCCAAACCAGCCCATTGAAACCAACGAAAAGGCGCAGAACCTGAGGTACCTGTTGAGATGCGGAGTAAGGCCAAGGAACCTGAGTTACAAAGTTCTGAGCACAACTCAGGTAAGTGACTCCATGCATGACCTGTGAACTAGGTTAAGCTAGAATACACCTTTGTGTGGGCCTCTGAGAATCCTAGAGCAGCCCTGAAGCTGCAAGCTTGAGCTTAAACTCCAGCCCCTGCACTTGAGCTTGTGCTAGCTACTCTGCTACCTTAGCCTGAGCAACCTGAGCATGATAGAATGAATGCCCTGAATTCTTGTGTGAACCCAGCATTGTTAAACTCCCTTGCTAGCCCCTGAAGCTGCAAGTTTGGAGTCACAACTTGGAAAGCCAGGTAGTTGTAGCTACAATCCTGTTGACCCTGCTTACCTGTGCATAATCTCTAAATTTTGAGGTCAACAGACCCTGTGCCATTTTTTTTTTTGTGCCATGTGTCATGTATTACCCTGTGATATGCCATGAATGCTCACTAAACCGCCCATGTTTGAATTTGTCACCTGCTTCCTGAGTTTCACCTCTCTGCCATTATGCTAAGATGTGCATTACTACCAACTTGCTGAGCATCTCTGCCTGTATATCTGTGAGCCTCAACTAGCTTAATGGACTGCCCTGTCACATCTGTGTATGCGTATCTCAATCCCTGAACTATAACTGAATGAATGCTGGATTGGAATCTGTGTGCATGTGCTGTGAAATTTGAGCTCTGACCTGTGCACCTTGTGGGAAACCTTGTGAGGCTGTCATCAGTTGAGCATAACTCGTTATCGCCCCGTAATTTGTATTTCTAAACTGTGATGACCCTTTGCATGTTTAACCTGCCATCACTTGAGCTCCCTTGCACACCCTTGCATGAATCCCTTGGCATGAATGTATGAAAACAAGTTTGCTCTGTGAACCCTTGAGTTGTAGTTAAGCTTTGTGGCTGTGTTGCAACTTGGCTAGCCAAGTCAGCATCTCGCGCCCGTGATAACCTTGTACCTCACCGCAACTCTGTCACAGAGTTGCCAACTCGCACCAACAGACCCGTAGCTGCAGTCGTAAGCATTTCCCGAATAGACCAAGGTTGAGACCAAGCCCTTAAACATATACCAAGGTTGTGATCAACCCTTAGCTGACCCGTGCACCCGAGCATCTTGTAACTCGTATTGCTTTGCCTTGCAAGCCCTCGAAGCCGCAGCTTAAGCCATTGGAGCAATTTATGCATGCTTGACTCCATATTCGTGCATATTCTGTGCACCGGAGCACACCGCAAACCATTGAGCCCTGTATTGCCATTTGCTTTGCCTTGCTGAGCCCTGTATTGCCATTTGTAAACCTTGCTAAGCATTTTGTGTGGCCTGTGCATTCACTAAACCTGGGCTCTGTACCCAAACAAAGCCCACATAACCAACCTTCAGGCCATCTCACTTAGCCTTCACTGCTGGGCTGACTGACCACTTCAACTGAGCCCACATAACCCATACTGCTGGGCTGTCCACACCCACTGGACACAACCTGGGCTCTACACACAGCTAGCCCACTTAACTCAACCCAACCTGGCCGTGCATACTGGTCAGGCAGATTCAAAATTTTGGGCTTCAAACACCAAAATCCCAAACAAACCAAACTTTCCCAAACAAACCAAATTCCCACACAAACCAAATCCCAAACAATCCAAAGCCCAATAAACCAAATTCCCACATAAACCAAAGCCCATTTTCATGTTCTATGTACATATTTTCTATTGGTTAACCCGCAACTTTTTAGATTGTTAGTAAAATTTTTTTAGGACTTGTTAAATTTTTCTTTTCTTGAATTGGTTGAGTCTTCATGCGCTTATATTGTGCTAATCTGATATGATCTCCACTGAGAATGTTGGATTTTGCCTTGACTAACGAAGCTCAACCTTGCTCCTGCCGACATTCCGGTAATCTCTTCCCTTTTCTCTTATCAACATAGTTCTCATGGTACGTGACTGTTTAAATTTTTCCTATCTGTGACACATTGAGGACAATGTTTGATTTAGGTTTGGGGGTGCATTTGCATTTAGAGTTTTTAGTCTTTTATTTTACCTTTTATTAAAAAAAAAAAAAAAAAATCAAAAAAAAAAACTCTTTTTGTAAAAACCTCCAACTTTTAGAGATTTTAGAGTCACTAGCATGCTTTTAGCTATGTTTACATAGAGATTCTGACCGAAACAACAGAACTTGGAAGTGCCGGAGAACGCAATCGGGTTCCTTAGTTGATTAGAGCGTTAAAGTTGGATTTAACCATACCGGAGGGCGAATTAGGTGTTGTTTAGATATTCGGTAGTAGAATTGTGATCACCCATAGTGGAGACTACCCAATTTACATCAAGTGAGGCACCAACCTTCAAATTTTTGCAACTTTCTAAAAAAGCTGTTAGAGTGTGTGTCACCTTACGTAAATTCCGGGTAGGAATGGTGAGCTACCCAACTTCGCACCATTTTCAGCACTACTTTTGATCTCTTGAGTGCTAGTTTTTGTCAATCATGAGGGTGACGTCTAAAGATGAAAACTCCTTCTAAATACCGATTTGTAGTTAGCATCATTCTCTCTCTCAATCGAAAGACCCATAGAAACACATCATCGTCAGCAACCGGAGCAGAATCAGAATATTGAAAGAGAAATTGATATAGTCCAAGGTTTATGTGCAGAAAAGAAAAGAAAATAGGATGAGAATTAATAAAATTTATAAAATCAAGACAATACAAGTTGTGGAAAAATTGAGTGATAAAGTCCTTTGTCCATGGAGTTAGTTGTTTCATTATTTGTATTTGTATTTTTATTTTCACTTATGATCAAAAAAAAAAAAAAAAAAAAAAAAAAATCAAAAAATCAAAAAAAAAAAAAAAAAAAAAATATTGTAGTTTATTTTATTATTTTTGCTACCACCATGGTAAAGAAGAGTTTAAAAAGAAAAATCCAAACAACAAGGAATTTGAGTAGAAAAGTTAAAAATTGTCAAGTTTTGTGAAGTTTAGAAGTTCGTCATCAACATTTGAAGACCAAGACCGAAGATTGAAGACGTTTCTATGGTTTCTTATGAGAGAGTGATACTAATTGCCGATCGGGTGAGAAGGTAAGTGAGTACTCACACCCCTTACTAATGGTTGATTTCCTTCTTAGAGATCATGAGAAAAAGATTCTTTTGTCCACACTTCGTGGAGTCTCCGATTTTATTTGGAAGGTTATCCTTCTTACCTACAACGTGTGCAGGATTTCTCTCTTTACTCCTGCCTGCACACATGAGAGACTAAAAAGCGATCTTTTTGAGTGCAATTATCATAAAACCCTAATGGTGAGGCAGAAGTTGAGACTTATGATCACAATCGAATCCGAATTCTTTCATATGGTATGGTTACTTCTCGCAAAGACTTAAGGATGAGAATGCGTTCTTCGATAGTTCTAACTTCTGTTACTAGCATGCAGAAACTCTATGTCCTCATAGCTTCTTGGAGGCTTGAGACTCTTTTACACTCTGAAGTTGGAGAAGGTTTTGTGGGTACACCTCTTGTAAACCCTCACGAGACTACAACTCGTCCACTAGGGACACCTAGGGGTTTAAAGGCTTAGTGCATACGCTAAATGCATTCGAGAGACCTACGACAGTGGTATAGTTAGGATTTCTTTATTTCTGTTTCACTTGAGGACAAGTAAAATTCAGGTTTGGGGGTATTTGATGAGTGCCAAATAGTGCATATTTATACACCTTTTTATTGGCATTTTACTCATCTTTTGCGCTTAGAAATCAGATATTATCCCGCATTCTGTGTTTTCCTTGTTTTCAAGAATAAATATTTGTATTAATTAATTTTGTGTTTTTAGGTAATAAATAAAGCTCGGAGAATCGAGGAGCCAAAGGAGCGAGGAATTGGAGACAAGCGTCTATGGAGCGAGATAGCTAAAGCCCGCGCGAACAAGTAGCAACTCATCTACAAGACATGGGCTTGAGCTAGACCTGACCCGCGACCCGGATCCGAGCCCGCTCACTCTGAGCCATTGAGATCTCCCTCAGCTACATCCAACGGTCGCTCCATCGCTTACATCTATATCTCGATGATCCCGTGCAACACGAGATCACTCCAAAAACCGGCTACCAACCTCGACCGTTCAGATCTCTTCAGCTTCATCCTACGCTCGGTGCAGCGTTCCCATCGATCTTCGATGTACCTGCTCAACACCATAGCCCCTATATAAGCCCCTAAGCCTAACCCTAAACTCATTTCTCTTCTCCTCTCCCGTCACTTTCACAGAACAACAACTCTCTGCAGAGCCGCTCCACCTCCATCTCCTCCACCATCTCGTCGACACCACCTCCGTCCTTCACCCGACCAAAGAACCCTCACCACCACCATCTCCCCGACACACAACCACACCACCGCTACCTGCTCTACTTCCCTAGCACTAGTTTTTCTTTCTTAGCCTCTATCAACCCTAGAAGCTAATTTAGAAAAAGCTAGAGCTAGGGTTAGCCACAACCGACGCATGGAGTTCTCTCGAGGCATGATTAGACAAGAGGGAAGCTCGATTCGAGCCGAATAGAGAATGGGTTCGATTATTTTTCATTTAATTTTTATTTTTTAATTGATTTAGGGTTTGCTGTTTTAGGGTTTGCTTGGTATGTATAAATAGAAGCAGGGGATGATGATTTTAGACACGCCTGGATTAGCCAGTGTTGTCATTTAGGTTTAATTTCTGTTCTTTGTTACTTTAATTTGATGTTTTAATTTAGTGTGAGGGTTTCAATGAAACCCTAATTCCAAACTGTGTTGAAACTCTGTTAAATTGTTCTTGAGTGTTTAATATGATCAGATAGCTTCAATTTAACATATCAATGCCTTTCTCTCACAAAGGCATACCAAAGCCATGGATGCACTTGTAGTTAGGTTATATCCGTTTGCATATGTTTCAGCCCTTACTTCCATTTTTAATACTAATACCCCCGACTTGTTGTTCTTAATTAGACAACTAGTACTTAGGATTAGTACATTAGTGATATTTGAAACATCATTAGGTGAAACCCTTAAGATGAGTGGTAGAATTGACAATCTTCACTCATCTGACATAGGAACAAGACATTTAACTTAGTGGAAAGCACAATAAGAATTCAGTGGTGGAATTGATAACCTAAGCACCCATTCTATCTCTGTTTTATACCTTAGTTTAGGATCACAACTAAAAATCAGCCGTTTCGGCAACAAAAATATAAGCTGTCACATTGTCACTTAGAACTCAGTTGAAGCTGCCTTAGATCAATATCAGAGCACCCCTCGTCCTTGTGGGATCGACCCGTACTTGCCGCGTCTCCGATAGACGCCGTGCACTTGCGGATTATAACATGTAGGTCATAAATATAAACACCTTTAGGGGCCTACCACTCAACACGTTTTCTTCTTAGTGTTGAGATGTGTGAATTCCTCAACACTCATTATTGTGTTGTCGGTCATACTACCTCAACACGTTTTCCTCTTAGTGTTGAGACGTGCAAATTCATCAACACTCATTATTGTGTTGTCATGCATACTGCCTAACCACGTTTTCCTCTTAGTGTTGAGACATGCAAATTCCTCAACACTCACCATTGTGTTGTCAGGCATACTGCCTCAACGCGTTTTCCTCTTAGTGTTAAGACGTGCAAATTCCTCAACACTCACCATTGTGTTGTCAGGCATACTGCCTCAACACATTTTCCTCTTAGTGTTGAGACGTGCAAATTCCCCAACACTCACCATTGTGTTGTCAAGCATACTGCCTTAACACGTTTTCCTCTTAGTGTTGAGACGGGCAAATTCCTCAACACTAACCATTGTGTTGTCAGGCATACTTCCTCAACACGTTTTCCTCTTAGTGTTGAGACGTGCAAATTCCTCAACACTCACTATTGTGTTGTCAGGCATACTGCCTCAACACGTTTTCCTCTTAATGTTGAGACATGCAAATTCCTCAACACTCACCATTGTGTTGTCGGGCATACTGCCTCAACACGTTTTCCTCTTAGGGTTCAGACGTGCAAATTCTCAACACGGTTTCCTCTTAGTGTTGAGACGTGCAAATTCCTCAACACTCACCATTGTGTTGTCAGGCATACTGCCTCAACAAGTTTTCTTCTTAGTGTTGAGACGTGCGAATTCCTCACCTCTCATTATTGTGTTGTCGGGCATACTGCCTCAACACGTTTTCCTCTTAGTGTTGAGATGTGCAAATTCCTCAACAATCACCATGGTGTTGTCAGGCATACTGTCTCAACATGTTTTTAGTCTTAGTGTTGAGACGTGCAAATTCTCAACATGTTTTCCTCTTAGTGTTCAGACTTGCAAATTCTCAACACGGTTTCCTCTTAGTGTTGAGACGTGCAAATTCCTCAACACTCATTTTTGTGTTGTCGGTCATACTCCCTCAACACGTTTTTCTCTTAGTGTTGAGACGTGCAAATTCATCACCACTCACCATTGTGTTGTCAGGCATACTGCCTAACCACGTTTTCCTCTTAGGGTTGAGACGTGCAAATTCCTCAACACTCACCATTGTGTTGTCAGGCATACTGCGTTAACACGTTTTCCTATTAGTGTTGAGACGGGCAAGTTCCTCAACACTCACCATTGTGTTGTTGAGCATACTGCCACAACTCGTTTTCCTCTTAGGGTTGAGACGTGCAAATTCTCAACACGGTTTCCTCTTAGGGTTGAGACGTGCAAATTCCCCAACACTCACCATTGTGTTGTCGCATACTGCCTCAACACGTTTTCTTCTTAGTGTTGAGATGTGTGAATTCCTCAACACTCATTATTGTGTTGTCGGTCATACTGCCTCAACACGTTTTCCTCTTAATGTTGAGACGTGCAAATTCTCAACACGGTTTCCTCTTAGTATTGAGACGTGCAAATTCCTCAACACTCACCATTGTGTTGTCAGGCATACTGCCTCAACAAGTTTTCTTCTTAGTGTTGAGACGTGCGAATTCCTCACCACTCATTATTGTGTTGTCGGGAATACTGCCTCAACACGTTTTCCTCTTAGTGTTGAGATGTGCAAATTCCTCAACAATCACTATGGTGTTGTCAGACATACTGTCTCAACAAGTTTTCGTCTTAGTGTTGAGACGTGCAAATTCTCAACATGTTTTCCTCTTAGTGTTCAGACTTGCAAATTCTCAACACGGTTTCCTCTTAGTGTTGAGACGTGCAAATTCCTCAACACTCATTATTGTGTTGTCGGTCATACTCCCTCAACACGTTTTTCTCTTAGTGTTGAGACGTGCAAATTCATCAACACTCACCATTGTGTTGTCAGGCATACTGCCTAACCACGTTTTCCTCTTAGGTTGAGACGTGCAAATTCCTCAACACTCACCATTGTTTTGTCAGGCATACTGCCTTAACACGTTTTCCTCTTAGTGTTGAGACATGCAAATTCCTCAACACTCACTATTGTGTTGTCAGGCATACTGCCTCAACACGTTTTCCTCTTAATGTTGAGACGTGCAAATTCCTCAACACTCACTATTGTGTTGTCGAGCATACTGCCACAACTCGTTTTCCTCTTAGGGTTGAGACGTGCAAATTATCAACACGGTTTCCTCTTAGTGTTGAGACGTGCAAATTCCCCAACACTCACCATTGTGTTGTCAGGCATACTGCCTCAACACGTTTTCTTCTTAGTGTTGAGATGTGTGAATTCCTCAACACTCATTATTGTGTTGTCGGTCATACTGCCTCTACACGTTTTCCTCTTAGTGTTGAGAAGTGCAAATTCATCAACACTCACTATTGTGTTGTCAGGCATACTGCCTAACCACGTTTTCCTCTTACTGTTGAGACATGCAAATTCCTCAACACTCACCATTGTGTTGTCAGGCATACTGCCTCGAAACGTTTTCCTCTTAGTGTTAAGACGTGCAAATTCCTCAACACTCACCATTGTGTTGCAGTGCATACCGCCTCAACACATTTTCCTCTTAGTGTTGAGACGTGCAAATTCCCCAACACTCACCATTGTGTTGTCAAGCATACTGCCTTAACACTTTTTCCTCTTAGTGTTGAGACGGGCAAATTCTTCAACACTCACCATTGTGTTGTCAGGCATACTTCCTCAACACGTTTTCCTCTTAATGTTGAGACGTGCAAATTCCTCAACACTCACTATTGTGTTGTCAGGCATACTGCCTCAACACGTTTTCCTCTTAATGTTGAGACATGCAAATTCCTCAACACTCACCATTGTGTTGTCGGGCATACCGCCTCAACACGTTTTCTCTTAGGGTTGAGACGCAAATTCTCAACACGGTTTCCTCTTAGTGTTGAGACGTGCAAATTCCTCAACACTCACCTTTGTTTTGTCAGGCATACTGCCTCAACAAGTTTTCTTCTTAGTGTTGAGACGTGCGAATTCCTCACCACTCATTATTGTGTTGTCAGGCATACTCGCCTCAACACGTTTTCCTCTTAGTGTTGAGATGTGCAAATTCCTCAACAATCACCATGGTGTTGTTAGGCATCTTGTCTCAACAAGTTTTCGTCTTAGTGTTGAGACGCAAATTCTCAACATGTTTTCCTCTTAGTGTTGAGACGTGCAAATTCTCAACACGTTTTTCTCTTAGTGTTGAGACGTGCAAATTACTCAACACTCACTATTGTGTTGTCAGGCATACTGCCTCAACACGTTTTCCTCTTAGTGTTGAGACGTGCAAATTCCTCAACACTCACCATTGTGTTGACGGGCATCACGCTTCAACAGGTTTTCCTCTTAGTGTTGAGACATGCAAATTCTCAACACGGTTTCCTCTTAGTGTTGAGACGCAAATTCCTCAACACTCGCTATTGTGTTTTTCGTAGCATACCGCCTCAACACGGTTTTCCTCTTAGTGTTGAGACGTGCAAATTCCTCAACACTCACCATTGTGTTGTCGTGCATACGCCTCAACACGTTTTCTTCTTAGTGTTGAGACGCGGAATTCCTCAACACGCACTATTGTGTTATCGGGCATACCGCCTCAACACGTTTTCCTCTTAGTATTGAGACAAAGCAAATTCATCAACACTCACCATTTTGTTGTCAGGCATACTGCCTCAACACGTTTTCCTCTTAGTGTTGAGATGTGAAAATTCCTCAACACTCACTACTGTGTTGTCAGGCATACTGCCTCAACACGTTTTCCTCTTAGTGTTGAGACGTGCAAATTCCTCAACACTCACCATTGTGTTGACGGGCATACTGCTTCAACAGGTTTTCCTCTTAGTGTTGAGACATGCAAATTCTCAACACGGTTTCCTCTTAGTGTTGAGACGCAAATTCCTCAACACTCGCTATTGTGTTTTTGTGCATACATTTGCCTCAACACGTTTTCCTCTTAGTGTTGAGACGTGCAAATTCCTCAACACTCACCATTGTGTTGACGGGCATACTGCTTCAGCAGGTTTTCCTCTTAGTGTTGAGACATGCAAATTCTCAACACGGTTTCCTCTTAGTGTTGAGACGTGCAAATTCCTCAACACTCGCTATTGTGTTTTCAGGCATACTGCCTCAACACGGTTTCCTCTTAGTGTTGAGACGTGCAAATTCCTCAACACTCACCATTGTGTTGTCAGGCATACTGCCTCAACACGTTTTCTTCTTAGTGTTGAGACGTGCGAATTCCTCAACACGCACTATTGTGTTATCGGGCATACTGCCTCAACACGTTTTCCTCTTAGTATTGAGACCAGCAAATTCATCAACACTCACCATTTTGTTGTCAGGCATACTGCCTCAACACGTTTTCCTCTTAGTGTTGAGATGTGAAAATTCCTCAACACTCACTATTGTGTTGTCAGGCATACTGCCTCAACACGTTTTCCTCTTAGTGTTGAGACGTGCAAATTCCTCAACACTCACCATTGTGTTGACGGGTATACTGCTTCAACAGGTTTTCCTCTTAGTGTTGAGACATGCAAATTCTCAACACGGTTTCCTCTTAGTGTTGAGACGTGCAAATTCCTCAACACTCGCTATTGTGTTTTCAGGCATACTGCCTCAACACGTTTTCCTCTTAGTGTTGAGACGTGCAAATTCCTCAACCCTCATCATTGTGTTGTCGTGCAAACTACCTCAACACGTTTTCTTCTTAGTGTAGAGACGCAAATTCCTCAACACTCACCATTGTGTTGTCGTGCATACTGCCTCAACACGTTTTCCTCTTAGTGTTGAGACGCAAATTCATCAACACTCACTATTATGTTGTCAGGCATACTGCCTCAAGGCGTTTTCCTCTTAGTGTTGAGACGTGCAAATTCCTCAACACTCACCATTGTGTTGTCAGGCATACTGCCTTAACACGTTTTCCTCTTAGTGTTGAGACGGGAAAATTCCTCAACACTCACCATTGTGTTGTCAGGCATACTGCCTCAACACGTTTTCCTCTTAGTGTTCAGACGTGCAAATTCCTCAACACTCACCATTGTGTTGTCGGGCATACTGCCTCAACACGTTTTCCTCTAAGTGTTGAGACGTGCAAATTCCTCAACACACACCATTGTATTGTCCGGCATACTGCCTCAACACGTTTTCTTCTTAGTGTTGAGACGTGTGAATTCCTCAACACTCACTATTGTGTTGTCGGGCATACTGCCTAAATACGTTTTCCTCTTAGTGTTGAGACGTGCAAATTCCTCAACACACACCATTGTGTTGTACGGCATACTGCCTCAACACGTTTTCCTCTTAGTGTTGAGACGTGCAAATTCTCAACACGTTTTTCTCTTAGTGTTGAGACGTGCAAATTCCTCAACACTCACTATTGTGTTATCAGGCATACTGCCTCAACACGTTTTCCTCTTAGTGTTGAGACGTGCAAATTCCTCAACACTCACCATTGTGTTGTCGGGCACACTGCCTCAACACGTTTTCCTCTTAGGGTTGAGACCTGCAAATTCTCAACACTCACTATTGTGATGTCGCATACCGCTCAACACGGTTTTCCTCTTAGTGTTGAGACGTGCAAATTCCTCAACACTCACCATTGTGTTGACGGGCATACTGCCTCAATACGTTTTCCTCTTAGGGTTGAGACGTGCAAATTCTAAACACGGTTTCCTCTTAGTGTTGAGACGTGCAAACTCCTCAACACTCACCATTGTGTTGTTAGGCATACTGCCTTAACACGTTGTCTTCTTAGTGTTGAGACGTGTGAATTCCTCAACACTCACTATTGTGTTGTCGGGCATACTGCCTCAACACGTTTTCCTCTTAGTGTTGAGACGTGAAAATTCCTCAACACACATCATTGTGTTCTCAAGCATACTGCCTCAACACGTTTTCTTCTTAATGTAGAGACGTGCAAATTCCTCAACACTCACCATTATGTTGTTAGGCATACTGCCTCAACACGTTTTCTTCTTAGTGTTGAGACGTGCAAATTCCTCAACACTCACCATTGTGTTGTCGGGCATACTGCCTCAACACGTGTTCCTCTTAGTGTTGAGACCAGCAAATTCATCAACACTCACCATTTTGTTGTCAGGCATACTGCCTCAACACGTTTTCCTCTTAGTGTTGAGACGGAAAATTCCTCAACACTCACTATTGTGTTGTCAGGCATACTGCCTCAACACGTTTTTCCTCTTAGTGTTGAGACGTGCAAATTCCTCAACACTCACCATTGTGTTGACGGGCATACTGCTTCAGCAGGTTTTCCTCTTAGTGTTGAGACATGCAAATTCTCAACACGGTTTCCTCTTAGTGTTTGAGACGTTCAAATTCCTCAACACTCGCTATTGTGTTTTCGGGCATACCGCCTCAACACGTTTTCCTCTTAGTGTTGAGACGTGCAAATTCCTCAACCCTCATCATTGTTTTGTCAGGCAAACTACCTCAACACGTTTTCTTCTTAGTGTAGAGACGTGCAAATTCCTCAACACTCACCATTGTGTTGTCAGGCATACTGCCTCAACACGTTTTCCTCTTAGTGTTGAGACGTGCAAATTCGTCAACACTCACTATTATGTTGTCAGGCATACTGCCTCAAGACGTTTTCCTCTTAGTGTTGAGACGTGCAAATTCCTCAACACTCACCATTGTGTTGTCAGGCATACTGCATTAACACGTTTTCCTCTTAGTGTTGAGACGGGCAAATTCCTCAACACTCACCATTGTGTTGTCGCATACCGCTCAACACGTTTTCCTCTTAGTGTTCGGGACGTGCAAATTCCTCAACACTCACCATTGTGTTGTCGGGCATACCGCCTCAACACGTTTTCTCTAAGTGTTGAGACGAGGCAAATTCCTCAACACACACCATTGTGTTGTCCAAGCATCTCGCCTCAACACGTTTTCTTCTTAGTGTTGAGACGTGTGAATTCCTCAACACTCACTATTGTGTTGTCGGGCATACAGCCTCAATACGTTTTCCTCATAGTGTTGAGACGTGCAAATTCCTCAACATACACCATTGTGTTGTCCGGCATACTGCCTCAACACGTTTTCCTCTTAGTGTTGAGACGTGCAAATTCTCAACACGTTTTTCTCTTAGTGTTGAGACGTGCAAATTCCTCAACACTCACTATTGTGTTATCAGGCATAATGCCTCAACACGTTTTCCTCTTACTGTTGAGACGTGAAAATTCCTCAACACTCACCATTGTGTTGTCGGGCATCCGCCTCAACACGTTTTCCTCTTAGGTTGAGACCCGCAAATTCTCAACACGGTTTCCTCTTAGTGTTGAGACGTGCAAATTCCTCAACACTCACCATTGTGTTGTCGTGCATCGCCTCCACACGTTTTCTTCTTAGTGTAGAGACGTGTGAATTCCTCAACACTCATTATTGTATTGTCGGGCATACTGCCTCAACACGTTTTCCTCTTAGTGTTGAGACGTGCAAAATCCTCAACACACACCATTGTGTGGTCCGGCATATAACGCCTCAACACGTTTTCCTCTTAGTGTTGAGACGTGCGAATTCCTGAACACTCACTATTGTGTTGTCAGGCATACTGCCTCAACACGGTTTCCTCTTAGTGTTAAGACGTGCAAATTCCTCAACACTCACTATTGTGTTGTCAGAAATACTGCCTCAACACGTTTTCCTCTTAGTGTTGAGACGTGCAAATTCCTCAACACTCACCATTGTGTACTCTGCATACCGCCTCAACAGTTTTCCTCTTAGTGTTGGGACTTGCAAATTCTCAACACGGTTTCCTCTTAGTGTTGAGACGTGCAAATTCCTCAACACTCCCCATTGTGTTGTCGGGCATCTTTGCCTCAACACGTTTTACTCTTAGGGTTGAGACGTGCAAATTCCTCAACACTCACCATTGTGTTGTCAGGCATACTGCCTTAACACGTTTTCCTATTAGTGTTGAGACGGGAAAATTCCTCAACACTCACCATTGTGTTGTCAGGCATACTTTCTCAACACGTTTTCCTCTTAGTGTTTAGACGTGCAAATTCCTCAACACTCACTATTGTGTTGTCAGGCATACTGCCTCAACACGTTTTCCTCTTAGTGTTGAGACATGCAAATTCCTCAACACTCACTATTGTGTTGTCAGGCATACTGCCACAACTCGTTTTCCTTTTATGGTTGAGACGTGCAAATTCTCAACACGATTTCCTCTTAGTGATGAGACGTGCAAATTCCCCAACACTCACCATTGTGTTGTCAGGCATACTGCCTCAACACGTTTTCTTCTTAGTGTTGAGATGTGTGAATTCCTCAATACTCATTATTGTGATGTCGGCCATACTGCCTCAACACGTTTTCCTCTTAGTGTTGAGAGGTGCAAATTCATCAACACTCACTATTGTGTTGTCAGGCATACTGCCTAACCACGTTTTCCTCTTAGTTTGAGACATGCAAATTCCTCAACACTCACCATTGTGTTGTCAGGCATACTGCCTCAACACGTTTTCCTCTTAGTGTTAAGACGTGCAAATTCCTCAACACTCACCATTGTGTTGTCAGGCATACTGCCTCAACACGTTTTCCTCTTAGTGTTGAGACGTGCAAATTCCTCAACACTCACTATTGTGTTTTCAGGCATACTGCCTCAACACTCACCATTGTGTTGTCGGGCATACTGCCTCAACACGTTTTCCTCTTAGGGTTGAGACGTGCAAATTCCTCAACACTCACCATTGTCTTGTCAGGCATACTGCCTCAACAAGTTTTATTCTTAGTGTTGAGACGTGCGAATTCCTCACCACTCATTATTGTGTTGTCGGGCATACTGCCTCAACACGTTTTCCTCTTAGTGTTGAGATGTGCAAATTCATCAACACTCACCATTGTGTTGTCAGGCATACTGCCTAACCACGTTTTCCTCTTAGGGTTGAGACGTGCAAATTCCTCAACACTCACCATTGTGTTGTCAGGCATACTGCCTTAACACGTTTTCCTATTAGTGTTGAGACGGGCAAATTCCTCAACACTCACCATTGTGTTGTCAGGCATACTTCCTCAACACGTTTTCCTCTTAATGTTGAGACGTGCAAATTCCTCAACACTCACCATTGTGTTGTCGAAAGCATACCGCCACAACTCGTTTTCCTCTTAGGGTTGAGACGCGGAAAATTCTCAACACGGTTTCCTCTTAGTGTTGAGACGTGCAAATTCCCAACACTCACCATTGTGTTGTCGCATATCGCCTCAACACGTTTTCTTCTTAGTGTTGAGATGTGAATTCCTCAACACTCATTATTGTGTTGTCGGTCACCGCCTCAACACGTTTCCTCTTAGTGTTGAGACGTGCAAATTCTCAACACGGTTTCCTCAACACGTTTCCTCTTAGTGTTGAGACATGCAAATTCCTCAACACTCACCATTGTGTTGTCAGGCATACTGCCTCAACAAGTTTTCTTCTTAGTGTTGAGACGTGCGAATTCCTCACCACTCATTATTGTATTGTCGGGCATACTACCTCAACACGTTTTCCTCTTAGTGTTGAGATGTGCAAATTCCTCAACAATCACCATGGTGTTGTCGGCATCTTTGTCTCAACAAGTTTTAAATCTTAGTGTTGAGACGTGCAAATTCTCAACATGTTTTCCTCTTAGTGTTGAGACGTGCAAATTCTCAACATGTTTTCCTCTTAGTGTTCAGACTTGCAAATTCTCAACACGGTTTCCTCTTAGTGTTGAGACGTGCAAATTCCTCAACACTCATTATTGTGTTGTCAGGTATACAGCCTCAACACGTTTTTCTCTTAGTGTTGAGACGTGCAAATTCATCAACACTCACCATTGTGTTGTCAGGCATACTGCCTAACCACGTTTTCCTCTTAGGGTTGAGACGTGCAAATTCCTCAACACTCACCATTGTGTTGTCAGGCATACTGCCTTAACACGTTTTCCTCTTAGTGTTGAGACATGCAAATTCCTCAACACTCACTATTGTGTTGTCAGGCATACTGCCTCAACACGTTTTCCTCTTAATGTTGAGACGTGCAAATTCCTCAACACTCACCATTGTGTTGTCGAGCATACTGCCACAACTCGTTTTCCTCTTAGGGTTGAGACGTGCAAATTATCAACACGGTTTCCTCTTAGTGTTGAGACGTGCAAATTCCCCAACACCCACCATTGTGTTGTCAGGCATACTGCCTCAACACGTTTTCTTCTTAGTGTTGAGATGTGTGAATTCCTCAACACTCATTATTGTGTTGTCGGTCATACTGCCTCAACACGTTTTCCTCTTAGTGTTGAGACGTGCAAATTCATCAACACTCACTATTGTGTTGTCGGGCATACTGCCTCAACACGTTTTCCTCTTAGTGTTAAGACGTGCAAATTCCTCAATACTCACCATTGTGTTATCAGGCATACTGCCTCAACACATTTTCCTCTTAGTGTTGAGACTTGCAAATTCCCCAACACTCACCATTGTGTTGTCAAGCATACTGCCTTAACACTTTTTCCTCTTAGTGTTGAGACGGGCAAATTCCTCAACACTCACCATTGTGTTGTCAGGCATACTTCCTCAACACGTTTTCCTCTTAGTGTTGAGACATTGCAAATTCCTCAACACTCACTATTGTGTTGTCGTGCATACTTTTGCCTCAACACGTTTTCCTCTTAATGTTGAGACATGCAAATTCCTCAACACTCACCATTGTGTTGTCGGGCATACTGCCTCAACACGTTTTCCTCTTAGGGTTGAGACGTGCAAATTCTCAACACGGTTTCCTCTTAGTGTTGAGACGTGCAAATTCCTCAACACTCACCATTGTGTTGTCAGGCATACTGCCTCAATAAGTTTTCTTCTTAGTGTTGAGACGTGCGAATTCCTCACCACTCATTATTGTGTTGTCGGGCATACTTCCTCAACACGTTTTCCTCTTAGTGTTGAGATGTGCAAATTCCTCAACAATCACCATGGTGTTGTCAGGCATACTGTCTCAACAAGTTTTCGTCTTAGTGTTGAGACGTGCAAATTCTCAACATGTTTTCCTCTTAGTGTTCAGACTTGCAAATTCTCAACACGGTTTCCACTTAGTGTTGAGACGTGCAAATTCCTCAACACTCATTATTGTGTTGTCGGTCATACTCCCTCAACACGTTTTTCTCTTAGTGTTGAGACGTGCAAATTCATCAACACTCACCATTGTGTTGTCAGGCATACTGCCTAACCACGTTTTCCTCCTAGTGTTGAGACGTGCAAATTCTCAACATGTTTTCCTCTTATTCTTGAGACGTGCAAATTCCTCAACACTCACCATTGTGTTGTCAGGCATTCTGCCTCAACACGTTTTCCTCTTAGTGTTGAGACGTGCAAATTCCTCAACACTCACCATTGTATTGTCAGGCATACTGCCTCAACACGGTTTCCTCTTAGTGTTAAGACGTGCAAATTCCTCAACACTCACCATTGTGTACTCGGGCATACTGCCTCAACAGGTTTTCCTCTTAGTGTTGAGACTTGCAAATTCTCAACACGGTTTCCTCTTAGTGTTGAGACGTGCAAATTCCTCAACACTCACCATTTTATTATCAGGCATACTGCCTCAACAAGTTTTCTTCTTAGTGTTGAGACGTGCGAATTCCTCACCACTAATTATTGTGTTGTCGGGCATACTGCCACAACACGTTTTCCTCTTAGTGTTGAGATGTGCAAATTCCTCAACAATCACCATGGTGTTGTCAGGCATACTGTCTCAACAAGTTTTCGTCTTAGTGTTGAGACGTGCAAATTCTCAACATGTTTTCCTCTTAGTGTTCAGACTTGCAAATTCTCAACACGGTTTCCTCTTAGTGTTGAGACGTGCATATTCCTCAACACTCACCATTGTGTTGTCAGGCATACTTCCTCAACACGTTTTCCTCTTAGGGTTGAGACGTGCAAATTCCTCAACACTCACCATTGTGTTGTCAGGCATACTGCCTTAACACGTTTTCCTCTTAGTGTTGAGACGGGCAAATTCCTCAACACTCACCATTGTGTTGTCAGGCATACTGCCTCAACACGTTTTCCTCTTAGTGTTCAGACGTGCAAATTCCTCAACACTCACCATTGTGTTGTCGGGCATACTGCCTCAACACATTTTCCTCTTAGTGTTGAGACGTGCAAATTCTCAACACGGTTTCCTATTAGTGTTGAGACGTGCAAATTCCTCAACACTCACCATTGTGTTGTCAGGCATACTGCCTCAACACGTTTTCTTCTTAGTGTTGAGACGTGTGAATTCCTCAACACTCACTATGTGTTGTCGGGCATACTGCCTCAATACGTTTTCCTCTTAGTGTTGAGACGTGCAAATTCCTCAACACACACCATTGTGTTGTCCGGCATACTGCCTCAACACGTTTTCCTCTTAGTGTTGAGACGTGCAAATTCTCAACACCTTTTTCTCTTAGTGTTGAGACGTGTAAATTACTCAATACTCATTATTGTGTTATCAGGCATACTGCCTCAACACGTTTTCCTCTTAGTGTTGAGGCGTGCAAATTCCTCAACACTCACCATTGTGTTGTCGGGGCATACTGCCTCAACACGTTTTCCTCTTAGGGTTGAGACCTGCAAATTCTCAACACGGTTTCCTCTTAGTGTTGAGACGTGCAAAATCATCAACACTCACCATTGTGTTGTCAGGCATACTGCCTAGCCACGTTTTCCTCTTAGTGTTGAGACGTGAAAATTCTCAACACGTTTTCCTCTTAGTCTTGAGACGTGCAAATTCCTCAACACTCACCATTGTGTTTTCAGGCATACTGCCTCTACACATTTTCCTCTTAGTGTTGAGATGTGCAAATTCCTCAACACTCACCATTGTGTTGTCAGGCATACTGCCACAACACGGTTTCCTCTTAGTGTTGAGACGTGCAAATTCCTCAACACTCACTATTGTTGTCAGGCAAACTGCCTCAACACGTTTTCCTCTTAGTGTTGAGACGTGCAAATTCCTCAACACTCACCATTGTGTACTCGGGCATACTGCCTCAACAGGTTTTCCTCATTGTGTTGAGACTTGCAAATTCTCAACACGGTTTCCTCTTAGTGTTGAGACGTGCAAATTCCTCAACACTCACCATTGTGTTGTCAGGCATACTTCCTCAACAAGTTTTCTTCTTAGTGTTGAGACTTGCGAATTCCTCAGCACTCATTATTGTGTTGTCGGGCATACTACCTCAACACGTTTTCCTCTTAGTGTTGAGATGTGCAAATTCCTCAACAATCACCATGGTGTTGTCAGGCATATTGTCTCAACACGTTTTCGTCTTAGTGTTGAGACGTGCAAATTCTCAACATGTTTTCCTCTTAGTGTTCAGATGTGCAAATTCTTCAACACTCACCATTGTGTTGTCAGGCATACTGCCTTAACACGTTTTCCTCTTAGTGTTGAGATGGGCAAATTCCTCAACACTCACCATTGTGTTGTCAGGCATACTGCCTCAACACGTTTTCCTCTTAGTGGTCAGACGTTCAAATTCCTCAACACTCACCATTGTGTTGATGGGCATACTGCCTTAACACGGTTTCCTCTTAGTGTTGAGACGTGCAAATTCCTCAACACTCACCATTGTGTTGTCAGGCATACTTCCTCAACACGTTTTCCTCTTAGGGTTGAGACGTGAAAATTCCTCAACACTCACCATTGTGTTGTCGGGCATACTGCCTTAACACGTTTTCCTCTTAGTGTTGAGACGGGCAAATTCCTCAACACTCACCATTGTGTTGTCAGGCATACTGCCTCAACACGTTTTCTTCTTAGTGTTGAGACGTGCAAATTCCTAAACACTCACCATTGTGTTGTCAGGCATACTGCCTCAACACGTTTTCCTCTTAATCTTGAGACGTGCAAATTCCTCAACACTCACCATTGTGTTGTCGGGAATACCGCCTCAATACGTTTTCCTCTTAGGGTTGAGACGTGCAAATTATCAACACGGTTTCCTCTTAGTGTTGAGCCGTGCAAACTCCTCAACACTCACCATTGTGTTGTCAGGCATACTGCCTTAACACGTTGTCTTCTTAGTGTTGAGACATGTGAATTCCTCAACACTCACTATTGTGTTGTCGGGCATACTGCCTCAACACGTTTTCCTCTTAGTGTTGAGACCAGCAAATTCATCAACACTCACCATTTTGTTGTCAGGCATACTGCCTCAACATGTTTTCCTCTTAGTGTTGAGACGTGTAAATTCCTCAACACTCACCATTGTGTTGTCGGGCATACTGCCTCAATACGTTTTCCTCTTAGTGTTGAGACGTGCAAATTCCTCAACACTCACCATTGTGTTGACGGGCATACTGCTTCAACACGTTTTCCTCTTAGTGTTGAGACGTAAAAATTCTCAACACGATTTCCTTTTAGTGTTGTGACGTGCAAATTCCTCAACGGTCACCATTGTGTTTTCAGGCATACTACCTCAACACGTTTTCCTCTTAGTGTTGAGACGTGCAAATTCCTCAACACTCACTATTGTGTTGTCAGGCATACTGCCTCAACACGTTTTCCTCTTAGTGTTGAGACGTGAAAATTCCTCAACACTCATCTTTGTGTTCTCAGGCATACTGCCTCAACACGTTTTCTTCTTAATGTCGAGACGTGCAAATTCCTCAACACTTACCATTGTGTTGTCAGGCATACTAACTCAACACGTTTTCCTCTTAATGTTGAGACGTGAAAATTCCTCAACACTCATCATTGTGTTCTCAGGCATACTGCCTCAACACGTTTTCTTCTTAATGTTGAGACGTGCAAATTCCTCAACACTCACCATTATGTTGTCAGGCATACTGCCTTAACTCGTTTTCCTCTTAGTGTTGAGACGTGCAAATTCCTCAACACTCACTATTGTATTGACATGCATATTTCCTCAACACGTTTTCCTCTTAGTGTTGAGACGTGAAAATTCCTCAATGATGAGTGCCAAATATTGCATATTTATACACCTTTTTATTGGCATTTTACTCATCTTTTGTGTTCACAAATCAGATATTATCCCAGATTCTGTATTTTCTTTGTTTTCAAGAATAAATATTTGTATTAATTAATTTTGTGTTTTTAGGTAATAAATAAAGCTCGGAGAATTTGAGGTGCCAAAAGAGCAAAGAATTGGAGACGAGCATCTATGGAGCAGAAAGCCAAAGCCCGCGCGCGCATCAGTCGCAACCCAACTTACCAAACATGGGCTTGAGCTAGCCATGACCCGGATCCGAACCCGCTCATCCCGAGCCGTTGAGATCTCGCCCAGCTGCATCCTACGCTCGCTCCTTCACTCACATCATTTCTCGATGCCTCCGCTCAAAACCAAAACAACCCAACTCTCCCTCAGCTGTTCAGATCTTACCCGTTGCATCCTACGGTCGCTCCAGCCTCGCGCATCAAGCTTCGATGTGCCCGCTCAACACCGAAGTTCCCTATACCTATACCCCTTCGACCTAACCATTTCTCTTCCTCCATTTATCTTTCTTCTCTTCTCTCCTTCATCCCCCGACCAGCTCTGAGAAAACCCATTCCTCCCTCTCCCTGCTACAGAGCCACCACCTCACCACCCACATCTTCTTCCCTAACACCACAGCCTCCAACCGCACCACCTTCTCCCCCCTAGCTTCTCTCTATTTCTCTCATAGCTTCTTTCCTAGAGGCTAAGTGAAAAATAGGAAGAACTAGGGTTAGGGTTTTTGTCCAGTCAATCAATGGAGCTGTTGAGGCGAATTGACAGAGAAGACTGCTGATTGAGCGACGTGGGTGAGAGTTTATTTTATTTATTTTATTTATGCTTTGAAGAGAACTAGGGTTTAGTGATTTGCATGTATAAATAGGATTGAGTTGTATGTGTAAAAACTCATGCCTGGGCTAGCCAGAGCACCAATTTAGATTTAATCTGTATTATTTGTTCATTTGATGTTCTAATTTAGTTTGCTAGGGTTTCATTGAAACCCTAATTCCCTGTTGTGTTTTAAACTCTGTTGAACTGTTCTTGAATGCTTAAACTATAATTATGTCTTCAATTCTAGTACCCAAGGTTTTTTCTCTCACAATGGATGCCTTGTATCCATTGTAGTTAGGTTACAACTGTTTTGAGTGTCTTCATATTTCGGACCTTAGATATAATTGCTAACTCCCTTGACTAGTTGTACTTAATTAGACAACTAGTGCTCGGGTTAGTACCCTCAGCTGATATTTGAAGTATTACATGGAGAAACTCCATAGATAGGTGGTAGAATTGACACACTGCCCTTATCTGTCACAGGACAAGAAAGCTCAACTTAGTTGAACACATGATAGGAATTAGAGGTGGATGTGAAGACCCTAGTATCCTCATTGTCACTGCCTTAGTGTATAGTCACAACACCTCAGTCGTATCGACACCAACCATATTTGTGTTACAATATCACTTGAAGTCAGTTGTAGTAAAGCCATAGATCAACATATAGCACCACAAGTCTCTGTGGTTCGACCCGTATTTGCCCTGTCTTACACTAGACACCGTGCACTTGCGGTTTATAACAAGTAGGCATAAAATCTAAACACATTATCCAGCCTACCAAGTTTTTGGCGCCGCTGCCGGGGACTTGGCGAGTGCCCTGTTGATCATTGGCCTGTCTTTACTGAGATTTACTCACCCCTGTACATATTCTCTTTGTATTATTTCTCTTTTAGTCCTGTTGTAGTGTAACTTAGCTTCCATCATTCTTTGTTTTACTTCAGTTTTTTGTAATTTAGCTTCCTTGTGTAATAACTTAGTGTAGCTTGTATTGCATCTTGTCACTACATTGTAGTTAACTATCATCATCTCAAGCATCTTGTATTTGCAACTTGTTTTTAACTTACATTTGTCTGTCATCAGTTAGTTTAGCATTATCCTCATTAAGCATGCCATCTTATGCATATCATAGTTAACTAGTATCAATAGCATCATTGCTCTGTCATAAGTGTAACTTAGCTGTATTTTTTTTACTTGCATTCTCATCTGTAGCTAGAGTTTAGTTAAAATTTACTTTTAAGTCTCAGCTGCATAATAGTTAGTGTAATTTTTAGCATCTCATTTGCATATTAGCTTTTTGATTTAAGTTATAAGCATCATTGCCTTGTAGCTTAGTGTTAACTGTAATTCTTGGTCCCAGTCAGTCCAATTGAGCCTAACAGCTTTCCCCCTGTGTCAATCCAAGATACTCTCAGTGGCATATGCTAGTGTTCATTTGCTACATGTCATTTGCTATAGGCACCATTTGCTATATCTCTCGATTTGCATATTCCATTTGCTATAACTTCCACATTTACGAAACTAAAATTTTCTCTTGAGCTAGCAGTGTGCTGCAGTGGTGCAGCTGAGCAAGCCCAAGGAAAAGTGCAGGATTTGAGGTTAGTATTTGAACATTGTATTGCCCTGTGAATGAGGTAAGCTTACCAAGTGCATTACTAAACTTCCCCTGTATGCCCTGTGCCATGTGCCATGTATGCTCTGTGCCATGTATGCTCTGAAAACTTTCCCTGTATGAAGTTGTCACTTGTTCTTTGAGTTTCACTGCTATTATGCTAACCTGTGCATGACTGAAAGTAAAGCTGAGCATCTTTGTTTATGCACCTGTGTGCTTGTGTGTAACCTGAGTGTGTCTTCACCTGTGCTAGGTAGTGCTCATGCCCTGAAACCTTTGTTCTTGTGTGAGCTGTGCTGTAACATCTTAGTTTACATTTGCATTGTGCTCAGCTCCAGCCCCTGCAGCTGTAGAGACTGAGCTGCAACTGGGTAACCAAGTTGCTGCAATTCCCAAGTTGTATGAGCATGACCTGTGAACCATGTTTTGCATGATAGACTAGCTGCCCTGTACTTTCCATACTCTACTCAGTCAACCAAGGTTGTTGACACACCTGAGCTCAGCCATGTGCCTTGTGTGAGACATTGTAAGCCTGCTATCAGCTGAGCTGAGTTCTGCCCTGTCACATCTGTGCATGCTCTGTTCTGTCAACCTGTGCAAACCTGTTGACCAATCCTGCTGATAATTGAATGAATGCTTGCTGAAAGTTGGTATCTGTGTGCATGTTGGCTAACCTTGACCTGTTAAATCTGTAAGCCATTACACCCTGATTGCATGACAGACCTGCTAACTTGCTAGTCCCCTGAAGCTGTGAGCTTGAGCAGCAACCCAGATAACCCAGACATCTGCAAACCCCAGTTGCATAAACTTGTCACTGATCCTCTTGAGCCATCTACTCATCTGTGTGACCTGAGCATACTGTGTTGTTCATGTGCTGATTCAACCACATCTGTGAGACCCTGTCACCCATTTGCATAATCTCTGAAAAATCTGTTGCTTTATTGCATCTGTGAACAAGTTGATAATCTGTGCTGTGTCAATTTTTCTGTGAGTTTGTTTTGCTCTGTGCACATTACCAAGCTGTGTACTTGCTCAGCTGTGTTGTGCAAAACCAACCAGCACATTACTTGTGCTGTGCTGTGCCTATAACTGCCTGTGCATCTTACTTTGCTTGAGCTGCCAACCTGTGCATGGTCTGCACAAAAACAATTTTTGCATAAACCCTGCATTCTGCTCCTGCCAACTATCTGGACAGCAACCCAAAACAACCTGAGCTTTGCACCTGCCTGAGACCCACATGAGCCTGTAATCGGGTCATGCAAAGCACTAAGCCCACATAACTTGGGTGCGTGCGGTGGTCTAAGGCCCATACCGTATTTAATATATTTATGCTTTCTTTGCGAGTTTTCGTGTGAATTATGTATCTTATGTGTGCTTTTGGGTTCATTAGGTGCAATGGAGTCATTTGGAGCAAAAAGGCCAAGATTTCTACTTTTCATTGTGTTGAAGACTGCACATAAAACTAGAACCAAAACAACCTAGGCTCTGCATATAACTGAAACCCAATTCCACTGGGTTGTACATTACCACCCACAGAAGCCCACAAAAACCAAACTGAATCCCACAAAAACCAAGCAAGCCCACACAAACCAAATCCCACACAAAACCAAACCAGCCCATTGAAACCAAAACTGATCCCACAACAACTGGGCTTTGCATCACCTTTGGGCTGTGTAGTTGCATCACTTGGGCTTGGCTTCCCTGTTTTGAAACATCATTGGTTATACATGCTTGATGTGTGCTAAGTTCCTAGACCATGTCGCTACAAATGATTTTGGTCTGGTGCCTTGTAAGAAGATTGAACTCGGATGGTTTTGTGATGATGGAATGGTTTGTTTGAGTTAATTGGGGATGGAAACAAATCCATCTGAGTAGAGCTTGCTTATGGGCATGCCTCACAAAATTCAGAGACAATTTTCACTCCTGGGCTTGGTGGACCAACTTGGACGGGTTTGGAGAAGAATTAACCTAATTTTGGGAAAGTATCCTTATGGGGAGAAAAGCATATATAGAAAACTATGAACCCCCCACTTACCATAGTGATTTTAGGGAGTACTATCCTTGATTTGAACCAGGAAACAAACAAACCTCCTGTGGGATCGATCCTTTCTTGACCTTGAATATCCATAAGTTCCTAGACCATGTCGAGATTTTGGTTCGCAGAATCGGGGATGGAAACAAATCCATCAGAGAGCTTGCTTATGGGCATGCCTCACAGTATGAACCCCCCACTTACCATAGTGATTTTAGGGAGTACTATGAACCAGGCCCTGACCTTGAATATCCATACCCTAATCATTATGAGCACATGTATCATCCACCACAGGTTGAAAATGAACACTTTTCTCATACACAGTCATCACTTCTCGATCAATTAGAAGCTCAAGTATCTGCCTTAGAAAGGCAATTACATGAGAAATCTGTCAAATCTAATTCCCCTAGGCAATATGAAATGTATGCTTGTACCTTATGTGGTATCTTAGACCACCCTGCTGAGAACTGCTATATTTTGCATGAGTTTAGGCAGTCTAGGGAAAGCCATGACAACCATACACACATGCATCATCCATCACAGTGGGAAGTTGAACAATGTTATACTCCCCCAACTCCTTGTATGCAATCACAGTGGTGATTGATGAATTGTTCTATGTTGGTGAGCATGATTTACCTTCTTCTGACCTTAGGAAAGTGTGTGATGGTGCAAATGATTTTATACATGAAAACAACTTAGATGTACCTAATCTCTCTCCTAAGTCACAAATTGAAACTCCTCCACCAAACCTAGGTGTAGTTTGTAACAAAATTGCAAAACCAACTTTTCTGAAAATGCCTAATCTAGGCCTAGAACTTTGTGCCTCCCAAGTCCTCTTGGACTATTTTTCATCAAAGTATAACACTTTTAAAGAGCCACAGTTGGAATGTGTATGTCTGTCTGTTATTAGCAAAACTCACTTTGAGTTAGACCTTGTGCATGATGTACCTTTAAAATTGCAAGATTTTGTGCTTTCAAACACACCTGTTCACAAGTTTAGGTTTGGGGGAAACTCATTCTCATATGCAGTCTTACTTGCACTCTCATGTTATATTTGTGTAAGGCTGTTGATGTTTGTATATATCGTCTTTTGGGTTGATCCTCAACTCTTTGGATTGTTGGTATATGGTGACTTTTCATTGTATATAATCCAGTAGGACTTGTTAAATTTTCTTTTCTTGAATCGGTTGAGTCTTCTTGTGCATATTTTGTGCTAATCCGATATGATCTCTGCTGAGAGTGTTGGATTCTAGCCTTGATTAATGAAGCTCCAACCTTGCTCCCGCCGACATCCGGTAATCTCTTCCCTTTTCTCTACTCAACATAGTTCTCTTGGTATGTGACTGTTTAAATTTTTTCTATCTGTCGACACATTGAGGACAATGTTTGATTTAGGTTTGGGGGTGCAGCATTTAGAGTTTTTAGTCTTTCTTTTATTAAAAAAAAAAAAAAAAAAAAACTTTTTGCAAATAAAAACCTCCAACTTTTAGAGATTTTAGAGTCACTAGCATGCTTCTAGCTATGTTTACATAGAGAGTCTGACCGAAATAACAGAACTTGGAAGTACTAGAGAACACAATCGGGTTTCTTAGTTGATTAGAGCGTTAAAGTTGGATTTAACCATACCGGAGGGCGAATTAGGTCTTTGTTTAGATATTCGGTAGTAGAATTGTGATCACCCATAGTGGAGACTACCCAATTTACATCAAGTGAGGCACCAACCTTCAATTTTTTGCAACTTTCTAGAAAAGTTTGTTAGAGTGTGTGTCACCGTACGTCAATTAGGGTAGGAATGGTGAGCTACCCAACTTCGCACCATTTTCAGCACTACTTTTGATCTCTTGAGTGCTATTTTTGTCAATCATGAGGGTGACGTCTAAAGATGAAAACTCCTTCTAAATATCGATTTGCAGTTAGCATCACTCTCTCCCTCTCAATCAACAGATTCATAGAAACACATCATCGTCAGCAAGCAGAGCATCATCAGAACATTTGAAGAAAAGTTGAAATAGTCCAAGGTTTATGTGCAACAAAGAAAAGAAAAAGAAGATGAGAATTAATGAAGTTTGTGGAAAATTGATTTTTACTGTTTTATTATTATTTTCATGTCATATATGTTATCAAAAAAAAAAAAAATTGTCAAGTTTTTGTAAAGTTCAGAAGTTCGTCATCAACATTTGAAGATCGAAGACCGAAGATTGAAGACATTTCTATGAATGCTGAGAGAGTGATATTAATTGCTGATCGGGTGAGAATGTAAGTGAGTACTCCCACCCTTGCTAATGGTTGATTTCCTTTCTTAGAGATCATCAGAAAAAGATTCTTTTTGTCCACACTTCTGTGGAGTCTCCAGAAATTATTTCGGAAGGTTATCCTTCTTACCTACAACGTGTGCAGGATTTCTCTCTTTATTCCTGCCTGCACACATGAGAGACTAAAAAGCGATCTTTTTGAGTGCAATTATCATAAAACCCTAATGGTGAGGAGAAGTCGAGGCTTATGATCACAATCGAATCCGAATTCTTTCATATGGTATGGTTACTTCTCGCTCATCACTTAAGGATGAGAATGCGTTCTTTGGTAGTTCTAACTTCGTGATACTAGCATGCAGAAACTCTATGTCCTCATAGCTCCTAGGATGCTTGAGACTCTTTTACACTCGAAGTTGGAGAAGGTTTTGTGGGTACACCTCGGTAAACCCTCACGAGACTACAACTCGTCCACTAGGGACACCTAGGGGTTTAAAGGCTTAGTGCATACGCTAAATGCATTCGAGAGACCTGCGACAGGGGTATAGTTAGGATTTCTTAATTTCTGTTTCACTTGAGGACAAGTAAAATTCATGTTTGGGGGTATTTGATGAGTGCCAAATATTGCATATTTATACACCTTTTTATTGGCATTTTACTCATCTTTTGTGCTCGTAAATCGGATATTATCCAGCATTCTGTATTTTCTTTGTTTTCAAGAATAAATATTTGTATTAATTAATTTTGTGTTTTTAGGTAATAAATAAAGCTCGGAGAATTTGAGGTGCCAAAAGAGCAAAGAATTGGAGACGAGCATCTATGGAGCAGAAAGCCAAAGCCCGCGCGCGCATCAGTCGAAACCCAACTTACAAGACATGGGCTTGAGCTAGCCATGACCCGGATCCGAACCCGCTCATCCCGAGCCGTTGAGATCTCGCCCAGCTGCATCCTACGCTCGCTCCTTCACTCACATCATTTCTCGATGCCTCCTACGGTCGCTCAACACCAAAACAACCCAACTCTCCCTCAGCTGTTCAGATCTTACCCGTTGCATCCTACGGTCGCTCCAGCCTCGCGCATCAAGCTTTGCTGTGCCCGCTCAACACCGAAGTTCCCTATACCTATACCCCTTCGACCTAACCATTTCTCTTCCTCCATTTATCTTTCTTCTCTTCTCTCCTTCATCCCCCGACCAGCTCTGAGAAAACCCATTCCTCCCTCTCCCTGCTACAGAGCCACCACCTCACCACCCACATCTTCTTCCCTGACACCACAGCCTCCAACAGAACCACCTTCTCCCCCATAGCTTCTCTCTATTTCTCTCATAGCTTCTTTCCTAGAGGCTAAGTGAGAAATAGGAAGAACTAGGGTTAGGGTTTTTGTCCAGTCAATCAATGGAGCCGTTGAGGCGAATTGACAGAGAAGACTGCTGATTGAGCGACGTGGGTGAGAGTTTATTTTATTTAATTTATTTATGCTTTGAAGAGAACTAGGGTTTAGTGATTTGCATGTATAAATAGGATTGAGTTGTATGTGTAAAAACTCATGCCTGGGCTAGCCAGAGCACCAATTTAGATTTAATCTGTATTATTTGTTCATTTGATGTTCTAATTTAGTTTGCTAGGGTTTCATTGAAACCCTAATTCCCTGTTGTGTTTTAAACTCTGTTGAACTGTTCTTGAATGCTTAAACTATAATTATGTCTTCAATTCTAGTACCCAAGGCTTTTCTCTCACAATGGATGCCTTGTATCCATTGTAGTTAGGTTACAACTGTTTTGAGTGTGCTGCAGCTCAGACCTTAGATATAATTGCTAACTCCCTTGACTAGTTGTACTTAATTAGACAACTAGTGCTCTGGGTTAGTACCCTCAGCTGATATTTGAAGTATTACATGGAGAAACTCCATAGATAGGTGGTAGAATTGACACACTGCCCTTATCTGTCACAGGACAAGAAAGCTCAACTTAGTTGAACACATGATAGGAATTAGAGGTGGATGTGAAGACCCTAGTATCCTCATTGTCACTGCCTTAGTGTAGAGTCACAACACCTCAGTCGTATCGACACCAACCATATTTGTATTACAATATCACTTGAAGTCAGTTGTAGTAAAGCCATAGATCAACATATAGCACCACAAGTCTCTGTGGTTCGACCCATATTTGCCCTGTCTTACACTAGACACCGTGCACTTGCGGTTTATAACAAGTAGGCATAAAATCTAAACACATTATCCAGCCTACCACTCAACACACATCATTGTGTTTTCTTCTCGAGACGTGCAAATTCCTCAACACTCACCTTTATGTTGTTAGGCTTTGCCTCAACACGTTTTCTTCTTAGTGTTGAGACGTGCAAATTCCTCAACACTCACCATTATGTTGTTAGGCATACTGCCTCAACACGTTTTCTTCTTAGTGTTGAGACGTGCAAATTCCTCAACACTCACCATTGCGTTGTCGGGCATACTGCCTCAACACGGTTTCCTCTTAGTGTTGAGACGTTCAAATTCCTCAACACTCACCATTGTGTTGTCAGGCATACTGCCTCAACACGTTTTCTTCTTAGTGTTGAGACGTGCGAATTCCTCAACACTCACTATTGTGTTATCGGGCATACTGCCTCAACACGTTTTCCTCTTAGTGTTGAGACCTGCAAATTCATCAACACTCACCATTTTGTTGTCAGGCATACTGCCTCAACACGTTTTCCTCTTAGTGTTGAGACGTGAAAATTCCTCAACACTCACTATTGTGTTGTCAGGCATACTGCCTCAACACGTTTTCCTCTTAGTGTTGAGAGGTGCAAATTCCTCAACACTCACCATTGTGTTGACGGGCATACTGCTTCAACAGGTTTTCCTCTTAGTGTTGAGACATGCAAATTCTCAACACGGTTTCCTCTTAGTGTTGAGACGTGCAAATTCCTCAACACTCGCTATTGTGTTTTCAGGCATACTGCCTCAACACGTTTTCCTCTTAGTGTTGAGACGTGCAAATTCCTCAACCCTCATCATTGTGTTGTCGGGCAAACTACCGCAACACGTTTTCTTCTTAGTGTAGAGACGTGCAAATTCCTCAACACTCACCATTGTGTTGTCAGGCATACTGCCTCAACACGTTTTCCTCTTAGTGTTGAGACGTGCAAATTCGTCAACACTCACTATTATGTTGTCAGGCATACTGCCTCAAGACGTTTTCCTCTTAGTGTTGAGACGTGCAAATTCCTCAACACTCACTATTGTGTTATCAGGCATACTGCGTCAACAAGTTTTCCTCTTCGTGTTGAGACGTGCAATTTCCTCAACACTCACCATTGTGTTGACGGGCATACTGCTTCAACAGGTTTTCCTCTTAGTGTTGAGACATGCAAATTCTCAACACGGTTTCCTTTTAGTGTTGTGACGTGCAAATTCCTCAACGCTCACCATTGTGTTGTCAGGCATACTGCCTCAACACGTTTTCCTCTAAGTGCTGAGACGTGCAAATTCCTCAACACTCACTATTGTGTTTTCAGGCATACTGCCTCAACACGTTTTCCTCTTAGTGTTGAGACGTGCAAATTCCTCAATACTCGCTATTGTGTTGTCAGGCATACTGCCTCAACACGTTTTCCTCTTAGTGTTGAGACGTGCAAATTCCTCAACACTCACCATTGTGTTGTCAGTCATACTGCCTCAACATGTTTTCCTCTTAGTGTTGAGACATGAAAATTCCTAAACACTCACCATTGTGTTGTCAGGCATACTGCCTCAACATGTTTTCCTCTTAGGGTTAAGACGTGCAAATTCCTCAACACTCACCATTGTGTTGTCAGTCATACTGCCTCAACATGTTTTCCTCTTAGTGTTGAGACATGCAAATTCCTCAACACTCACCATTGTGTTGTCGGGCATACTGCCTCAATACGTTTTCCTCTTAGGGTTGAGACGTGCAAATTCTCAACACGGTTTCCTCTTAGTGTTGAGACGTGCAAACTCGTCAACACTCACCATTGTGTTGTCAGGCATACTGCCTCAACACGTTTTCCTCTTAGTGTTGAGACGTGCAAATTCCTCAACACTCACCATTGTGTTGTCGGGCATCTTTGCCTCAACACGTTTTCCTCTTAGTGTTGAGACGTGCAAATTCCTCAACACTCACCATTGTGTTGTCAGGCATACTGCCTCAACACGTTTTCCTCTTAGTGTTGAGACGTGCAAATTCCTCAACAATCACTATTGTGTTGTCGAGCATACTGCCTCAACACGTTTTCCTCTCAGTGTTGAGACGTGTAAATTCCTCAACACTCACCATTGTGTTGTCGGGCATACTGCCTCAATACGTTTTCCTCTTAGGGTTGAGACGTGCAAATTCTCAACACGGTTTCCTCTTAGTGTTGAGACTTGCGAATTCCTCAACACTCACTATTGTGTTGTCGGGCATACTGCCTCAACACGTTTTCCTCCTAGTGTTGAGACGTGCAAATTCTTCAACACTCACCATTGTGTTTTCAGGCATACTGCCTCAACACGTTTTCGTCTTAGTGTTGGGATGTGGAAATTCTCAACACGTTTTCCTCTTAGTGATGATACGTGCAAATTCCTCAACCCTCACCATTGTGTTGTCAGGTATACTTCCTCAACATGTTTTCCTCTTAGTGTTGAGACGTGCAAATTCCTCAACACTCACTATTGCGTTGACAGGCATACTGCCTCAACACATTTTCCTCTTAGTTTTGAGACGTGAAAATTCATCAACACTCACTATTGTGTTGTCAGGCATATTGCCTCAACACGTTTTCCTCTTAGTGTTGAGACGTGCAAATTCCTCAACACTCACCATTATGTTGTCAGGCATACTGCCTCAACACGTTTTCCTCTTAGTGTTGAGACGTGCAAATTCCTCAACACTCACCATTGTGTTGTCAGGCATACTGCCTCAACACGTTTTCCTCTTAGTGTTGAGACGTTCAAATTCCTCAACACTCATCATTGTGTTCTCAGGCATACTGCCTCAACACGTTTTCTTCTTAATGTCGAGACGTGCAAATTCCTCAACACTCACCATTATGTTGTCAAGCATACTGCCTCAATTCGTTTTCCTCTTAGTGTTGAGACGTGCAAATTCCTCAACACTCACCATTGTGTTGTCAGGCATCTTTTGCCTCAACACGTTTTCCTCTTAGTGTTGAGACGTGCAAATTCCTCAACACTCACCATTGTGTTGTCAGGCATACTTCCTCAACACGTTTTCCTCTTAGTGTTGAGACGTGCAAATTCCTCAACACTCACCATTGTGTTGTCGAGCATACTGCCTCAACACGTTTTCCTCTTAGTGTTGAGACGTGCAAATTCCTCAACACTCACCATTGTGTTGTCGAGCATACTGCCTCAACACGTTTTCCTCTTAGTGTTGAGACGTGCAAATTCCTCAACACTCACCATTGTGTTGTCGAGCATACTGTCTCAACACGTATTCCTCTCAGTGTTGAGACGTGCAAATTCCTCAACACTCACCATTGTGTTGTCGGGCATACTGCCTCAACACGTTTTCCTCTTAGTGTTGAGACGTGCAAATTCCTCAACACTCATCATTGTGTTCTCAGGCATACTGCCTCAACACGTTTTCTTCTTAATGTCGAGACGTGCAAATTCCTCAACACTCACCATTATGTTGTCAAGCATACTGCCTCAACTCGTTTTCCTCTTAGTGTTGAGACGTGCAAATTCCTCAACACTCACCATTGTGTTGTCGGGCATACTGCCTCAACACGTTTTCCTCTTAGTGTTGAGACGTGCAAATTCCTCAACACTCACCATTGTGTTGTCGGGCATCTTTGCCTCAACACGTTTTCCTCTTAGTGTTGAGACGTGCAAATTCCTCAACACTCACCATTGTGTTGTCGAGCATCTTTTGCCTCAACACGTTTTCCTCTTAGTGTTGAGACGTGCAAATTCCTCAACACTCACCATTGTGTTGTCGAGCATACTGTCTCAACACGTATTCCTCTCAGTGTTGAGACGTGCAAATTCCTCAACACTCACCATTGTGTTGTCGGGCATACTGCCTCAATACGTTATCCTCTTAGGGTTGAGACGTGCAAATTCTCAACACGTTTTCCTCTTAGTAATGAGACGTGCAAATTCCTCAACACTCACCATTGTGTTGTCGGGCATACTGCCTCAATACGTTTTCCTCTTAGGGTTGAGACGTGCAAATTCTCAACACGGTTTCCTCTTAGTGTTGAGACGTGCGAATTCCTCAACACTCACTATTGTGTTGTCGGGTATACTGCCTCAACAAGTTTTCCTCTTAGTGTTGAGACGTTCAAATTCATCAACACTCACCATTGTGTTGTCAGGCATACTTGTTCAACACGTTTTCGTCTTAGTGTTGAGACGTGGAAATTCTCAACACGTTTTCCTCTTAGTGATGAGACGTGCAAATTCCTCAACCCTCACCATTGTGTTGTCAGGTATACTGCCTCAACATGTTTTCCTCTTAGTGTTGAGACGTGCAAATTCCTCAACACTCACTATTGCGTTGACAGGCATACTGCCTCAACACATTTTCCTCTTAGTGTTGAGACGTGAAAATTCCTCAACACTCATCATTGTGTTCTCAGGCATACTGCCTCAACACGTTTTCTTCTTAATGTCGAGACGTGCAAATTCCTCAACACTCACCATTATGTTGTCAGGCATACTGCCTCAACTCGTTTTCCTCTTAGTGTTGGGACGTGCAAATTCCTCAACACTCACCATTGTGTTGTCAGGCATACTACCTCTACACGTTTTCCTCTTAGTGTTGAGACGTGAAAATTCCTCAACACTCACTATTGTGTTGTCAAGCATACTGCCTCAACACGTTTTCCTCTTAGTGTTGAGACGTGCAAATTCCTCAACACTAACCATTGTGTAGTCGGGCATACTGCCTCAATACGTTTTCCTCTTAGTGTTGAGACGTGCAAATTCCTCAACACTCACCATTGTGTTGTCGGGCATACAACCTCAGTACGTTTTCCTCTTAGGGTTGAGACGTGCAAATTCTCAACACGGTTTCCTCTTAGTGTTGAGACGTGCAAACTCCTGAACACTCACCATTGTGTTGCCAGGCATACTGCCTCAACACGTTTTCCTCTTAGTGTTGAGACGTGCAAATTCCTCAACACTCACTATTGTGTTGTCAGGCATACTGCCTCAATACGTTTTCTTCTTAGTGTTGAGACGTGAAAATTCCTCAACACTCATCTTTGTGTTCTCAGGCATACTGCCTCAACACGTTTTCTTCTTAATGTCGAGACGTGCAAATTCCTCAACACTTACCATTATGTTGTCAGGCATACTACCTCAACACGTTTTCCTCTTAATGTTGAGACGTGAAAATTCCTCAACACTCATCATTGTGTTCTCAGGCATACTGCCTCAACACGTTTTCTTCTTAATGTTGAGACGTGCAAATTCCTCAACACTCACCATTACGTTGTCAGGCATACTGCCTCAACTCGTTTTCCTCTTAGTGTTGAGACGTGCAAACTCCTGAACACTCACCATTGTGTTGTCAGGCATACTTCCTCAACACGTTTTCCTCTTAGTGTTGAGACATGCGAATTCCTCAACACTCACTATTATGTTGTTGGGCATACTGCCTCAACATGTTTTCCTCTTAGTGTTGAGACATGCAAATTCCTCAACACTCACCATTTTGTTGTCAGGCATACTGTCTCAACACGTTTTCCTCTTAGTGTTGAGACGTGCAAATTCCTCAACACTCACTATTGTGTTGTCAAGCATACTGTCTCAACACGTTTTCCTCTTAGTGTTGAGACGTGCAAATTCCTCAACAATCACCATTGTGTTGTCGGGCATACTGCCTCAATACGTTTTCCTCTTAGTGTTGAGACGTGCAAATTCCTCAACACTCACCATTGTGTTGACGGGCATACTGCTTCAACACGTTTTCCTCTTAGTTTTGAGACGTACAAATTCTCAACACGATTTCCTTTTAGTGTTGTGCCGTGCAAATTCCTCAACGGTCACCATTGTGTTGTCAGGCATACTGCCTCAACACGTTTTCCTCTTAGTGTTGAGACGTGCAAATTCCTCAACACTCACTATTGTGTTGTCAGGCATACTGCCTCAATACGTTTTCCTCTTAGTGATGAGACGTGCAAATTCCTCAACCCTCACCATTGTGTTGTCAGGTATACTTCCTCAACATGTTTTCCTCTTAGTGTTGAGACGTGCAAATTCCTCAACACTCACTATTGCGTTGACAGGCATACTGCCTCAACACATTTTCCTCTTAGTTTTGAGACGTGAAAATTCCTAAACACTCATCATTGTGTTCTCAGGCATACTGCCTCAACACGTTTTCTTCTTAATGTCGAGACGTGCAAATTCCTCAACACTAACCATTATGTTGTCAAGCATACTGCCTCAACTCGTTTTCCTCTTAGTGTTGAGACGTGCAAATTCCTCAACACTCACCATTGTGTTGTCGGGCATACTGCCTCAACACGTTTTCCTCTTAGTGTTGAGACGTGCAAATTCCTCAACACTCACCATTGTGTTGTCGAGCATACTTCCTCAACACGTTTTCCTCTTAGTGTTGAGACGTGCAAATTCCTCAACACTAACCATTGTGTTGTCGAGCATACTGCCTCAACACGTTTTCCTCTTAGTGTTGAGACGTGCAAATTCCTCAACACTCACCATTGTGTTGTCGAGCATACTGCCTCAACACGTTTTCCTCTCAGTGTTGAGACGTGCAAATTCCTCAACACTCACCATTGTGTTGTCGGGCATACTGCCTCAATACGTTATCCTATTAGGGTTGAGACGTGCAAATTCTCAACACGTTTTCCTCTTAGTAATGAGACGTGCAAATTCCTCAACACTCACCATTGTGTTGTCGGGCATACTGCCTCAATACGTTTTCCTCTTAGGGTTGAGACGTGCAAATTCTCAACACGGTTTCCTCTTAGTGTTGAGACGTGTGAATTCCTCAACACTCACTATTGTGTTGTCGGGTATACTGCCTCAACAAGTTTTCCTCTTAGTGTTGAGACGTTCAAATTCATCAACACTCACCATTGTGTTGTCAGGCATACTTGTTCAACACGTTTTCGTCTTAGTGTTGAGACGTGGAAATTCTCAACACGTTTTCCTCTTAGTGATGAGACGTGCAAATTCCTCAACCCTCACCATTGTGTTGTTAGGTATACTGCCTCAACATGTTTTCCTCTTAGTGTTGAGACGTGCAAATTCCTCAACACTCACTATTGCGTTGACAGGCATACTGCCTCAACACATTTTCCTCTTAGTGTTGAGACGTGAAAATTCCTCAACACTCATCATTGTGTTCTCAGGCATACTGCCTCAACACGTTTTCTTCTTAATGTCGAGACGTGCAAATTCCTCAACACTCACCATTATGTTGTCAGGCATACTGCCTCAACTCGTTTTCCTCTTAGTGTTGAGACGTGCAAATTCCTCAACACTCACCATTATGTTGTCAGGCATACTGCCTCAACTCGTTTTCCTCTTAGTGTTGAGACGTGCAAATTCCTCAACACTCACCATTGTGTTGTCAGGCATACTACCTCTACACGTTTTCCTCTTAGTGTTGAGACGTGCAAATTCCTCAACACTAACCATTGTGTAGTCGGGCATACTGCCTCAATACGTTTTCCTCTTAGTGTTGAGACGTGCAAATTCCTCAACACTCACCATTGTGTTGTCGGGCATACTGACCTCGAGACGTTTTCCTCTTAGGGTTGAGACGTGCAAATTCTCAACACGGTTTCCTCTTAGTGTTGAGACGTGCAAACTCCCGAACACTCACCATTGTGTTGCCGGGCATCTTTGCCTCAACACGTTTTCCTCTTATAGTGTTGAGACGTGCAAATTCCTCAACACTCACTATTGTGTTGTCAGGCATACCGCCTCAATACGTTTTCTTCTTAGTGTTGAGACGTGAAAATTCCTCAACACTCATCTTTGTGTTCTCAGGCATACTGCCTCAACACGTTTTCTTCTTACTGTCGAGACGTGCAAATTCCTCAACACTTACCATTATGTTGTCAGGCATACTACCTCAACACGTTTTCCTCTTAATGTTGAGACGTGAAAATTCCTCAACACTCATCATTGTGTTCTCAGGCATACCGCCTCAACACGTTTTCTTCTTAATGTTGAGACGTGCAAATTCCTCAACACTCACCATTACGTTGTCGGGCATCTTTGCCTCAACTCGTTTTCCTCTTAGTGTTGAGACGTGCAAACTCCCCGAACACTCACCATTGTGTTGTCGGGCATACTTCCTCAACACGTTTTCCTCTTAGTGTTGAGACATGCGAATTCCTCAACACTCACTATTATGTTGTTGGGCATACTGCCTCAACATGTTTTCCTCTTAGTGTTGAGACATGCAAATTCCTCAACACTCACCATTTTGTTGTCGGGCATCTTTGTCTCAACACGTTTTCCTCTTAGTGTTGAGACGTGCAAATTCCTCAACACTCACTATTGTGTTGTCAAGCATACTGCCTCAACACGTTTTCCTCTTAGTGTTGAGACGTGCAAATTCCTCAACACTCACTATTGTGTTGTCAGGCATACTGCCTCAATACGTTTTCCTCTTAGTGATGAGACGTGCAAATTCCTCAACCTCACCATTGTGTTGTCAGGTATACTTCCTCAACATGTTTTCCTATTAGTGTTGAGACTTGCAAATTCTCAACACTCATTTCCTTTTGTGTTGTGGCGTGCAAATTCCTCAACGGTCACCATTGTGTTCAACACATTTTCCTCTTAGTTTTGAGACGTGAAAATTCCTAAACACTCATCATTGTGTTCTCGGGCATACCGCCTCAACACGTTTTTTCTTCTTAATCCTCGAGACGTGCAAATTCCTCAACACTCACCATTATGTTGTCAAGCATACTGCCTCAACTCGTTTTCCTCTTAGTGTTGAGACGTGCAAATTCCTCAACACTCACCATTGTGTTGTCAGGCATACTGCCTCAACACGTTTTCCTCTTAGTGTTGAGACGTGCAAATTCCTCAACACTCACCATTGTGTTGTCAGGCATACTTCCTCAACACGTTTTCCTCTTAGTGTTGAGACGTGCAAATTCCTCAACACTCACCATTGTGTTGTCGAGCATACTGCCTCAACACGTTTTCCTCTTAGTGTTGAGACGTGCAAATTCCTCAACACTCACCATTGTGTTGTCGAGCATACTGTCTCAACACGTTTTCCTCTTAGTGTTGAGACGTGCAAATTCCTCAACACTCACCATTGTGTTGTCGGGCATACTGCCTCAATACGTTATCCTCTTAGGGTTGAGACGTGCAAATTCTCAACACGTTTTCCTCTTAGTAATGAGACGTGCAAATTCCTCAACACTCACCATTGTGTTGTCGGGCATACTGCCTCAATACGTTTTCCTCTTAGGGTTGAGACGTGCAAATTCTCAACACGGTTTCCTCTTAGTGTTGAGACGTGCGAATTCCTCAACACTCACTATTGTGTTGTCGGGTATACTGCCTCAACAAGTTTTCCTCTTAGTGTTGAGACGTTCAAATTCATCAACACTCACCATTGTGTTGTCAGGCATACTTGTTCAACATGTTTTCGTCTTAGTGTTGAGACGTGGAAATTCTCAACACGTTTTCCTCTTAGTGATGAGACGTGCAAATTCCTCAACCCTCACCATTGTGTTGTCGTATCTTTTGCCTCAACATGTTTTCCTCTTAGTGTTGAGACGTGCAAATTCCTCAACACTCACTATTGCGTTGACAGGCATACTGCCTCAACACATTTTCCTCTTAGTGTTGAGACGTGAAAATTCCTCAACACTCATCATTGTGTTCTCAGGCATACTGCCTCAACACGTTTTCTTCTTAATGTCGAGACGTGCAAATTCCTCAACACTCACCATTATGTTGTCAGGCATACTGCCTCAACTCGTTTTCCTCTTAGTGTTGAGACGTGCAAATTCCTCAACACTCACCATTGTGTTGTCAGGCATACTACCTCTACACGTTTTCCTCTTAGTGTTGAGACGTGAAAATTCCTCAACACTCACTATTGTGTTGTCAAGCATACTGCCTCAACACGTTTTCCTCTTAGTGTTGAGACGTGCAAATTCCTCAACACTAACCATTGTGTAGTCGGGCATACTGCCTCAATACGTTTTCCACTTAGTGTTGAGACGTGCAAATTCCTCAACACTCACCATTGTGTTGTCGGGCATACAACCTCAGTACGTTTTCCTCTTAGGGTTGAGACGTGCAAATTCTCAACACGGTTTCCTCTTAGTGTTGAGACGTGCAAACTCCTCAACACTCACCATTGTGTTGTCAGGCATACTGCCTCAACACGTTTTCCTCTTAGTGTTGAGACGTGCAAATTCCTCAACACTCACTATTGTGTTGTCGGGCATACTGCCTCAATACGTTTTCTTCTTAGTGTTGAGACGTGAAAATTCCTCAACACTCATCTTTGTGTTCTCAGGCATACTGCTCAACACGTTTTCTTCTTAATTTCAAGACGTGCAAATTCCTCAACACTTACCATTATGTTGTCAGGCATACTACCTCAACACGTTTTCCTCTTAATGTTGAGACGTGAAAATTCCTCAACACTCATCATTGTGTTCTCAGGCATACTGCCTCAACACGTTTTCTTCTTAATGTTGAGACGTGCAAATTCCTCAACACTCACCATTACGTTGTCAGGCATACTGCCTCAACTCGTTTTCCTCTTAGTGTTGAGACGTGCAAACTCCTGAACACTCACCATTGTGTTGTCAGGCATACTTCCTCAACACGTTTTCCTCTTAGTGTTGAGACATGCGAATTCCTCAACACTCACTATTATGTTGTTGGGCATACTGCCTCAACATGTTTTCCTCTTAGTGTTGAGACATGCAAATTCCTCAACACTCACCATTTTGTTGTCAGGCATACTGTCTCAACACGTTTTCCTCTTAGTGTTGAGACGTGCAAATTCCTCAACACTCACTATTGTGTTGTCAAGCATCTTTGTCTCAACACGTTTTCCTCTTAGTGTTGAGACGTGCAAATTCCTCAACACTCACCATTTGTGTTGTCAGCATACTCTTAGTGTTGCCTCAATACGTTTTCCTCTTAGTGTTGAGACGTGCAAATTCCTCAACACTCACCATTGTGTTGACGGGCATACTGCTTCAACACGTTTTCCTCTTAGTTTTGAGACGTACAAATTCTCAACACGATTTCCTTTTAGTGTTGTGACGTGCAAATTCCTCAACGGTCACCATTGTGTTGTCAGGCATACTGCCTCAACACGTTTTCCTCTTAGTGTTGAGACGTGCAAATTCCTCAACACTCACCATTGTGTTGTCGGGCATACTGCCTCAACACGTTTTCCTCTTAGTGTTGAGACGTGCAAATTCCTCAACACTCACCATTGTGTTGTCGGGCATACTGCCTCAACACATTTTCCTCTTAGTGTTGAGACGTGAAAATTCCTCAACACCCATCATTGTGTTCTCAGGCATACTGCCTCAACACGTTTTCTTCTTAATGTCGAGACGTGCAAATTCCTCAACACTCACCATTATGTTGTCAGGCATACTGCCTCAACTCGTTTTCCTCTTAGTGTTGAGACGTGCAAATTCCTCAACACTCACCATTGTGTTGTCAGGCATACTACCTCTACACGTTTTCCTCTTAGTGTTGAGACGTGAAAATTCCTCAACACTCACTATTGTGTTGTCAAGCATACTGCCTCAACACGTTTTCCTCTTAGTGTTGAGACGTGCAAATTCCTCAACACTAACCATTGTGTAGTCGGGCATACTGCCTCAATACGTTTTCCACTTAGTGTTGAGACGTGCAAATTCCTCAACACTCACCATTGTGTTGTCGGGCATACAGCCTCAGTACGTTTTCCTCTTAGGGTTGAGACGTGCAAATTCTCAACACGGTTTCCTCTTAGTGTTGAGACGTGCAAACTCCCCGAACACTCACCATTGTGTTGTCGGGTGCATACCGCCTCAACACGTTTTCCTCTTAGTGTTGAGACGTGCAAATTCCTCAACACTCACTATTGTGTTGTCAGGCATACTGCCTCAATACGTTTTCCTCTTAGTGTTGAGACGTGAAAATTCCTCAACACTCATCTTTGTGTTCTCAGGCATCTTTGCCTCAACACGTTTTCTTCTTAATGTCGAGACGTGCAAATTCCTCAACACTGACCATTCTGTTGTCAGGCATACTACCTCAACACGTTTTCCTCTTAATGTTGAGACGTGAAAATTCCTCAACACTCATCATTGTGTTCTCAGGCATACTTGCCTCAACACGTTTTCTTCTTAATGTTGAGACGTGCAAATTCCTCAACACTCACCATTACGTTGTCGGGCATCTTTTGCCTCAACTCGTTTTCCTCTTAGTGTTGAGACGTGCAAACTCCGAACACTCACCATTGTGTTGTCGTGCATACTTCCTCAACACGTTTTCCTCTTAGTGTTGAGACATGCGAATTCCTCAACACTCACTATTATGTTGTTGGGCATACTTGCATCAACATGTTTTCCTCTTAGTGTTGAGACATGCAAATTCCTCAACACTCACCATTTTGTTGTCAGGCATACTGTCTCAACACGTTTTCCTCTTAGTGTTGAGACGTGCAAATTCCTCAACACTCACTATTGTGTTGTCAAGCATACTGCCTCAACACGTTTTCCTCTTAGTGTTGAGACGTGCAAATTCCTCAACACTCACCATTGTGTTGTCGGGCATACTGCCTCAATACGTTTTCCTCTTAGTGTTGAGACGTGCAAATTCCTCAACACTCACCATTGTGTTGACGGGCATACTGCTTCAACACGTTTTCCTCTTAGTTTTGAGACGTACAAATTCTCAACACGATTTCCTTTTAGTGTTGTGACGTGCAAATTCCTCAACGGTCACCATTGTGTTGTCAGGCATACTGCCTCAACACGTTTTCCTCTTAGTGTTGAGACGTGAAAATTCCTCAACACTCACTATTGTGTTGTCAGGCATACTGCCTCAATACGTTTTCCTCTTAGTGTTGAGACGTGAAAATTCCTCAACACTCATCTTTGTGTTCTCAGGCATACTGCCTCAACACGTTTTCTTCTTAATGTCGAGACGTGCAAATTCCTCAACACTTACCATTGTGTTCTCATGGCATACGTTTTCCCTCTTAATGTTGAGACGCCTCAACACGTTTTCTTCTTAATGTTGAGACGTGCAAATTCCTCAACACTCACCATTATGTTGTCAGGCATACTGCCTTAACTCGTTTTCCTCTTAGTGTTGAGACGTGCAAATTCCTCAACACTCACCATTGTGTTGTCAGGCTTACTACCTCAACACGTTTTCCTCTTAGTGTTGAGACGTGAAAATTCCTCAACACTCACTATTGTGTTGTCAAGCATACTGCCTCAACACGTTTTCCTCTTAGTGTTGAGACGTGCAAATTCATCGACACTCACCATTGTGTTGTCAGGCATACTGCCTCAACACGTTTTCATCTTAATGTCGAGATGTGCAAATTCCTCAACACTCACCATTATGTTGTCAGGCATACTGCCTCAACACGTTTTCCTCTTAGTGTTGAGACGTGCAAATTCCTCAACACTCACCATTATGTTGTTAGGAATACTGCCTCAACACGTTTTCCTCTTAGTGTTGAGACGTGCAATTTCTTCAACACTCACCATTGTGTTGTCAGGCATACTGCCTCAACACGTTTTCCTCTTAGTGTTGAGACTTGCAAATTCCTCAACACTCACCATTGTGTTTTCGGGCACACTGCCTCAACATGTTTTCCTCTTAGGGTTGAGACGTGCAAATTCTCAACACGGATTCCTCTTAGTGTTGAGACGTGCAAATTCCTCAACACTCACCATTGTGTTGTCAGGCATACTGCCTCAACACATTTTCTTCTTAGTGTTGAGACGTGCAAATTCCTTAACACTCATTATTGTGTTGTCAGGCATACTTCCTCAACACGTTTTCCTCTTACTGTTGAGACGTGCAAATTCCTCAACACTCACCATTGTGTTGTCAGGCATACTGCCTCAACATGTTTTCCTCTTAGGGTTGAGACGTGCAAATTCTCAACACGGTTTCCTCTTAGTGTTGAGACGTGCAAATTCCTCAAAACTCACCATTGTGTTGTCAGTCATACTGCCTCAACTCGTTTTCCTCTTAGTGTTGTGACGTGCAAATTCCTCAACACTCATTATTGTGTTGTCGGGCATCTTTTGCCTCAACAAGTTTTCCTCTTAGTGTTGAGACGTGCAAATTCCTCAACACTCACCATTGTGTTGTCAGGCATACTGCCTGAACACATTTTCTTCTTAGTGTTGATACGTGCAAATTCCTTAACACTCATTATTGTGTTGTCAGGCATACTGCCTCAACACGTTTTCCTCTTACTGTTGAGACGTGCAAATTCCTCAACACTCACCATTGTGTTATCAGGCATACTGCTTCAACTCGTTTTCCTCTTAGGGTTGAGACGTGCAAATTCTCCACACGGTTTCCTCTTAGTGTTGAGACGTGTTAATTCCTCAACACTCACCATTGTTTTGTCAGGCATACTGCCTCAACACGTTTTCCTCTTAGTGTTGAGACGTGCAAATTCCTCAACACTCATTATTGTGTTGTCGGGCATACTGCCTCAACAAGTTTTCCTCTTAGTGTTGAGACGTGCAAATTCATCAACACTCATTATTGTGTTGTCAGGCATACTGCCTCAACACGTTTTCCTCTTAGTGTTGAGACGTGCAAATTCCGCAACACTCACCATTGTGTTGTCGGGCATACTGCCTCAATACGTTTTCCTCTTAGTGTTGAGACGTGCAAATTCCTCAACACTCACCATTGTGTTGTCGGGCATACTGCCTCAATACGTTTTCCTCTTAGTGTTGAGACGTGAAAATTCCTCAACACTCAGCATTTTGTTCTCAGTCATACTGCCTCAACACGTTTTCTTCTTAATGTCGAGACGTGCAAATTCCTCAACACTCACCATTATGTTGTCAGGCATACTGCCTCAACACGTTTTCCTCTTAGTGTTGAGACGTGCAAATTTCTCAACACTCACCATTGTGTTGTCAGGAATACTGCCTCAACACGTTTTCCTCTTAGTGTTAAGACGTGCAATTTCCTCAACACTCACCATTGTGTTGTCGGGCATACTACCTCAACACGTTTTCCTCTTAGTGTTGAGACGTGCAAATTCCTCAACACTCACCATTGTGTTGTCAGGCATACTGTCTCAACACGTTTTCCTCTTAGTGTTGAGACATGCAAATTCCTCAACACTCACCATTGTTTTTCGGGCATACTGCCTCAACATGTTTTCCTCTTAGGGTTGAGACGTGCAAATTCTCAACACGGGTTCCTCTTAGTGTTGAGACGTGCAAATTCCTCAACACTCACCATTGTGTTGTCAGGCATACTGCCTCAACACATTTTATTCTTAGTGTTGAGACGTGCAAATTCCTTAACACTCATTATTGTGTTGTCAGGCATACTTCCTCAACACGTTTTCCTCTTACTGTTGAGACGTGCAAATTCCTCAACACTCACCATTGTGTTGTCAGGCATACTGCCTCAACATGTTTTCCTCTTAGGGTTGAGACGTGCAAATTCTCAACACGGTTTCCTCTTAGTGTTGAGACGTGCAAATTCCTCAAAACTCACCATTGTGTTGTCAGGCATACTGCCTCAACTCGTTTTCCTCTTAGTGTTGTGACGTGCAAATTCCTCAACACTCATTATTGTGTTGTCGGGCATACTGCCTCAACAAGTTTTCCTCTTAGTGTTGAGACGTGCAAATTCCTCAACACTCACCATTGTGTTGTCAGGCATACTGCCTGAACACATTTTCTTCTTAGTGTTGATACGTGCAAATTCCTTAACACTCATTATTGTGTTGTCAGGCATACTGCCTCAACACGTTTTCCTCTTACTGTTGAGACGTGCAAATTCCTCAACACTCACCATTGTGTTATCAGGCATACTGCTTCAACTCGTTTTCCTCTTAGGGTTGAGACGTGCAAATTCTCCACACGGTTTCCTCTTAGTGTTGAGACGTGTTAATTCCTCAACACTCACCATTGTTTTGTCAGGCATACTGCCTCAACACGTTTTCCTCTTAGTGTTGAGACGTGCAAATTCCTCAACACTCATTATTGTGTTGTCGGGCATACTGCCTCAACAAGTTTTCCTCTTAGTGTTGAGACGTGCAAATTCATCAACACTCACTATTGTGTTGTCAGGCATACTGCCTCAACACGTTTTCCTCTTAGTGTTGAGACGTGCAAATTCCGCAACACTCACCATTGTGTTGTCGGGCATACTGCCTCAATACGTTTTCCTCTTAGTGTTGAGACGTGTAAATTCCTCAACACTCACCATTGTGTTGTCGGGCATACTGCCTCAATACGTTTTCCTCTTAGTGTTGAGACGTGAAAATTCCTCAACACTTAGCATTTTGTTCTCAGTCATACTGCCTCAACACGTTTTCTTCTTAATGTCGAGACGTGCAAATTCCTCAACACTCACCATTATGTTGTCAGGCATACCGCCTCAACACGTTTTCCTCTTAGTGTTGAGACGTGCAAATTTCTCAACACTCACCATTGTGTTGTCGGGAATATCTTTTGCCTCAACACGTTTTCCTCTTAGTGTTAAGACGTGCAATTTCCTCAACACTCACCATTGTGTTGTCAAGCATACTACCTCAACACGTTTTCCTTTTAGTGCTGAGACGTGCAAATTCCTCAACACTCACCATTGTGTTGTCAGGCATACTGCCTCAACACGTTTTCCTCTTAGTGTTGAGACATGCAAATTCCTCAACACTCACCATTGTTTTTTCGGGCATACTGCCTCAACATGTTTTCCTCTTAGGGTTGAGACGTGCAAATTCTCAACACGGGTTCCTCTTAGTGTTGAGACGTGCAAATTCCTCAACACTCACCATTGTGTTGTCAGGCATACTGCCTCAACACATTTTATTCTTAGTGTTGAGACGTGCAAATTCCTTAACACTCATTATTGTGTTGTCAGGCATACTTCCTCAACACGTTTTCCTCTTCTTTGTTGAGACGTGCAAATTCCTCAACACTCACCATTGTGTTGTCGCATTTGCCTCAACATGTTTTCCTCTTAGGGTTGAGACGTGCAAATTCTCAACACGGTTTCCTCTTAGTGTTGAGACGTGCAAATTCCTCAACACTCACCATTGTGTTGTCAGGCATACTGCCTCAACTCGTTTTCCTCTTAGTGTTGTGACGTGCAAATTCCTCAACACTCATTATTGTGTTGTCGGGCATACTGCCTCAAAAAGTTTTCCTCTTAGTGTTGAGACGTGCAAATTCATCAACACTCACTATTGTGTTGTCAGGCATACTACCTCAACACGTTTTCCTCTTAGTGTTGAGACGTGCAAATTCCTCAACACTCACCATTGTGTTGTCAGGCATACTGCCTCAACACGTTTTCCTCTTAGTGTTGAGACGTGCAAATTCCTCAACACTCACCATTGTGTTGTCAGGAATACTGCCTCAACACGTTTTCCTCTTAGTGTTAAGACGTGCAATTTCCTCAACACTCACCATTGTGTTGTCAGGCATACTACCTCAACACGTTTTCCTCTTAGTGTTGAGACGTGCAAATTCCTCAACACTCACTATTGTGTTGTCAGGCATACTGCCTCAACACGTTTTCCTCTTAGTGTTGAGACGTGCAAATTCCTGAACACTCACCATTGTGTTGTCAGGCATACTTCCTCAACACGTTTTCCTCTTAGTGTTGAGACATGCGAATTCCTCAACACTCACTATTATGTTGTTGGGCATACTACCTCAATACATTTTCCTCTTAGTGTTGAGACGTGAAAATTCCTCAACACTCATCTTTGTGTTCTCAGGCATACTACCTCAACACGTTTTCTTCTTAATGTCGAGACGTGCAAATTCCTCAACACTTACCATTATGTTGTCAGGCATACTACCTCAACACGTTTTCCTCTTAATGTTGAGACGTGAAAATTCCTCAACACTCATCATTGTGTTCTCAGGCATACTGCCTCAACACGTTTTCTTCTTAATGTTGAGACGTGCAAATTCCTCAACACTCACCATTACGTTGTCAGGCATACTGCCTCAACTCGTTTTCCTCTTAGTGTTGAGACGTGCAAACTCCTGAACACTCACCATTGTGTTGTCAGGCATACTTCCTCAACACGTTTTCCTCTTAGTGTTGAGACATGCGAATTCCTCAACACTCACTATTATGTTGTTGGGCATACTGCCTCAACATGTTTTCCTCTTAGTGTTGAGACATGCAAATTCCTCAACACTCACCATTTTATTGTCAGGCATACTGTCTCAACACGTTTTCCTCTTAGTGTTGAGACGTGCAAATTCCTCAACACTCACTATTGTGTTGTCAAGCATACCACCTCAACACGTTTTCCTCTTAGTGTTGAGACGTGCAAATTCCTCAACACTCACCATTGTGTTGTCAGGCATACTGCCTCAACACGTTTTCTTCGTAGTGTTGAGACGTTCAAATTCCTCAACACTCACCATTGTGTTGTCGGGCATACTGCCTCAACACGTTTTCCTCTTAGTGTTGAGACGTGCAAATTCCTCAACACTCACCATTGTGTTGTCGGGCATACTGCCTCAACAAGTTTTCCTCTTAGTGTTGAGACGTGCAAATTCATCAACACTCACTATTGTGTTGTCAGGCATACTGCCTCAACACGTTTTCCTCTTAGTGTTGAGACGTGCAAATTCCTCAACACTCACCATTGTGTTGTCGGGCATACTGCCTCAACACGTTTTCCTCTTAGTGTTGAGACGTGCAAATTCCTCAACACTCACCATTGTGTTGTCAGGCATACTGCCTCAACACGTTTTCCTCTTAGTGTTAAGACGTGCAATTTCCTCAACACTCACCATTGTGTTGTCAGGCATACTACCTCAACACGTTTTCCTCTTAGTGTTGAGACGTGCAAATTCCTCAACACTCACCATTGTGTTGTCAGGCATACTGCCTCAACACGTTTTCCTCTTAGTGTTGAGACATGCAAATTCCTCAACACTCACCATTGTTTTTTCGGGCATACTGCCTCAACATGTTTTCCTCTTAGGGTTGAGACGTGCAAATTCTCAACACGGGTTCCTCTTAGTGTTGAGACGTGCAAATTCCTCAACACTCACCATTGTGTTGTCAGCATCTTTGCCTCAACACATTTTATTCTTAGTGTTGAGACGTGCAAATTCCTTAACACTCATTATTGTGTTGTCAGGCATACTTCCTCAACACGTTTTCCTCTTACTGTTGAGACGTGCAAATTCCTCAACACTCACCATTGTGTTGTCAGGCATACTGCCTCAACATGTTTTCCTCTTAGGGTTGAGACGTGCAAATTCTCAACACGGTTTCCTCTTAGTGTTGAGACGTGCAAATTCCTCAACACTCACCATTGTGTTGTCGGGCATCTTTTGCCTCAACTCGTTTTCCTCTTAGTGTTGTGACGTGCAAATTCCTCAACACTCATTATTGTGTTGTCGGGCATACTGCCTCAACAAGTTTTCCTCTTAGTGTTGAGACGTGAAAATTCATCAACACTCACTATTGTGTTGTCAGGCATACTGCCTCAACACGTTTTCCTCTTAGTGTTGAGACGTGCAAATTCCTCAACACTCACCATTGTGTTGTCAGGCATACTGCCTCAACACGTTTTCCTCTTAGTGTTGAGACGTGCAAATTCCTCAACACTCACCATTGTGTTGTCAGGCATACTGCCTCAACACGTTTTCTTCTTAGTGTTGAGACGTGCAAATTCCTCGACACTCACCATTGTGTTTTCAGGCATACTGCCTCAACACGTTTTCCTCTTAGTGTTGAGACGTGCAAATTCCACAACACTCACCATTGTGTTGTCAGGCATACCGCCTCAACACGTTTTCCTTTTAGTGTTGAGACGTGCAAATTCCTCAACACTCACTATTGTGTTGTCAAGCATACCGCCTCAACACGTTTTCCTCTTAGTGTTGAGACGTGCAAATTCCTCAACACTCACCATTGTGTTGTCAGGCATACTGCCTCAACACGTTTTCTTCGTAGTGTTGAGACGTGCAAATTCCTCAACACTCACCATTGTGTTGTCAGGCATACTGCCTCAACACGTTTTCCTCTTAGTGTTGAGACGTGCAAATTCCTCAACACTCACCATTGTGTTGTCAGTCATACTGCCTCAACAAGTTTTCCTCTTAGTGTTGAGACGTGCAAATTCATCAACACTCACTATTGTGTTGTCAGGCATACTGCCTCAACACGTTTTCCTCTTAGTGTTGAGACGTGCAAATTCCTCAACACTCACCATTGTTTTTTCGGGCATACTGCCTCAACATGTTTTCCTCTTAGGGTTGAGACGTGCAAATGATGCGTGTCGTAGGTGCAATCAAATTAATTAATGTTTCCACTCAATTAAAAATAATATAATGGAAGTCAAGTTCGTTCCCACGAGGAGCAAGAGATTCTAGTTGTAAAAATTGTCACAAAAGGGGGTGTAAAAAGCAAAAGAAAATAAACAAAGCAATTAAAATCGAAAGTTGAAAACAATAAGAGAGACAAGACCAAGGAATCCTTCTTCGTTATTTAAACAATGAATCAAGTTATGTTCTTTTCTACTTGTTATTAGTCACAAATTATCACCAACCGTAGGTAAAGCAAACTAGATCGGTGCTAAACCCCTAAATCCCTTCTATCACCGGACACGGAAGTTCTCGACTACCGGATTCTATTTACCAAACCACCTAGTAGTAGATCACTCTAGATGTAATTTAAATAAACGCATTAAGATTCATGAACTTATTAGGTCAATATTAGTAGTTAGACTCTTAGATCAAGGTCTACTTGCTAACGTTGTTTTTACACACAATTGCTCCACGGAATCCCTCCGCAAGGTCTCGTGTTTGCTACTTATGTAAAGAGTCAAGAAACGATTACTTATCTCCTAACTTTCACTAGCTTTAGATCAAATTAACAAATCAATTTAGCGTGCACTCCAAACAATCTATCAATCAATCATGAATGTCTTTAAGATCATTCCTATTAGTAAAAACAAACGATAATCATGTGAAAAACTTCAAGATAGAATTGAAAACAAAAACTTAAATCATATGTTAAGAACTAGGAATTCATCCTCAATCAATAAGAAAATTAGCTACTCATGTTTTTGAAATTCACACAAATAATAATTATTAAAAGAAGAATTTTCAAGTTCACACAAATAGTTAAAAAGAAGAATTTTCAAAAGCTATCAAAAACACAAGTGTTGTGTGTGTAGAGAGGTGTGTAAAAGATGTAGAAAACTTCTCTATTTATAGGCTTCAATATTCTCCAACTCTTCCAAGGATTAGAATCCTTTTCCTTTAGCAATTCAATTTCCAATTTCAAGTCTTTCTCTTCTTCCATCTTCTCTTTCCAAATTTGAGTCCAATTCTCTATCCAATTCCTAGCCCAAGTCTTCACACCCATGAGAGAAGTCCGTAGAAAATTCTGGAATTTTTGGCTCGCCGGAAAACTGGGATTGTGGCCGGAATTCTGCCGGAATAGTCGCCGGAAAACGTCTCAGGTGACCGGCAAAGTCAAACCGGTCACCGGTCACGAGTTAGCTCAGTGGGTCAACTCGGTCAACTCAGTCCATATCACTGAGTCAAACCGGGTTAAGGATCAGCTGAGTCAGGTAGCTAATCAGACCTGAGTCAGGGTCTAAGTCAGTTTCACTCTGGGCTAGGCCATTGCACTGGCCTGACTTTGCTGCACTGCAGTCCAGCCATGATGGCTGATCAATTCCTTCTCAAACTTGCCTGGCCATCTCATGCATTCATCTAAATTCTTTCTCGCATTCACTGCCATCCACACAACTCCGTCAGACTCGAGTTCACTTCAGCCATAATCTTCCCAGCTCGAGTTCTTCCATTAATCCCAGCTTCACATCTCATCGCCAGTCTCTTCTCAGATAGCGCCACCAGTTCAATCAGTCTCATGACCTCTTCACTGCTTGTAACCACCATCAGTCCACGGCAAACAAGCAATAGCACCTCAGTTAAGCTACAACAGTTCCTCCTGCCATTCTCACCATCCTGCAATGAGCCTTTCCAACTCCAAGCTGCTCTATAAGCCACTCCACTACACACATCACCATCTCCATGCTCAGAACCCAGCCATAGCCTGCACAATGCCATTCTCAACAGCTCTCGCAATCTCGGCTCCAAAGACTGAATTGACTCATTTGCTGTTAGCCCATTTTCATTGCAGTGCCAAGACCCACTGCCATTCATCTCACTCCATATACACAGATTGCCGCTCCCCTGTCATGCCATTATCTCGCAACAAAGACACAAAACCAAGTACAACCACCATTTGCACTCACTGCCAATTCGTAACAACCACGAATCCACCTCTAGTTCTTCATTCAACACGGGACAACAACGTCACAAACCTTGCCCGCAATTCTCAGATTTACTCACCGCAGCTCTGTCTAAATTGAGCACCATCCCCAACTCCAGTGCTTATGTATCAACAAAGACCAGCTAAACCACCTGCAACTCCACGGAACCCAAAGCAATACAGACTCAACATCCATTTGACTCTTATTAAGAGCATCCATTCAAAACCACCAGCAAAACAAACACTTCATTACAGTCCCATCCATTCTCGCTTTTATCGTAACCACCAACACTTCCTTCCCACCTGACCTGCTCCAGCTGCTACTTAAACTCAAGCCAAGATCAAGCTCGGAACCAGCACTGGAATCATTCTTCCCCGGCTCAAAAAACACCCTGCAACCTGAATTACCAAAAGCTCACTAACCCTGCAACCTTATTACCACTGCAACTCAACATTAGCTTCATTCCAGTATTCCCTAAGCTCAAAACCTATCAGCTGTCACTTTCCCATGAGTTCAAATGACTCAAATCTCACTTCATTCCTCTAATTCAATCAGACATACAAGACACCCATTAGCTCCACTTGCAATATCTCCACAACATTGTTTCACTACCAATCAGCCATCTTCCACAAGCAGCAACCAATTCATCCACTAGAGTCCCATCAAACTTCAAACCCCTTCACAAATCGAATCCAGTGAAATCGTCCCAGTCTGCCTTGGAACTCATTAAACCCATTTTTCTCTTCTTTGAATTTTAACAACAACTCTCGATCTGCTATCTTGATTCACCATCAACACCGGATTCAATTTCTCAAACTTTACTAACCCATCTCTTCTGAGGCATCAACATCCTTTCTGATTTCTTCCATTTCGAGCATGAATCGAAACCCTTTCTTTCCTTTGAGCACGAATCCTAAATCCCTAAAATCACCCACAAAAACCACAGCAGCAAGACCGATTTTTCCCTCTTCTTCAATTCAGATTTAACAGCAGCAGATCATTCTTCTTTTCGATCTTGTTAACTCAACAGCAATTTCCATATTCAATCCTCTTCTCTCGATTTCAGAAACATCAGCTGCTGGTTTCTTTTTTTTTAATTTTCAGGTTCAGGTGAAAAGAAATGATTGAGATGAGATGAGTTTCTCTCGATTAGGGCTATAGTGCAGGCTAGCTATTTGCGCCCCACATATGCAGCCCCCAGGATATCTACACTTATTCATGGATGATAAGGGACACCCAGATGGATACCCCTTAACCTTGATTGGGTTCCAGAAAGTACTCGCCTAGGAAATGACAGCTTTGCCCTTTTTGCTCAATTTTGGTGATTTCTCCTTCTTTTCGTCCGAACGACTCCAAAGTACCTAATAACTCAAAACAAGCGTAAAATACATAATTTACAAGAAAAATAGCAAAGAAAGCATAAACAATAGATAGTAAATAGGATGTATTCTACACCCTATCAAATTCCCCCACACTTAGACTTTACTAGTCCTCGAGCAAATCAAACCAAAACTTACAACTTCAAAGCGTTCAAGCGTCCCAAGCATCCAAAGAGCTATGAGGACATAGAGTTTCTGCATGCTAGTAATAAGAAGTTAGAAATACTAAAGAACATATTCTCATTCTTAAATGCTGAGTGAGAAATAACCACACCATACTGAGAGAACGCGTGTTTGAGAAACGATCAATAAGCATTTCGCCTCGACTTCTGCCTCACCAAATAGGATTTTATGATAATTGCACTAAAAAAAAAACGGCTTTTTTATGGGTCTCACATGTGTGCAGGTAGGAATGAAGAGAGAATTCTTGCAACACGTTGAATGGTGGGAAGGACAACTTCCGAAATATTTTTTTAAAAACCCACATCTTTTAATATTTTGAAAAACCATTTTTCTGACGATCTCTAAGAAAGGAAATCAACCATTTATTATTGAGGATGAGATTACTTACTCACCTTCACATCCGATAGCCAATTATGATAACACCACTCTCACGGCATCCAATAGAAACGTCTTCCGCTCCTCGTCTTTATCTTCTTGGTCTTCGTCTTCGGTTTCAACTATTAATGATAAACTCTCGAATTTCATAAATCCTTGACAATTTTTAACTCTTTTACCTTAAAAATCCTTGTCGCTTGAAACCTCCTTATAGATTTTCCTTCCCCACGGCTCATTAACAAAAATAAGAACAAATATTTCTCTTGTTTTTCTCTCTTTTTTTTTTTTTTTTCTTTTCTTTTTTCAATTTTTTTTTTTTTCAATTTTTTTTTTTTTTTTTTTTTTTTTTTTTTTTGTAAACAAGAGAAATTAAATACAAAATAAACCATGGCCGTGGAAGAAGTATTTTACCGCTTGATTCTTCATAACTTGTATCGTCTTGAAATCATAAACTTCAAAAATTCTCACCTTTTGATTTTCTTTGCTTTCATGAATAAGTCTTCATACTTGGATAAAATTACCTTATTGTATTGTAAGTCCTCAACATATATGTAAAATCCGCTCATTGTATGTTGCTTTACTTGAATTTGAAATTTGCTCTTTTTCTCGTTCCGTTGCTTGTAAACCTTAAACTTTTCCCAACTTTCCTTGTAGATTTTGATATCGCTCATTGTTGATGATGATGGTGTTTCTATGGATCCGTTGTTGTCGAGAGAGAAAATGGTGCTAACTGCAAATCGAACTACAAGAAGGAAGCTTTCATCCATGGACGTCACCCTCATGATTGACAAAATTAGCACTCAAGAGATCAAGAGTAGTGCTTCTATTGGTGGGAGGTTGGGTAGCTCACCATTCTACCCGGAATTGACGTATGGTGACACACACTCAAAAGAAGCTCTTTAGTAGATGGAAGAATTCTGGTCGGTGCCTCTCATGATATGAATACGGGTAGTCTCCACTAATGATTGATCAACAACTCTAATAATGCCCTTCTCCCTGCACCAAATTCGCATCACCGGCATGATTAAATCCATTATTTAACACTCAAACAAGCAAGAAATCCGAATGTAGTTCTCTAACATTTCCAAGTTCAATTATGTCGGTCAAAATCTCTATGTAAACATACCTAGAAGTATGCTAGTGACTCTAAAATCTTTAAAAGTTGGAGTTTTTATGAAAACCTTTTTTTTTTTTTTCAAAATTTTTTTAATTTTTTTGTAATTTTTGTTTTAAAAACATGCTTAACCACTCCCCCACACTTAAACCTTACATTGTCCTCAATGTAATTGAATCCTCCTAGTAAAGTCAAGGTGGGAAATTTTAACATGATAAGAAACAAGAAAAAGAAATAACAAAAAGCAAAAAGATAAGAAATACAAAACCGATGGGTTGCCTCCCATTAAGCGCTTGTTTTAAAGTCGACGGCCCGACTTAGCTCTTGCTGCATATTACTCCTCCAGAGGGAGTGCATCTCCAAATGAAAGTTCATCCAAATTCACATAAGCGATGTTCTCATAGTATGGCTTCAACCTATGGCCGTTGACTTTGGAAACCGAATTGTCTCTAAGACTAGTAATTTCAACTGCACCATGAGGAAAAACATTAGTAACAACATATGGTCCAATCCAACGGGACCTTAACTTTCCAGGAAATAATTTAAGGCGAGAATGATATAAAAGGACTTTTTGTCCCACGATGAAGCTTTTACGAGAAATCATCTTGTCATGAAAAAGCTTGGTCTTTTCCTTGTAAATACGGGCACTCTCGTAAGCATCATTACGTATCTCCTCTAACTCATGTAGTTGTAACTTCCTTTGCTTCCCCGCTTCATCATACTCCATGTTGAATTTCTTTATCGCCCAATAAGCCTTATGTTCAAGTTCAACCGGAAGATGACAAGCCTTGCCGTAAACCAACCTATATGGAGACATACCAATCGGTGTCTTATACGCCGTTCTATACGCCCAAAGTGCATCATTGAGCTTAAAGCTCCAATCTTTCCTTGTGGTATTCACCGTTTTCTCAAGAATGGACTTGATCTCACGATTCGAAATTTCCGCTTGTCCACTAGTTTGTGGATGATAAGGCGTACCAATTTTGTGTGTTATGTTGTACTTCTTGAGGAGAGCGTGGAAAGCCCTCTTGAAATGTGAGCCTCCATCGCTTATCACCACTCTTGGTGTACCATGCCTATTGAAAATGTTTTCCCTTACAAAATCACAAACAACTTGAGAGTCATTAGTTTTGGTGGCTCTAGCTTCCACCCATTTGAAACATAATCAACGGCAAGAAGTATATAAAAGTTTCCATTCGAATTGACAAAAGGGCCCATAAAATCAATACCCCACACATCAAAAATCTCAACGGCGAGAATTGGTGTGAGTGGCATTTGATTTCGAGCACCTAGATTGCCCGTTCGTTGACATCTATCACACGATTTACAAAAAACATATGAATCTTCAAACAAGGTGGGCCAATAAAATCCACTCTCGAGAACTTTGAGAGCGGTGCGTTTAGAACCAAAGTGGCCACCACAAGCAAAAGTGTGGCAAAAGGAGAGAATGGATTGAAATTCGAATTAGGCACGCACCTTCGCATTATTTGATCAACCCCATATTTCCATAAGTATGGTTCATCCCACACATATTGCTTAGCTACCTTCTTAAGTTTCATCTTTTGGAAATTAGACATTGTACTAGGTACTTTCCTTGTCACCAAGTAATTCACTATATCCGCATACCAAGGTGTTGATTCTTCCATGGAGAAAAGTTGTTCGTCCGGAAAGCGGTCATGTAATGGAAGTTCCTCTTGAGACATAACAAGTCTACTAAGATGATCCGCAACGGTATTCTCCACACCCCTCTTATCACGAATTTCTATGTCGAACTCTTGTAACAATAGGATCCACCGGATTAATCTTGGCTTAGCTTCTTTCTTCTTTATTAAGTGTCTTAGTGCGGCATGATCGGAATACACAATAACCTTTGTACCCACCAAGTATGATCGAAATTTTTCCAACGCAAAAACTATAGCCAATAACTCCTTTTTCGTGGTAGAATAATTGATTTGTGCATCATTAAGGGTCCTAGATGCATAATAGATAACATGGGACAACTTGTCCACCCTTTGACCCAAAACGGCTCCAACCGCATAATCACTAGCATCACACATTAATTCAAATGGAAGATTCCAATCCGGTGATTTGATAATTGGCGCACTTGTCAACATCTCCTTTAATTTGTCAAAAGCATCCTTGCATTCCTTGTTGAAGTCGAAAGGTACCTCCTTTTGTAATAACTTGCACATCGGCATGGAGATTTTGGAGAAATCCTTGATAAACCGCCTATAGAAACCCGCATGACCAAGAAAAGAACGGATCTCCTCACCGAAGTGGGATATTGTAAGTTTCTTATTAAATCTATCTTTGACTTGTCCACTTCGAGCCCTCGAGAGGACACAATGTGACCAAGTACTATGCCGTGGTTTACCATAAAGTGACATTTCTCCCAATTAAGGATAAGGTTTGTGTCTATGCATCGTTTAAGAACTAGTTCAAGGTTATTTAAACAACCATCAAAAGAATTGCCATAAACACTAAAGTCATCCATAAATACCTCGATGATGCGCTCCACATAATCCGAGAATATACTCACCATGCATCTTTGAAAAGTAGCCGGCGCATTGCAAAGTCCAAACGGCATCCGTCTATATGCAAACGTTCCAAATGGACAAGTGAAAGTGGTCTTCTCTTGGTCCTCCGGTGCAATAACAATTTGATTGTATCCCGAATAACCATCCAAGAAACAATAATAAGAATGCCCCGCTAACCTCTCCAACATTTGATCAATGAAAGGTAAAGGAAAGTGATCCTTTCGGGTTGCGGAATTAAGCTTTCTATAATCAATGCACACTCTCCAACCGGTTTGAACTCTTGTAGGAACAAGTTCATCGTCTTGATTTCGAACAACCGTGACTCCGGATTTCTTTGGTACCACTTGAACCGGACTAACCCACTTGCTATCGGAAATTGGGTAGATTACCCCACACTTAGCAATTTGAGTATCTCGTTGATGGTGGATTTTCGTTTAAGGTTAAATTTGTAAGTAACCATAAAAAATCATGCTACCGACATCTTGTAAAAGATAAAGCCGTTTGTAAGTGATGGATACTCCTCACTTAATTCACCAAGAATGGAGCATGTAGCAACAATCCCATTCTCGAGAATACATGAAATTCCTCCAGGTTGGAGCATGCAAAGAACAATCCCTTCCCCGTGAATTTCATATCAGCCTTGTATTTCGTACTCATTATCGTGTGGCATGACGATCGAGTGTTACTCTTACGAGTAACACGAACCTCCAAGCACTATAATGAATCCATGTACGAAATACCCGTACGTGCCGATTCTCGGTGTGTTATACTAGCCCGAGACCTCTCGGTGTGTTATACTAGCCCGATTGAGCCCTCTCGGTGTGTTATACTAGCCCGATTGAGCATCCGGACTTGATCGTATCGGGTCTCCTGATATGATTCGATCGCAGATCATCCAACTCCACAAGCATGATTGGATGACCACAGATCAATTCCATCACCCCAAGGTGTATGGAATACACACGGCCTTAGCCGCCAAATACGATCCGATCGCAGCCATCCAACTCCACAAGCATGATTGGATGACTACGGATCAATTCCATCACCCCCAAGGTGTATGGAATACACACGGCCTTAGCTTGCCAAATACGATCCGATCGCAGCCATCCAACTCCACAAGCATGATTGATGGCCACTATCAATTCCATCACCCCAAGGGTATGGAATACACACGGCCGACCCACATGGTCGACCATTGGCCTTTGCTTGCCAAGAAACCGTCCATACCAAGCATTATGGACGGAAAACCCTAAATTAGGGTTTGCGGCATATTACATGTGCCGCAAAACGGTCTCAACCATCCATCTTCGCAGGTATAGATGGAGGGTGTAGATGTAGACTCAAAGGGCCCGAGCATGTCGACACAATCACCATGTGACCGCCTACACACTTGGCCAATCGGTCAAAGCCAACCGTGGCTGGTTACAACAAAACCGTCCGTACCGGAGAAGATGGCCGCGCGGCTTTGAATGCCAAAATTAGGGTTTCAAGTCATCACGCGCGTCCATCTTCTCCGGCATGAATGGAGGGTCACAGATTGGATTAACTAAGGCCGGTCATACCAGCATGACCACCGTGGGCCCATCTACCTCCTCTTGCGGTCGGCCAAGGCACATCATTCCCGGCCAACCCAAAACGCACGCCCAAACTCGTGCGCACTCCCAAATCCTAACCGATCTCGACCGCTCAACTTCACCGGATGATTTGAATGGCTTAGATCGTTTTCATGGGATAATCGTGTATAGGTGTGAACACCAACCTACCACCTACACGGTAGTGTGATCGACCAAAACCAACCAATGTTGGTCGCTTGAAACGCGTGCCCAAACTAGGGAAATCACGCGGTTTCCAACTCCTTTGCGGCATCAAGGTTTTGCCGCAAACCGATCTCGACCACTCCTCTTTACCGGTCAAATTGAGGGCCGAGATCGCGCTTTCATGAGGGAACGGAATACAGGCGCCTACACCATCATGCCGTCAACACGCATGTATGGTCGGTCTTCTCCAAAATCCTCCCCATGCTTGGTTTCGACCAAGCTGAAGAGTGATGCTTGCACACCTCTTTAAAAACCCTAATTTCATCAACGGTCGCAGATGAGTGTCTCAAACATCATCTCATCCGTCCGACCTCACCAGCTTGGTTATACAACCCTGGTCGAGTTATTTGGTTAGTGAGCAGTCATTACACATCACTTTACCACACCGTAATAAAAAGACTCGCATAAAATACACACGATACCGCACAAGTATCGACTTTTCGAATAACGCAGTTTATTCAATTCAAAGATTACATGCTATCTTTCGTGGACCCACGATCCACATTCAGGACATCAATCATGTCACAAAGGCGGGGATACTGCGGGGTATTGGTCCTGGCGGTTTACGGAGTGTACGTGCAACGCGCCATCACAAGAACGTGTTAGGGAGTCATGGACGGTTAGAGATGAACTGGAGAAGTGGGCAAGACCGGTCGTGTGCGTTACCGACACACAACTCCACTACTCCATCATTCCACTACCTCCACTTCCCACGAGAAACGTGAATGAGGCTCAATGACTTGTATAAATAGGTTCTCCGCCCTATTTTCAAACAAAGAAAAGAAGGAAAACAAGACAGGAAAATCGACATCCGTGAGCCTCCTTACATTAACCGTAAGCCTGCTCACTTTTCTGTCACAAGTCATAAGCAAGCCAACATCTTCACAATCTCAACACCTTCTTCGCTTCCCTCCCTAAGATCAACCCCATCTCCTTCACTTTGTGACCGAAACAAGTCTGGAACGGCCATTTCTTGGTTTAGGCCGGACTTGCACGTATTGATCTCTCGAATCTACAAGCACTCACCGCGCAGTGCATTTGTTGTAGGTTTAAATTCATTCCTCATCACACCCCAAATTACCAAATTCGGCAGGAGTAATTTTCACCCATCAACAATCTCTTTCTTCACAACCTCCATCATGGGAGGATTAAGCCTACGTTGAGCATCACGTACCGGCTTCACGTTCTCTTCCATTAGAATCCTATGCATGCACATGGATGGACTAATGCCTTTGATGTCCGCAATTGTCCACCCAATAGCCGTTTGTGCTCTCTCAAGACTCTAAGCAAACGGTCTTCTTGTACCCGGTGTGAGGTTCTTAGAAATAATCACCGGAAGCTCATCTCCATCTCCCAAGAAAGCATACTTCAAATGGTCCGAAGCGGCTTCAATTCTAGCTTGGGCGCCTTCACAATAGATGGTACAAGTACTTCATCATTCACGGGTAAAGAAATATATGAAACATTACCCTTTTTAGCTTCTTGTAATGTCGCCAAAGCACCACACATCTCCACCAATTCCTTGGAGATTTCAACATCCAAGTTAGACAAGCCGTGGACGTCCAATTCAATGCTCTTTTGCAACACCACATCAAGTTCATCCTCTTGGTTCAATTCCACCATTTGTTGCGCTAATGAATCAACCACATCAATGGAGTAAACGGAATGCACATCACTTGGGTAGCGCATGGCTTCAAATATATTAAAGTGTATTATTTCCTTGTCGAATTCCATAGTGAGTGTACCCTTATCAACATCAATCTTCGTCTTTGCGGTTTTCATGAATGGCCTCCCAAGAAGTAAAGAAGTAGATGAACGGTTCTCATTGTTGTCCATATCCACCACAAAGAAGTCCACCGGAAAAATAAGCTCATTTACTTGCACTAGCACATCTTCTACAAGTCCCTTTGGATATATGTTCGACTTGTTTGCTAATTGGATAATAACTCTTGTCTCTTTCAAAGGTCCAAGATTCAAGGAGTCATATATTTCGGCCGACATCACACTAATGGAAGCACCCAAGTCAAGTAAAGCATGTTCAAACCTTTGCTTACCAATAGTAAATATTGGCACCGTGAAACCACCGGGATCCGTGCACTTTGTAGGCATCTTCTTCAATAGCATAGCCGACGCACTCTCACCAACTTTAGTAATTTCATTATCAAGCAACCTATCCTTCTTTGTGCATAATTCCTTCATGAACTTCGCATACCGTGGCATTGTCTTGATGGCCTCAATAAATGGGATGTTGATTTCAATTTTCTTGAAAATATCCATGAGTGCCTTTTCTTGAGCCTCTTTCTTGGATTTAGCAAAACGACTAGGAAAAGGAGGTGGAGTAGTGAAAGTAGGAACCGGTTCCTTGGATTGGTCGTTTGGTGTGGAGTTCTCCTTTGGTGCGGTTTCCTCCTTATCTTTGACTACCTCTTCAATAGCTTCTTCATGATGACTTGGACCATCCACTTGTCTTCCACTTCTTAAAGTAACCGCATTAACATTCTCTCTTGGATTCACAAATGGTTGTGAAGGAAGTTTTGTGGATGCTTGAGATTTTAATAGGTTCACATCGGTCGCCAATTGTCCCATTTGAGTTTGTAAATCCTTGATGTCCGAATCGGTCTTTTGTTAGCTTTGTTGGAACATAGAAGTAAGACCTTGCACACCTTGCATTAATGCATTGAGCTTGTCATCATTCAAAGAATCACGCTCCTTGACTTGTTGTGGTTGGAATTGGTGAGAACCACCTTGTTGTTGAGGTTGGAAACGTGATTGTTGAAAACCACCTTATTGCGCATATGGATTAGGAGCCGCCGCTTGCTTATTTGCATAACTAAAGTTAGGATGATCCTTCCACCCGGGATTATAGGTATTGGAGTATGGATCGTACCTTGGCCTTTGATTTGGATATAAAGCATTCACTTGTTCGGTCTCACCATCCGGAATAATTACCGCGGCCATTCTTTGCATCATTATCTCCATGTTACTCATCCTTTGATCAAGATGTGATGATGAATCACTAACTTCATGCACTCGCCTAACCATTGGTTCATCCCTTGTGTAGAATTGTTGCGAGTTTGCCGCCATACTTTCAATCAACTCTCTAGCTTCGGTCAAAGTCTTGTTCATTAGTGCACCACCACCCGCGGCGTCAAGAAGAGACCTATCACTTGGGTGAAGAGCTTCATAGAAGTATTGGAGTATCATAACGTCACTAAATTGATGGTGTGGACAGCTTGCCACCAACCTCTTGTATCGCTCCCAACATTCATACAATGATTCTCCCACTTGTTGTTTCAATCCACAAATCTCCTTGCGAATTTGAGTAGCTTTGGATGCGGGAAAATATCTCTCGAGGAAAAGTTTCTTCATCCCATTCCATGTTGTGATACTTAGGAAGGTAAATAATATAACCATTCCTTAGCATTGCCCGCCAAAGAAAACGGGAAAGCTTTCAACATTGCTCCATCCGCATTAGTCTCCGGTGGAAGCATGGCCATAACTATGGCATAGAAGTCCATAAGATGTTTGTTTGGGTCCTCATTCACCATGCCATGGAACTTTGGTAACTCTCTAATCAACCCCGGCTTGATCTCGAAGGTTGAGTTAGTTTGGATACACCATTGTTGTGTATCAAGCTTGTGAGAAGCTAGGTCCTTGAGTGTACGTTCAGCCATTGTTTCTTCCTCTTTGTCCGAATCACTTGATGAAGAAGGAGGAAGTGGAGTGTTAATCGCTCGAATGAAATCCTTTAGTTGAGTCTTTAGGATTGAAGACGTATTGGACTCGGTCTACCCCTTTAAGCATTCACCAAAGGTATAACACCCGAAACAAGATTCTCACAAACTAAGTTAGATACGGTAAAGAATCTAACAAAGCAAGAATAAAGCAAAAATAAAAAATAAAAACAACTAAAAATCGCCTGTTGCTCCCCGTGTGGCGCCAAAATTTGATGCGTGTCGTAGGTGCAATCAAATTAATTAATGTTTCCACTCAATTAAAAATAATATAATGGAAGTCAAGTTCGTTCCCACGAGGAGCAAGAGATTCTAGTTGTAAAAATTGTCACAAAAGGGGGTGTAAAAAGCAAAAGAAAATAAACAAAGCAATTAAAATCGAAAGTTGAAAACAATAAGAGAGACAAGACCAAGGAATTGACGAGGTGTCAATCTCGCAAAAATAAATTTCTCTACTTCTCTTTAACTAGCAAGTAGTATAATGTAAGTAGGATCGTCCCAAGGGAGGTATGGAGTTCAAGTTGTTATGCAAATACTCTTAGCAAAGATAATTTTGTTGTAGAAATGCTGAAAATTGTAAAATGTATTCAAATATGAGATGTAATTGATTAAAGGTTCATTCTAGACCACGAAATACAAACCAAATTGATAGATAGCTATATTCTTCACATTATCATGTTACTAACAACCCTAGAATAATTAGTACGCTCAACTATTCCGTTATTATCTCCTATCTCACCGGATACTAAGCGCTCGACTACCGGTTCCTACTTGCCAAGTTTCCTAGAGGTACGCTTACTAGGTTTGACTTAAACAAGTGCTCTAAGTTTGTGAGATAAGGTTGCTCCTAGTGATGAACTCAAAAGCATGAATCACCTACTAGTGTTGATTTCTACATATAGGTACTTAACAAAGTCCCATCATCAATACCTATATATTGCTACTTGTGTTTATCTTCTCTAGACAATTACGGGTCAAGAAAATCTAAACTAGCAATAGGATTATGAATCAACTATTTAATTTCGAACTTAAACAATCAACAAATAATCCATAAACAATAATAGCATGGTAGAGATCAATCAATAACATAAATAAATGCAAGAGAACAAGTTATTTCATCAATTATAGATTCATATTTCGGGCTTCGAAATCGCCCTTAATCAAAGAGAGTTTTAGTTAATCATAATATTGGAGTTCATCACCAAATAATAGTGGAAAATAAAGTAAAGGAGATGAGAATATTAAATGAAAGCAAACCCTAGCTCCGGCTCTCTGCAAAACTCCAAGAAGAATACGTCATCCCCCAAAAGAATAGAAACCCTTTCTTTTTATAGCCTTCCCACTTTCCAAAATTAGGTCTTCAAAGTCCATCACCAAAAAGTCCACCAAGCCCATGAACCATGTGTGAGAAACCCATGTGAAAATATGTCTCAAAAATATGCTCGCCGGAAAACTGGGTTTCCCAAGCCCGAATCCGCGTCGAAAAGCATCTCGGCCGCCTTTGTCATCGACACTGTCACTGTGCAGTTCTACACTTCCATTAGCTCAACTTTGCTTCTCTCGCAGTTCAAACATTCACAAAAACCATCTAACCCAATTTCTTATCTTGCGAAAACGCACCCAAAAGCGTGACCCATAACTCATATGTCCGCGGCCAACTCTTGTGTCCGACTCATACCCCCTCGCGATTCACCGAAATATTGTGATTCATGCTTCAAGTTCCGAAATCCAACACCGGAGCTATGCTCACCGGCTCGCCATTCTAGCTCGCTTTTCAGACTGTTTTGCAGCTTCAAAATTCATTCCCAGCTTGCTTCCCCGCAATCTCAAATCCAACCGAGCTCGCACCAACCCAAAGAAGACTGTCTTGCAGCTCGGCCTCTCAACTGCAACTGCTTCTTTTCCACAGCAACTCGCATATTAGAGCTGCACTAACACAAAGACCAAGACTTCAATCCAAAATCCCAAAGATCTTGTACGAGCACCAACATCTTCACTAGCTTCGGCTCCCGCAAGCACAAGACACCTCGCGATGCCAACATCACCAAGTCCACCACCGCTGCCATTCATCCCATAATTTCCACCACCCGCAAAGACTTCTTCCCACTCAAGCACCACAGACTCACAGCCACCAGCTCATGCTCCTACTCTTGTTCGCAAAGCAACAAGATCACCAATTTCTCGTACATTTCCATCACCACCCGAGTCACCGCAATTAGCACCAATTACTCAAATACCTCCAAAAGCAAAGATTGCAAAGATCTACTCCTTGCACTCCCCATCTTAGTCACAGATTAAGCAACTCAAATACTAATCAACCGCCAAGCCATATGCACCAGTTCGCCATTAAGTCTCATCCACGCTCATCCCAAACCACTTCGTAATCACTTCAATCTCCAACTCTATACATTACCGCCGCCAATTCACATTAGCAACTCAACTTCACTTTGCCATATTGCACGAACAGACTGTCATTGCCTCCACCGAGCTGCACCTTCAATTGCTCCACCGAATTTAGAACAACACACCATCGGTGCCACTCAGAGCTCATTTTTCGTTCTCGACAAAGAGCCAAGCATCACCAACAAGATCGCGTATCCACCAGTTTCCATTTCAGTCGCGTCGACAACACTTCCTTTCAGCTCTTCCCTGTCCTGCCAATTGCCATCACCAACATCCTGTAGTTTATCTTCTCCATGTCACAGACAACCACCAACACAAACCCATTTTCTATCAAACCAGATCCCAGTGTTTAACCTCAAATTCAATTCTTCAATCTTTAGTATCAACAAAAACCCTAGTTGCGAGTAAGAAAAAACCCCATCAATCTCGTCCCATTTACCTTAATACTGAAATCGATTAGCACCGGCTCCATCAATCAATTCTCCTTCACCGATTCCTCAATTTCCTTCATCGTGTTCATCACTTTCCTTCGCAACTCGAACCATGCTTCTTCCCGCACTCCGTTCTCTTGGACAATTCATCACCGAGAATCGACCAATTTTCCTGCCAAGTTCTTCCATCTTCTCAAGCTCCATGTCTCAATTCGAAGCTCTCACTCTAGATTCAATTAGCATCACTTCAAAACACCTCGATTCCTCCCTTTCTCACAATTTCTCTCGGTTTCGGGATGTGTAATAATGAGAAGAAATTCTTCTCTCGAATTTGAGGCTTGTGTAGGAATTGAGAATGGATAAAACCACCCAAGTGACAAAGATAAGGGGTTACCCATAAATGGTTCTAGGCACCCATTCTTTAGATAAAAGCCACCATAGTGATACTTGGCTTGTCGGCCATGGAACCGATCGCCTATTTACTTCTTTTGTTGCGCATATTCTTGGCCGACTCCGAGTATCACCCGCATGTGAAATGACCAAATTTCGTTCCTTGCTCAAAATGAATGATTTCTTCTTCTTTTGCTCCGCGCGACTCCAAAGCACCTAAAAAACTCAAATTCACACATAAGATACATATTTTACAAGAAAACTTAGCGAAGAAAGCATAAACAATAGATAAATATCAAGGTGTTTTAGACACCTATCAAATTCCCCCACACTTAGACTTTGCTAGTCCTCGAGCAAATCAAACAAAATAATTTTAAAACATACATACAACTCCGTCTCGTCGAGGCTACGGTTACTCTAAGCATGAATAACAAGCCTTTGAACCCCTAGGTGTCCCTAGTGGACGAGTTTTAGTCTCGTGAAGGTTTACAAGAGGTCTGCCTACAAAACCTATATTTCAAACTCCATCTATTTGTGACAAATCAATGAACGAATCCAAAATGACTACAGGAGGAGGTACCTTGCACAAATTCAGTTCATATATAAGTAAATAAAGCTCTAATTAGATAGTCGAACAAGCCACAATACTCGGAAAATAACAAACCACAATCACAATGAAAAGATTAAGAAGATGGATATAGATGTAGATGTTGGCGAATGTTCACAAGTGATCGATGTTTCCCATATCTGTTCAAGGTCACCGCTAAGATGAACCTATCCATCCTATTGGATTGAGCCATCGGGTCAATTCTAGTGTTAACACACCGGCATATACAAGGGAACCAAGTGGTCAACAAACTTATTTCTACATCAACTCACTGGCATATACAAGGGAACCAGGAGTGACTTTTATTCACCAAATATAATACTTTCATTTCTTTTTCTTTTTTTTTTCTTTTTTTTTTTTTTTTTTTTTTTTTTTTGTGACAGCATGATTCGATCTTTTGGATCCAAGCGCATGCTTCTTGTCAGCAAGTACATGATAGTTGCCTTGGATCCAGCATTCCACGCTTGTTTAGGCGACGGAGACAGGGACTACGTTTCACACATACGGCTATTCCCAAGTGTCATTCTTTATTCCGTTTGGTCTAATTGGTCGGTCTCTTTTTCTTTTTTTTTTTTTTTTTTTTTTTTTCTAGCAACTCAATCACTCTATTTCATCCTAGCAGTAATAACACGTCGATGTTTAGTGACCCACCAAAACACTTAGAGAACAATAGATAAATATGGAAAATAAAATAAAAATAGAATGCGATATGGTGATATTCCGAGATATGGTAACGACTATCATGTTATTTGTGATTCCTGAGCTATGTTCGTTTCTTTGTTAATTAATGGGTTCCTCAACTCCTGCAATCAAAATGATTCCATCCACTAATGGTGTCATCCTAAAGGCACAAGTTTCTAGATTTCGGAGTTCAAAAAGCACAAATTTTTCTTGGTTTTTTCTATTTTTCTGATTTTTTTTTTTTTTTTTTTTTTAAAGGCATAAAACAAACTATACAAACATATAAATGCTCCCCCACACTTAAACTTTACATTGTCCTCAATGTAAAATTGAATCATCCAAAGAAGGTTCAAGGTGGGAAATTCCGCAAATGATATGCAAAAACAAGAAAATAAAGATAAAATGCTTAAAAATAAAAAGATAAAGGGAAAGATACAAAACCGGTGGGTTGCCTCCCACTTAGCGCTTGGTTTAACGTCGTCAGCCCGACGTTCAGCTCCAATTACTCCTCCAGAGGGAGTGGGTCACTCAATGTGATCATATCCTGATTCTCCGTCACAAACCGCTCATAGTATGGTTTCAAGCGATGGCCGTTAACCTTGGAAATCAGCCTTGTTTTGGGACTAGTAATTTCAACTGCACCATGCGCAAACACATTAGTAACAACAAATGGTCCAACCCATCTGGACCTAAGTTTACCCTAAACAATTTAAGACGAGAATGGAATAAAAGTACTTTCTCGCCCTACTTCAAAACTCTTTCGGGAAATCATTTTATCATGGAAAGCCTTGGTCTTTTCTTTATAAATGCGTGAACTTTCATATGCATCATTTCGTATCTCTTCTAACTCATTGAGTCAAGTTTCCTATGTTCACCACCTGCATCTAATTCCATATTACATACCTTGATAGCCCAATAAGCTTTGTGTTCAAGTTCGATGGAAGATGGCAAGGTTTACCATAGACAAGCCTAAAAGGAGACATACCGATGGGTGTCTTATAAGCTGTCCTATACGCCCACAAAGCGTCATTGAGTCTATAACTCCAATCTTTCCTTGTAACATTCACCGTCTTCTCTAAGATGGACTTAATCTCCGGTTGGAAATTTCAGCTTGTCCACTCGTTTGTGGATGATACGGTGTGCCAACTTTATGAGAAATGTTATACTTCTTTAGAAGAGCGTGAAAGGATCTCTTGAAGTGCGAACCTCCATCACTAATCACCACTCGAGGTGTTCCAAACCTAGAAAAGATATGTTCCTTCACAAACTCACAAACAATATGAGAATCATTGGTAGGGGTGGCTTTAGCTTCCACCCACTTAGAAACATAATCTACAAAGAAGAAGTATAAAAATTTCCCATTGGAATTCACAAAAGGCCCCATAAAATCGATACCCCAAACATCAAAAATCTCAACAACGAGAATTGGTGTTTGCGGCATTTGGTTTCTAGCACCAAGGTTGCCTCGTCCTTTGACACCTATCACAAGCCTTACAACATAGATATGCATCCTTAAACAATGTAGGCCAATAAAAACCACTTTCGAGAACCTTGAGGGCTGTCCTCTTGGCTCCGAAATGGCCACCACAAGCATATGAGTGACAAAAATTCAGAATTGATTGGAACTCGGATTCAAGTACGCACTGCGGATCATTTGATCGGAGCAATGCTTCCACAAATAAGGTTCATCCCATATATATTGCTTAGCAATCTTCTTGAGCTTGTGTTTTTGGAATGTAGACATGGAACTAGGTACTTGTCCCGTCACCAAGAAGTTAACGATATCAGCGTACCATGGAGTTGTGCCACCAACCGCAAAGAGTTGCTCATCCGGAAGCTATCATGCAAAGGAATCGCTTCTTCTGACACAACCAATCTCGCTTAAATGATCCGCTACAAGTATTCTCACCGCCCTTCTTGTCCTTGATTTGCAAGTTGAACTCTTGAAGAAGAAGAATCCACCTTATGAGCCTTGGCTTAGCATCCTTCTTTGTTAGCAAGTATCGAAGTGCAGCATGGTCAGAGAAAACAACCACCTTTGTACCCACTAAATAAGATCTAAACTTCTCGAGTGCAAACACTATGGCCAAAAGCTCCTTTTCGAGTGGAGTAGTTGATTTGTGCTCCGTTGAGAGTTCTAGAAGCATAATAAATGGCATATGGAACTTTGCCATCTCGCTGTCCCAACACGGCTCCAACGGCATAATCACTTGCATCGCACATCAACTCAAATGGCTTGCTCCGGTCCGGTGGTTTGATGATTGGTGCGGTAGTCAACAACTCTTTCAAGGTGTCGAAAGCTTCCTTGCATTCCTTGTCACAATCAAAGGCCACATCTTTTTGCAAGAGTCTACACAGGGGCATTGCAATCTTGGAGAAATCCTTGATGAATCTCCTATAAAAACCCGCATGACCAAGAAAAGAGCGAACCTCCCTCACATTTGTGGGGTATTGTAAGTTCCGAATCAAATCTATCTTAGCCTTGTCAACTTCTAACCCCTTAGAGGATACAACATGACCTAGCACAATCCCATGATTGACCATAAAGTGACATTTTTCCCAATTAAGCACAAGATTAGTTTCTACGCATCGTTTAAGAATAAGTGCAAGGTTATCTAAGCATTTGTCAAAAGAATCACCATACACGCTGAAATCATCCATAAACACTTCTATGATGCTTTCCACATAATCTGAGAATATACTTACCATACAACGTTGAAAAGTGGCTGGTGCATTGCACAAGCCAAATGGCATGTGTCTATATGCAAAAGTGCCAAAAGGGCAAGTAAACGTTGTCTTTTCTTGATCTTCTGGAGCTATCACAATCTGGTTATAACCTGAAAAACCATCAAGAAAACAATAATAAGCATGTCTAGCCAACCTTTCAAGCATTTGATCAATGAATGGTAAGGGAAAATGGTCCTTTCGGGTGGTAGAGTTGAGCTTTCGGTAATCAATGCACACTCTCCAACCGGTCTGGATTCTAGTTGGAACCAAGTCATTATCTTCGTTTTTCACCACCGTGATTCCGGACTTCTTTGGAACGACTTGAATCGGGCTCACCCATTTGCTATCGGATATGGGATAGATCACCCCTACTTCCAACAATTTCAGGATTTCCTTCTTGACTACTTCCATCATTGGAGGGTTCAAGCGACGTTGAGCTTCTCTTGTTGGTTTTGCCCCCTCCTCAAGAAGTATTCGGTGCATACATGTGGAAGGACCGATTCCTTTGATATCGGCAATAGTCCACCCAATGGCAGATTTGTACTCTCTTAGCACTCGAACAAGCTTCTCCTCTTGCACCTTGGTAAGGTTGTTGGCAATGATCACCGGTAACTTCTTCCTTGTCACCTAAATACACGTATTTAAGGTGATCCGCAGAGGTTTCAACTCAAGAATAGGTGCCTCGCACAATCGATGGTAAAAGTTTCTCATTAGTAAGCGGCAAAGAAACATAAGACACATTATATTTTGGTGGAACTTCTTGTAATGAGTTAAGAGATAAAACAGCCTCTTTAAGCTCATCACAAATAGACAATTCACTTTCAATGTCTTTGTATTTTCCATAACCTAAACCTTCCACTATGGTGTTTTCTAAAGCATCTTCACCATTCAATTCAAAAATCTGTTGAGCTAGAGAATCAATAATATCAATTGAAAAACAGAATGCACATCACTAGGATATCTCATAGCCTCAAAGATATTGAAACTTATGACTTCGTCATCAAATTCCATAGTTAAAGCGCCCTTGAAAACATCAATCTTTGTTCTAGCGGTTCTCATGAATGGTCTACCCAACACCAAGGGAGTAGACGATGGTGAATCTTCATCCATCATGTCAAGAACATAGAAATCAGCTGGAAATATGAGTTGATTAACCTGCACCAAAACATCTTCAATAACCCCTTTCGGGTAAGAATTAGACCTATCAGCAAGTTGTATAACAATACCGGTATTCTTAAGAGGTCCAAGATTCAATGATTCATAAACGGAGGCAGGCATAACATTAATGGATGCTCCTAAATCTAACATAGCACGTTCAAACCTGATTTTACCAATAGTACATGGTATGGTGAAACTACCGGGGTCTTTCAACTTAGGTGGGAGTTTCTTTTGAAGATATGCCGAAGCATTCTCCCCCACACTCATTACCTCGTTACCGGTCAATTTGTGCTTGTTAGTGCACAATTCCTTCAAGAACTTTGCCCAACGTGGAACTTGCCTTATCGCCTCAATGAGTGGAATGTTCACTTCAATCTTCTTAAAGATTTCCAACAGCTCTTGGTACAATGTCTCCTTGTTCGACTTTGCAAACCTGCTAGGAAAAGGCGGAGAAGTAACATAAGTAGAAACATGAGTTTTAGAGTTAGAATTTGTTACCGGGTCAGCCTTTTTAGGGACTGTTTCACCCTCTTCTTTCTCCAACTCAGGTTCATGGGACACCGGTGATGTTTCCGGTTTCTCTACTTGCTTCCCACTTCGTAACTCAATAGCATTGGCATTCTCCTTGTGATTTATTGGTTGCGAAGGAAGTTTTCCTCCGCTTGTGCTTCCAATTTGCTCACGGCATTAGCTAATTGACCCATTTGTGTTCGGATGTCCTTCATCTCCATTGCTGACTTTTGCTTATCTTGCACCATTGTGTTGAGAATGAGATTCAACTTGTCATCTATACTCGTGCCTTGAGTTTCTTGTGGTGGTCTTTGCATGAATTGATATCCTCCTTGTTGATTGAAAGTAGGATTTGCAGCAGCTTGCTTGTTTGCATAGCTGAAATTCGGATGATCACGCCAACCTGGATTGTATGTGTTGGAGTACGGATCGTACCTCGGCCTTTGATGATTTTGGTACATAGCACTTGCTTGCTCAACATCTTCGGTATATGATGATGGTATGACAGCTGCAGCTATTTGAGTCATCATTCTCTCCATGTTGCCCATCCTTTGTTCCATGTGTGAAGAATTGACAACTTCATTCACCTTCCTTACTGCTGATTCATCTCGAGTGTAGAATTGTTGAGTGTTCGCAGCCATATTCTCCAACAAACTTGTAGCTTCCGCAATGGTCTTGTTGGTAAGTGCACCACCACTTGCGGCATCGATCAAGTTTCTATCATTAGAAAGCAACCCCTCGTAGAAATATTGAATCACAAGTTGATCGCTGATTTGGTGGTGTGGACAACTAGCTAAAAGCTTCTTGTAGCGCTCCCAATACTCATGGAGAGTCTCTCCCGATACTTGCCTAATACCACAAATCTCCTTGCGAATCACAGCTGCTTTTGATGCTGGAAAATACTTCTCAAGGAACAATTTCTTCATCCCATTCCATGTGGTTATGCTTCCAGCGGGTAAGCAAAAGAACCACTCTCCTGCAGTATCTAAAAGAGAGAAAGGAAAAGTCGTCATCATAGCCATATCCGCATCTCAGATTGCTTGCTTCATACTAGTCACAACATGATGGAATTGTTGCAAGTGACGATTAGGATCTTCTCCCGCTAAACCTCGAATTTGGGCAGCAAGTTAATCAATTGTGGTTTCAACTCAATGGTTCCATTCAATTTGAATACATAAAGGTCAGCCGATCTAGGTTTGGAGAAGTGAGCTCCTTGAGTGTTCTTGGAGCGGTGGTCGACCTCCCATTGTGTTGTCTTCCTCTTCGTCCGAGTCCGAGAATTCACTTGGTGTAGAACTTTGAGGAAGTGGAGTGTTGATCGCTCGAATGAAATCCTTAAGTAAAGTGCCCGAACGAAGACGTATACCAATTGGACTTGGTCTCGCCCTCTCCACGCATTCACCAAAGAATTAGTACCTGAAAATCGATTCTAAGAGGTTGAATAAGTAGATAGAAATTGAAAATAAAAGCAAAAGTAACAACTAAGAATAAAAATAACAACTAAACTTGCCACGCCTCCCCGTACAGCGGCGCCAATTTTGACGAGGTGTCAATCTCGCAAAAATAAATTTCTCTACTTCTTTAACTAGCAAGTAGTATAATGTAAGTAGGATCGTCCCAAGGGAGGTGTGAAGTTCAAGTTGTTATGCAAATACTCTTAGCAAAGATAATTTTGTTGTAGAAATGCTGAAGATTGTAAAATGTATTCAAATATGAGATGTAATTGATTAAAGGTTCATTCTAGACCACGAAATACAAACCAAATTGATAGATAGATATATTCTTCACATTATCATGTTACTAACAACCCTAGAATAATTAGTACGCTCAACTATTCCGTTATTATCTCCTAGCTCACCGGATACGGAAGCGCTCGACTACGGGTTCCTACTTGCCAAGTTTCCTAGAGGTACGCTTACTAGGTTTGACTTAAACAAGTGCTCTAAGTTACGTGAGATAAGGTTGCTCCTAGTGATGAACTCAAAAGCATGAATCACCTACTAGTGTTGATTTCTACATATAGGTACTTAACAAAGTCCCATCATCAATACCTATATATTGCTACTTGTGTTTATCTTCTCTAGACAATTACGGTCGAAGAAAATCTAAACTAGCAATAGGATTATGAATCAACTATTTAATTTCGAACTTAAACAATCAACAAATAATCCATAAACAATAATAGCATGGTAGAGATCAATCAATAACATAAATAAATGCAAGAGAACAAGTTATTTCATCAATTATAGATTCATATTTTGGGCTTCGAAATCGCCCTTAATCAAAGAGAGTTTTAGTTAATCATAATATTGGAGTTCATCATCAAATAATAATGGAAAATAAAGTAAAGGAGATGAGAATATTAAATGAAAGCAAACCCTAGCTCCCTCTCTCGCAAAACTCCAAGAAGAATACGTCATCCCCAAAAGAATAGAAACCCTTTTCTTTTTATAGCCTTTCCACTTTCCAAAATTAGGTCTTCAAAGTCCATCACCAAAAAGTCCACCAAGCCCATGAACCATGTGTGAGAAACCCATGTGAAAATATGTCCCAAAAATATGCTCGCCGGAAAACCGGGTTTCCGGGCCGGAATATGGCCGAATCCGGCGTCGGAAAAGCATCTCGAGCCGCCTTTGTTATCGACACTGTCACCAGGCAGTTCTACACTTCCATTAGCTCAACTTTGCTTCTCTGCAGTTCAAACATTCACAAAAACCATCTAACCCAATTTCTTATCTTGCGAAAACGCACCCAAAAGCGTGACCCATAACTCATATGTCCGGCGGCCAACTCTTGTGTCCGACTCATACCCCCCTCGCGATTCACTGAAATATTGTGATTCATGCTTCAAGTTCTGAAATCCAGCTACCGGAGCTATGCTCACCGGCTCGCCATTCTAGCTCGCGCAACCGCGTACTATTTTTGCAGCTTCAAAATTCATTCCCAGTTGCTTCCACTGCAATCTCAAATCCAACTGAGCTCTGCACCAACCCAGCAGCACCTGTCTTGCAGCTCAGCTCTGAACTGCAGCTGCTTCTTTTCCTGCTGCAACCTGCATATTAGAGCTGCACTAACACAGCACCAGTACCTCAATCCAAAATCCCAGCATCTTGTACGAGCACCAACATCTTCACTAGCTTCGGCTCCCCGCAAGCACAAGACACACCTGCGATGCCAACATCACCGGTCCACCACTCCGCCATTCATCCCATAATTTCCACCACCCGCAACACTTCTTCCCACTCAAGCACCACTGACTCCACCACCACCACTCATGCTCCTACTCTTGTTCTCGCAAAGCAACAAAGCATCACCAATTTCTCAGTACATTTCCATCACCACCCGAGTCATCGCAATTAGCACCAAATTTGCTACTCAAATACCTCCAAATCGCAAAGATTGCAAAGATCTACTCCTTGCACTCCCCATCTTAGTCACCCAGTTAAGCAACTCCGGCTACGTCTAAGCGCAGAAGCCATATGCACCGGTTCGGCCATTAAGTCTCATCCACGCTCATCCCAAACCACTTCCGGTAATCACTTCAATCTCCGGCTCTATACATTACCGCGCCAATTCACATTAGCAACTCAACTTCAGCTGCCATATTGCACGAACCGATGTCATTGCCTCCACTCGAAATGCACCTTCAATTGCTCCACCAATTGAACAACACACCATCGGTGCCACTCAGTAGCTCATTTTTCGTTCTCGACAACAGAGCCAAGCATCACCAACAAGATCTTGCAGATCCACCGGTTTCCATTTCGATCGCGTCGACAACACTTCCTTTCGGCTCTTCCCCGTCTCCGCCAATTGCCATCACCAACATCCCGTAGTTTATCTTCTCCATGTCACGACAACCACCAACACAAACCCATTTTCTATCAAACCGGATCCGGTGTTTAACCTCAAATTCAATTCTTCAATCTTTAGTATCAACAAAAACCCTAGTTGCAGAAAGAAAAACCCCATCAATCTCAGATTTACCTTAATACTGAAATCGATTAGCACCCGGCTCACTGAATCGAATTCTCCTTCATTGATTCCTCAATTTCCTTCATCGTGTTCATCACTTTCCTTCTGCAACTCGAACCATGCTTCTTCCCTGTTCAGACAATTCATCACCAGAATCGACCAATTTTCCTGCCAGTTCTTCCATCTTCTCAAGCTCCATGTCTCAATTCGAAGCTCTCACTCTAGATTCAATTAGCATCAGCTTCAAAACACCTCGATTCCTCCCTTTCTCACAATTTCTCTCGGTTTCAGATGTGTAATAATGAGAAGAAATTCTTCTCTGAGTTTGAGGCTTGTGTAGGAATTGAGAATGGATAAAACCACCCAAGTGACAAAGATAAGGGGTTACCCATAAATGGTTCTAGGCACCCATTCTTTAGATAAAAGCCACCATAGTGATACTTGGCTTGTCGGTTTCAAGTGAACCGATCGCCTATTTACTTCCTTGTTGCGCATATTCTTGGCCGACTCCGAGTATCACCCGCATGTGAAATGACCAAATTTCGTTCCTTGCTCAAAATGAATGATTTCTTCTTCTTTTGCTCCGCGCGACTCCAAAGCACCTAAAAACTCAAATTCACACATAAGATACATATTTTACAAGAAAACTTAGCGAAGAAAGCATAAACAATAGATAAATATCAAGGTGTTTTAGACACCTATCAGGAATCTTTCTTCGTTATGAAACAATGAATCAAGTTATGTTCTTTTCTACTTGTTATTAGTCACAAATTATCACCAACCGTAGGTAAAGCAGCTAGATCAGTGCTAAACCCCTAAATCCCTTCTATCACCGGACACGGAAGTTCTCGACTACCGGATTCTATTTACCAAACCACCTAGTAGTAGATCACTCTAGATGTAATTTAAATAAACGCATTAAGATTCATGAACTTATTAGGTCAATATTAGTAGTTAGACTCTTAGATCAAGGTCTACTTGCTAACGTTGTTTTCACACACAATTGCTCCACGGAATCCCTCCGCAAGGTCTCGTGTTTGCTACTTATGTAAAGAGTCAAGAAACGATTACTTATCTCCTAACTTTCACTAGCTTTAGATCAAATTAACAAATCAATTTAGCGTGCACTCCAAACAATCTATCAATCAATCATGAATGTCTTTAAGATCATTCCTATTAGTAAAAACAAACGATAATCATGTGAAAAACTTCAAGATAGAATTGAAAACAAAAACTTAAATCATATGTTAAGAACTAGGAATTCATCCTCAATCAATAAGAAAATTAGCTACTCATGTTTTTGAAATTCACACAAATAGTAATTATTAAAAGAAGAATTTTCAAGTTCACACAAATAGTTAAAAAGAAGAATTTTCAAAAGCTATCAAAAACACAAGTGTTGTGTGTGTAGAGAGGTGTGTAAAAGATGTAGAAAACTTCTCTATTTATAGGCTTCAATATTCTCCAACTCTTCCAAGGATTAGAATCCTTTTCCTTTAGCAATTCAATTTCCAATTTCAAGTCTTTCTCTTCTTTCATCTTCTCTTTCCAAATTTGAGTCCAATTCTCTATCCAATTCCTAGCCCAAGTCTTCACACCCATGAGAGAAGTCCGTAGAAAATTCTGGAATTTTTGGCTCACGGAAAAGCGGGATTGTGGCCGGAATTTCTGTAGGAATAGTCACCGGAAACGTCTCGGTGACCGGCAAAGTCAAACCGGTCACCGGTCACGAGTTAGCTCGGTGGGTCAACTCGGTCAACTCACCCCAGATCACCGAGTCAAACCGGGTTAAGGATCGGTGAAGTGTAGCTAATCGGACTCGAGTCGGGGTCTAAGTCGGATTTCACTGGCTAGGCCATTGACTGGGCTCGACTTTTTTGAGATCGCAGTCCAGCCATGATGGTCGATCAATTCCTTCTCAAACTTGCCTGGCCATCTCATGCATTCATCTAAATTCTTTTCGCATTCTTGCCATCCACACAACTCCGTCGAGACTCGAGTTCACTTCAGCCATAATCTTCCCGGCTCGAGTTCTTCCATTAATCCCGGCTTCACATCTCATCGCCGATCTCTTCTCGAGATAGCGCCACCGGTTCAATCGGTCTCATGACCTCTTCTTCGCTTGTAACCACCATCGATCTACGGCAAACAAGCAATAGCACCTCGGTTAAGCTACAACATTCCTCCCGCCATTCTCACCATCCCGCAATGAGCCTTTCCAACTCCAAGCTGCTCTATAAGCCACTCCACTACACACATCACCATCTCCATGCTCGAGAACCCGGCCCATAGCCTCGCACAATGCCATTCTCAACAGCTTCGCAATCTCGCCTCCAAGACTCGAATTCAGCTCATTTGCTGTTAGCCCATTTTCATTGCGGTGCCAAGACCCACTTGCCATTCATCTCAGCTCCATATACACAGTTGCCGGCTCTCTGTCATGCCATTATCGCAACAAAGACACACAAAACTAAGTACAACCACCATTTGCACTCAACTGCCAATTCGTAACAACCCTGAATCCACCTCCGTTCTTCATTCAACACGGGACAACAAGCGTCACAAACCTTGCCCGCAATTCTCTTCTCACTCACTTGCAAATGCTGTCTAAATTGAGCACCATCCCCAACTCGGTGCTTATGTATCAACAAAGACCGGCTAAACCACCCGCAACTCCACCGAACCCAAAGCAATACAGACTCAACATCCATTTGACTCTTATTAAGAGCATCCATTCAAAACCACCAAAAACAAGCACTTCATTACGGTCCCATCCATTCTCGCTTTTTTATCGGAACCACCAACACTTCCTTCCCACCCTGACCAAGCCCATTTTGCTACTTAAACTCAAGCCAAGATCAAGCTTCAGTAACCAGCACCGAGAATCATTCTTCCTCGGCTCAAAACACCCCGCAACCCGAATTACCAAAAGCTCACTAACCTCCAACCTTATTACCACCGCAACTCAACATTAGCTTCATTCCAAGATTCCCTAAGCTCAAAACCTATCCAATTTGTCACTTTCCCATGAGTTCAAATGACTCAAATCTCACTTCATTCCTCTAATTCAATCAGACATACAAGACACCCATTAGCTCCACTTGCAATATCTCCACAACATTGTTTCACTACCAATCAGCCATCTTCCACAAGCAGCAACCAATTCATCCACTAGAGTCCCATCAAACTTCAAACCCCTTCACAAATCGAATCCAGTGAAATCGTCCCAGTCTGCCTTGGAACTCATTAAACCCATTTTTCTCTTCTTTGAATTTTAACGAAACTCTCGATGTTGCTCTCTTGATTCACCATCAACACCGGATTCAATTTCTCAAACTTTACTAACCCATCTCTTCCGAGGCATCAACATCCTTTTCGATTTCTTCCATTTCGAGCATGAATCGAAACCCTTTCTTTCCTTTGAGCACGAATCCTAAATCCCTAAAATCACCCACAAAAACCACAGCAGTAAGACCGATTTTTCCCTCTTCTTCAATTCAGATTTAACAAAGAACAGATCATTCTTCTTTTCGATCTTGTTAACTCAACAAACAATTTCCATATTCAATCCTCTTCTGTCGATCTCGAAACATCATTGCTGGTTTTTTTTTTTTAATTTTCGTGGTTCGGGTGAAAAGAAATGATTGAGATGAGATGAGTTTCTCTCGATTAGGGCTATAGTGCGGGGCTAGCTATTTGCGCCCCACATATGCGGCCCCAGGGATATCTACACTTATTCATGGATGATAAGGGACACCCAGATGGATACCCCTTAACCTTGATTGGGTTCAGAAAGTACTCGCCTAGGAAATGACAGCTTTGCCCTTTTTGCTCAATTCGGTGATTTCTCCTTCTTTTCGTCCGAACGACTCCAAAGTACCTAATAACTCAAAACAAGCGTAAAATACATAATTTACAAGAAAAATAGCAAAGAAAGCATAAACAATAGATAGTAAATAGGATGTATTCTACACCCTATCAGCAAATTCTCAACACGGGTTCCTCTTAGTGTTGAGACGTGCAAATTCCTCAACACTCACCATTGTGTTGTCAGGCATACTGCCTCAACACATTTTATTCTTAGTGTTGAGACGTGCAAATTCCTTAACACTCATTATTGTGTTGTCAGGCATACTTCCTCAACACGTTTTCCTCTTACTGTTGAGACGTGCAAATTCCTCAACACTCACCATTGTGTTGTCATGCATACTGCCTCAACATGTTTTCCTCTTAGGGTTGAGACGTGCAAATTCTCAACACGGTTTCCTCTTAGTGTTGAGACGTGCAAATTCCTCAACACTCACCATTGTGTTTTCAGGCATACTGCCTCAACTCGTTTTCCTCTTAGTGTTGTGACGTGCAAATTCCTCAACACTCATTATTGTGTTGTCGGGCATACTGCCTCAACAAGTTTTCCTCTTAGTGTTGAGACGTGCAAATTCATCAACACTCACTATTGTGTTGTCCGACATACTACCTCAACACGTTTTCCTCTTAGTGTTGAGACGTGCAAATTCCTCAACACTCACCATTGTGTTGTCAGGCATACTGCCTCAACACGTTTTCCTCTTAGTGTTGAGACGTGCAAATTCCTCAACACTCACCATTGTGTTGTCAGGAATACTGCCTCAACACGTTTTCCTCTTAGTGTTAAGACGTGCAATTTCCTCAACACTCACCATTGTGTTGTCAGGCATACTACTGTTAAGTGCATATTTTGCATATATTTTGTGTCGAATCCATGCTAGTAATTGCTATATATTCTTGCGAATTATTGTATATTACTCTTGTTTTCTCTTGTTTATGTTTTGCTAGGTGAATCATCCAAAAGAAGTGAATTGGCACATATTTGTGCAATAAAAGAAGTTAGCCGCAAGCGGAGAAGGGCCAAAGACCAAGTAGAGATCGTTCGAACCTAGGAGTTCTTGCTATCATCTTGAAGAGGACGAAAATGCGAAGGAAACGGCGAAAGAATGAGGTCATTAGACTCCATATGAGAAAGTTACGCGCAATTGAAGCGAGTCAAAGTTGCATTGCATGTAATTTATACAGGCACCCGCCAGATTACTCAAGGCGATCAATCGTATAAGACGAATTGTCGATTTTCCAAGACCGACGGTTGAAAATCATTACTATCACTCCACGTAACCAACAAGTCCAGGTGAATATTTCCTCACTCCGGTTCACGGCAAGTTATCTCCCAGTAGGGTTTTATGACGCAAGCATGAGACGATGGTGAGTTCGAAGCTATCTGAGAAGATGAAAGAAGCTCGAATAAGTTATATGTGATGAGCTCGGAGGAATGGAAAAGGATGATGATGTCTTGCCATTGATGGAACGTGATGAACATGGAGACGGTCCAAGTTACCTTGGTCATTGTCATGATTAAAGATGAGGAAAGAAGCAATGGGCTTGAGGTTCTTTACTTCCATGAAGACCAGGCTGGGCATAGGAGTGGTTTTACCTCTCGACGTTGGTTGGAGGTGATCGGGAAATGAGTGATGGAGTTTCTGCCGTTGACGGAAGGTTCTTTGCCAGACATGATAAGGGCTTGGTTTGTGATCGAGAAGAACTCGAGCAAGAGTCTGTGCTCGTTGCGGTGTATGATGGCCGAGGATCACTCGAATAGCGTTGCATATGATGGCAGCGATGGAGAATGAGTTTGGTTGGCTGTTCACGTTGGTTGCTATGTATGATCGATAATGAAAAGTTAGGAGCCGTGATGAGTGAGTTGTTCTTTTGCAAAGTAAAGGAGTAGTTGAGTACTTTGAGCTATAGCAAGGGAGCTATGTTGGTGTTGTTAGTCATGGGTTAGTTGGTGATTGGTAAATGAGCCGAACTAAAATGCTTGCTGCTGAGCTTGGCAGTGACGAGAGGAAACAGAAGGTGCAGCTCGAGGTATTTATGGGAGCTGAGAAGAAGATGAAGCAAAGCGGGAAGGAGGAGAAGAATGAAAAAAAATCAGTTGAACTACGGTGGAAACTTCCAACCGTATAGAAATCCAGGGAATATTTATTTTCACGGCGACCAGAGTGTCCGCGAGTAGATATCCGAACGAAGAAAATTTAGGGACTTTTATTTTTCATGGAGACTTGTATATCCGTGGGAATCGGAAATTACGGTGAGTAGCCAAAGAGTATGCATGTCGGTTCCACGGGCCCGACGAGGCCAAGCGTAGGGGCTGGGCTTTTCCAATTGAGTACGGCTACATATTATGTTTTGAGAGAAACTCTTACACGGCCAGACTTTGGGCGTGACCTGATTCAGAATTTTGGCGAGATTTGGCAACTTTAGATACGGGATTGGACGCACGGACACTTCTACAATTTGGAGACATATAAAAGAAGACTTCTTAACCTAGACAATAGATAATATCTCTACATCTCATAATACACTTTTGTTCTTCATAAAATATTTTAGGGTTTACCCCTTTAGGGGGAAACCGAGAAACGGTGTAAACATGAGAGGCTAAACTTTTGTTGGTTGAGGATGAATTCAATGTTCTAGCGTGAAGCTTTATTATTATACAAGTTTGTTGAGTTTTAATCACATCATCGTTTGTTTTCACTATTTGATCTTTATGAGTAATTATTGGATTGATTTGGAGTGCACGCTATATTGATTTACTAATTGTTCTATTGCTAGTATTGGGTTAGGAGATAAGTAATCGTCGAATAATTCATACACAAGTAGAAAGCGCAAGACCTTGCGGAGGATTAAATGGAGCAATTGCGGGTGAATACAACACCAGCAAGTGGACCTTGAGCTAAAGTTTAACTGCGGGATCAACCTAATTCACAAAGCCTAAGCGTTCGATCGGATTACACCTTGAGTGAGCTACTACTTGGTGGTTCGGTTAGATAGAATACGATATTGGAGAGCTTAGTATCCGTGGTAAAGGAGTTTGAGGATAGCACTGAGCTCGCTGCTTTCCTACGGTTGGTGATGAATGGTTCTAACAGTAGAACCATTCATCACCAACCCGCTCAGCTCAAGCATATCCTCAAACTCCTTTTTACCACTGGGATAATTTTAAGCTCTCCAATATCGATTCTATCTAACCGAACCACCAAGTAGTAGCTCACTCAAGGTGTAATCCGATCGAACGCTAGGCTTTGTGAATTAGGTTGATCCCAGTAGTTAAACTCTTAGCTCAAGGTCCACTTGCCGGTGTTGTATTCACCCGCAATTGCTCCATTTAATCCTCCGCAAGGTCTTGCGCTTCTACTTGTGTATGAATTATTCGACGATTACTTATCTCCTAACCCAATACTATCAATAGAACAATTAGTAAATCAATCTAGCGTGCACTCCAAATCAATCCAATAATTACTCATAAAGATCAAATAGTGAAAACAAACGATGATGTGATTAAAACTCCGAACAAACTTGTATAATAATAGAGCTTCACGCTAGAACATTGAATTCATCCTCAACCAACAAAAAGTTTAGCCTCTCATGTTTACACTGCTTCTGCTTTCCCCTAAAGGTAAACCCTAAAATATTTTATGAAGAACAAAAGTGTATTATGAGATGTAGAGATATTATCTATTGTCTAGGTTAAGAAGTCTTCTTTATATGTCTCCAAATTGTAGAAGTGTCCGTAAGGCCCAATCCCGTATCTAAAGTTGCCAAATCTCGCCTAAAATTTCGACCGTGTCACGCCCAAAGTCTGGCCGTGTAAGAGTTTCTCTCAAAACATAATATGTAGCCGTACTCAATTGGAAAAGCCCACTTCTTACGCTTGGCTTCGTGGGGCCTGTGGAACTCGACATGCATACTCTTTGGCTACTCACGTTTCCACCGTAGTTCAACCGATTTTTTTCATTCTTCTCCTCCTTCCCGCTTTGCTTCATCTTCTTCTCGCCTCCCATAAATACCTCGAGCTGCACCTTCGCTTCTCTCGTCACCGCCAAGCTCAGCAGCAAGCATTTTAGTTCACTCCTTACCAATCACCAACTAACCCATGACTAACAACACCAACATAGCTCCTTGCTATAGCTCAAAGTACTCAACTACTCCTTTACTTTGCAGCAACAACTCACTCATCACGGCTCCTAACTTTTCATTATCGATCATACATAGCAACCAACGTGAACAGACCAACCAAACTCATTCTCCATCGCTGCCATCATATGCATTTGCTATTCGAGTGATCCTCGGCCATCATACACTGCAACGAGCACGGACTCTTGCTCGAGTTCTTCTCGATCCACGGCGACCAAGCCCTTATCATGCTGGCAGCAACCTTCCGTCAACGGCAGAAACTCCATCACTCATTTCCCTGATCACCTCCAACCAACGTCGAGAGGTAAAACCACTCCTATGCCCAGCTCGGTCTTCATGGAAGTAAAGAACTCAAGCCCATTGCTTCTTTCCTCATCTTTAATCATGACAGCGACCAAGGTAACTTGGACCGTCTCCATGTTCATCACGTTCCATCAATGGCAGCACATCATCATCCTTTTCCATTCCTCCGAGCTCATCACATATAACTTATTCGAGCTTCTTTCATCTTCTGTATAGCTTCGAACTCACCATCGTCTCATGCTTGCGTCATAAAACCCTACCAGATAACTTGCCGTGAACTAGGAGTGAGGAAATATTCAGCTGGACTTGTTGGTTACGTGGAGTGATAGTAATGGTTTTCAATCGTCGTCTTGGAAAACTCGACAATTCGATCTTATACGATTGATCATTTGAGTAATCTCGGGCGGGTGCTCGTATAAATTCTGTGCAATGCAACTTTGACTCGCTTCAATTGCGCGTAACTTTCTCATATGGAGTCGGAATGACCTCATTCTTTCGCCGTTTCCTTCGCATTTTCGTCCTCTTCAAGATGATAGCAAGAACTCCTAGGTTCGAACGATCTCTACTTGGTCTTTGGCCCTTCTCCGCTTGCGGCTAACTTCTTTTATTGCACAAATATGTGCCAATTCACTTCTTTTGGATGATTCACCTAGCAAAACATAAACAAGAGAAAACAAGAGTAATATACAATAATTCGCAAGAATATATAGCAATTACTAGCATGGATTCGACACAAAATATATGCAAAATATGCACTTAACAAATTCCCCCACACTTGGATTTTGCTAGTCCTCGAGCAAACTATCTAAAATACAACAACTCCATGTCGTCGAGGATACGGTTACTCTTAGCATGAATAACAGGCCTTTAAACCCCTAGGTGTCCCTAGTGGACGAGTTATAGTCTCGTGAAGGTTTACAAGAGGTCTACCTACAAAACCTATATTTCCAACTCCGTCTATTTGTGACAAATTCATGAACGAATCCAAAATGACTACAGGAGGAGGTACCTTGCGCAAATTCAGTTCATATTCAAATAAATAAAGCTCTAATTAGATAGTCGAACAAGCCACAATACTCGGAAACTAACAAACCACAATCACAATGAAAAAGATTAAGAAGATGAATATAGATGTAGATGTTGGCGAATGTTCACAAGGTGATCAATGTTTCCATATATCTCTGTCAAGGTCACTTTGCCAAGATGAACCTATGCCTATTGGATTGAGCCACTGGGTCAACTCTAGCGTCAACACACTGGCATATACAAGGGAACCAGTGGCCAACAACTTACTTCTACATCAACTCACTGGCATATACAAGGGAACCAGGAGTGACTTTATTCACCAAATATATTACTTTCTTTTCTTTTTCTTTTCTTTTTCACTTTTTTTTTTTCTTTTTTTTTTTTAGACGGCATGATTAGATCTTTTGGATCCAAGCGCATGCTTCTTGTCAGCAAGTATGTGATAGTTGCCTTGGATCCTGCATTCCACGCTTGTTTAGGCGACGGAGACAGGGACTACGTTTCACACATTTATTATTCCCAAGTGTCATTCTTATTCCGTTTGGTCTAATTGGTCGGTCTCTTTTTTTTTTTTTTTTTTTTTTTCTTTTTTTTAGCAACTCAATCACTCTATTTCATCTTAGCAGTAATAACACGTCGATGTTTAGTGACCCACCAAAGCACTTAGAGAACGATAGATAAATATGGAAAAAATAAAAAAAGAATGTGATATGGTGATATTCCGAGATATGGTAACAACTATCATGTTATTTGTGATTTCTGAGCTATGTGTTCGTCCCTTTTAGTTAATTGGTTCCTCAACTCCTGCATTCAAAATGGTTCCATCCACTAATGGTGTCATCCTAAAGGCACAAGTTTCTAGATTTTGAGTTCAAAAGCACAATTTTTCTTGGTTTTTTTCTATTTTTCTGATTTTTCTGATTTTTTTTTTTAAAGGCATAAAACAAACTAAAACAAACTATACAAACATATAAATGCTCCCCCACACTTAAACTTCACATTGTCCTCAATGTGTAAAACCGAAAGTTCTGAATTCTGACGTAACAGCAGATAAAACGCAAAAACTGTGCAAATTGGTAAGGAATTTGGAAAAACTCCATTTCACAAAAGTTGTTCATCTACGTGTTTTCTATACAGTGTCAAAAGGGCACAGTGTTTCGATAAACGGTCTGACAGTTATGGTCTCTGAACTGAACTACGCGCAGTCTGAAGTTTTCTGACGAAAAGGTATTCGTCTATAATTTCTTCTAAAATAGATTCTGGACTCAATGAAATTAAACATGGGGATGCAAATATGATATGAAAACAATAAAAAACAAAAATAGAAGGGTTGAAGATACAAAACCTATGGGTTGCCTCCCATGAAGCGCTTGGTTTAAAGTCGTCAGCCCGACTCTCTTGTTATTGTCCATATACCAACAATCTGAAAATCTGGTAGTCTGCCCAGAAAACAATCTGAAATTCTAATAACAACTTCGCACAATTATTAGCATAATATATGAATAGTGAAATTGTTATAGCTTGAAAGTTTCCCCCACACTTAGTTCTTTCTACACTCAGAAGTGGATAGAGAACATAAAATAAGGGAACTTCTTCGGGTTCCTCTCGGTGAACCTGCACAATTCTAGAATCAAACACATCAAGTGGTAGATACTTAGAAGCAAAATAATTCTTTAAAACTGTAGAAGCACACAACTCCAATCCTAAGTGATGTCGATCAAAAGATTTAGAAATATGCAAAGGATTAGACAAACCTTCCACAATCTCTCGTATTACAGGATCCTCATCATTCTTAAAGAATTGCAATGAATTATTTACCTCATTTGTATTGTGGTCCTCTATCAAACTATTTAGCCATTCTTCGTCAGTTCCGCTTCAATCAAAATCTCAAAGCATCAATATAATCCTTGGCTAGCTCAATTGGGTCTTCCACAACTTCAATAAAATTGGTTTCATTCACAATCACTATCTCTTCAACAAACTCGTCATCATAATCAGAATCATCTCCTAGAAATTCTAGTTCATTGGTGCAAATCTTAAAATCATTGTTTGAGTACGTTACACCATTTATAACAACGGTTATGTCATATTCATTCTCCTCCTTTTGAATAGGCGAGTGATCGTTATTATGATCCGGAGTTGAAATAACATTACCATTATTGCAAGGATTTTCCAAAGGTTATTCGTCTTCATCCGAGTCTTCATCAACCTCATAATCTTCAATATCCCAACGACGTTGAAGTTCTGTTTTTCGTATTACCTTGTTGATTTCTTCGAGGGTCTTTTCTCGATGCTCCAGCTTCTTCTAACCGATCATATTGTTTAGAAAGTTTTACGATATTAATACGTTTTCCTCCATTCTTCACGATTTAAATTTTCAGATCAGTATCTCTTCTTTTGACATAAATGACGAAAGAACATGATAAAGAGGAGTAGGTCTTTCCAAACTCTCTCGTCATCCGCACATTACTAGAAAACAATCGATCGAAGCATAACTATCCTCCCATCCCTTTGATTGCTCACTTACATACCCGTTATAAGGTTGTTGATATGTATGAGAGTATCCATAAGGCTCCGTAGGGTATGGTTGGTAGTTATTATATGAATGAGATTGAAATCCAAATTGATTACCACTATAATATGATGATTGGTCTTGTGCTCCGTACATGTTATGTCCATAAGGAAACATGACGACTCACAAGAACACAAGAAAAATTTAAAAACAAAAACAAGCTAAACAAATAACAAATCAATTAACAACCGCTCCCCGGCAGCGGCGCCAAAATTTTCTCGGAAACTCATCTATCAGTGAGTATTTTTCTTCCCTGGATTTTGCTTCTTTTCCGGCAGCAACTCATTTATACCAGGCCCTCCGCGAACAGCCAACAACAATACACCTCCATGTTCATCAACAATACGGACTCACATTCACAAAGATCTGCGTCTTCCGTCATTCGAGCACCAACCATTATCAACCGCCATCTTCACAAGGTAACTCAGTCTCCATCACTTGGAAAACTCTCCCTTCTTTTCTATCTCTTCTTTGTTTATCATCTCAAACTCGCCACCGATACTAGCAAAGAGAAACTACCAACTCCATCTCCAATGGCAAGCACCACATCACCACCATCATCGATGGCGCTTCTCATTCTCAACAACGCATTGCAGAGACAAAGCAACACAATTCCATCTCCACTTCTTGTAACTCTCGAGTAATTCAAACCATTCTCCATTAACTTCTCCCTTCCTTTACTCTTCTCCCTGTCAAACTCGAGAACCATCATTTATAAATCGAGACTCCCCTGACTTTTATTTTAGGAAATATATGTTGCTCCAACAACCAGCTCCTTCATTCTACTATCATTCTCTGTAACACGAGCCCCAGCAAACCATCGGCAGTAGCAAAACGCACTCCACATCTCTCGCATCACGACGCCATCGTTTCTTCACTGTTTTCCACACATCCACTTTTCCATCAATCATTCCTCGCATGCTCCTTATCTCTCGCCATGCTCGAATCGCGAGAAAACACCTTCTATTCTTCGAATGATTTTGTGAATATCTCAGTCGAGCTCTCTCTCCAACCTTCAGTCCATAAACCTAATGATCTTCCCGAGCTCCATTATCATTCGCTGCATTCTTTGAAAATCCATCATCATCATTCCCTGTTGTCTAACTCGAGCTCCATAAGTTCATCAACATCTCATCTTCCATAAATGGAAGCAGTCCAACAACAGCAGCTTCATTCTCAAGCTCCAGCAGACTTCAGTTCATATCCTCCCTGAACTGTCGACAACATGTTCTCCGTCAGCAGCAAACTCCATCGATCTTGATTCTTTGTTGCAGTCACCACTGAAATAATTCCATCTTCGAAGAATGACCATCGTCAGCTCGAGCTCTTCATACATCACTTCCATCACGTAAACACTGCCATGACAGACTCGAGTTAACCTTCACTGCCATCAGTCTTCACCAACAGCCAAACCTTCTCTCGCAGAGTTCTCGAGCTCCAAGCTTCATGTATAATGCAAAGAACACCATCGAGATAACCACGGCTCCAACTCGTCGCCACTCCCGATTACTTTTTACCCCGAATCGCCACGAGACGAAGAAGCCGAAATGTCGCCTTTCAACTGTCAGTCTTGCAGGACTGACAGGTCAATTCTCTTATCACCCCCCTACACGGCAGCCCTGAGAAGAAAACTCGGGTGCTTATAACAATTCTGTAGGTTTTCCACTTTCGCCAACTTCGGCTTGCTTCAAACGCTTCTAGATTCTTCATACAATGTCGGATTGACTCCATTCTTTCGCCGTTGGCTTCGTCTTTTCGTCCTCTTCGAGATGATATCAAGAACTCCTCGATTTGGATGATTTCTACTTGATCTTTGTCCTTTCTCCGCTTTAAGCTAACTTCGTTTACTGCACAATTACGTGCAAATTCACTTCTTTTGGATGATTCACCTAGCAAAACACAAATAAGACAAAACAAACGTAATATACAATAATTCGCAAGAATATATAGCAATTACTAGCATGGATTCGACACAAAATATATGCAAAATATGCACTTAACAACTACCTCAACACGTTTTCTTCGTAGTGTTGAGACGTGCAAATTCCTCGACACTCACCATTGTGTTTTCAGGCATACAACACTCACCATTGTGTTGTCAGGCATACTGCCTCAACACGTTTTCTTCGTAGTGTTGAGACGTGCAAATTCATCAACACTCACTATTGTGTTGTCAGGCATACCGCCTCAACACGTTTTCCTCTTAGTGTTGAGACGTGCAAATTCCTCAACACTCACCATTGTGTTGTCAGGAATACTGCCTCAACACGTTTTCCTCTTAGTGTTGAGACGTGCAAATTCATCAACACTCACTATTGTGTTGTCAGGCATACTGCCTCAACACGTTTTCCTCTTAGTGTTGAGACGTGCAAATTCCTCAACACTCACCATTGTGTTGTCAGGCATACTGCCTCAACACATTTTATTCTTAGTGTTGAGACGTGCAAATTCCTTAACACTCATTATTGTGTTGTCAGGCATACTTCCTCAACACGTTTTCCTCTTACTGTTGAGACGTGCAAATTCCTCAACACTCACCATTGTGTTGTCAGGCATACTGCCTCAACATGTTTTCCTCTTAGGGTTGAGACGTGCAAATTCTCAACACGGTTTCCTCTTAGTGTTTAGACGTGCAAATTCCTCAACACTCACCATTGTGTTGTCAGGCATACTGCCTCAACTCGTTTTCCTCTTAGTGTTGTGACGTGCAAATTCCTCAACACTCATTATTGTGTTGTCGGGCATACTGCCTCAACAAGTTTTCCTCTTAGTGTTGAGACGTGAAAATTCATCAACACTCATTATTGTGTTGTCAGGCATACTTCCTCAACACGTTTTCCTCTTAGTGTTAATATGCGCAAATTCCTCAACACTCACCATTGTGTTGTCAGGCATACTGCCTCAACAAGTTTTCCTCTTAGTGTTGAGACGTGCAAATTCCTCAACACTCACCATTGTGTTGTCAGGCATACTGCCTTAACACGTTTTCCTCTTAGTGTTGAGACGTGCAAATTCCTCAACACTCACCATTGTGTTGTCAGGCATACTGCCTCAACTTGTTTTCCTCTTAGTGTTGTGACGTGCAAATTCCTCAACACTCATTATTGTGTTGTCGGGCATACTGCCTCAACAAGTTTTCCTCTTAGTGTTGAGACGTGAAAATTCATCAACACTCACTATTGTGTTGTCAGGCATACTGCCTCAACACGTTTTCCTCTTAGTGTTGAGACGTGCAAATTCCTCAACACTCACCATTGTGTTATCGGGCATACTGCCTCAACACGTTTTCCTCTTAGTGTTGAGACGTGCAAATTCCTCAACACTCACCATTGTGTTTTCAGGCATACTGCCTCAACACGTTTTCCTCTTAGTGTTGAGACGTGCAAATTCCTCAACACTCACCATTGTGTTGTCAGGCATACTGCCTCAACACGTTTTCTTCGTAGTGTTGAGACGTGCAAATTCCTCGACACTCACCATTGTGTTTTCAGGCATACTGCCTCAACACGTTTTCCTCGTAGTGTTGAGACGTGCAAATTCCACAACACTCACCATTGTGTTGTCAGGCATACTGCCTCAACACGTTTTCCTTTTAGTGTTGAGACGTGCAAGTTCCTCAACACTCACTATTGTGTTGTCAAGCATACCGCCTCAACACGTTTTCCTCTTAGTGTTGAGACGTGCAAATTCCTCAACACTCACCATTGTGTTGTCAGGCATACTGCCTCAACACGTTTTCTTCGTAGTGTTGAGACGTGCAAATTCCTCAACACTCACCATTGTGTTGTCAGGCATACTGCCTCAACACGTTTTCCTTTTAGTGTTGAGACGTGCAAATTCCTCAACACTCACCATTGTGTTGTCAGGCATACTGTCTCAACACGTTTTCCTCTTAGTGTTGAGACGTGCAAATTCCTCAACACTCACTATTGTGTTGTCAAGCATACCACCTCAACACGTTTTCCTCTCAGTGTTGAGACGTGCAAATTCCTCAACACTCACCATTGTGTTGTCGGGCATACTTTGCCTCAACACGTTTTCTTCGTAGTGTTGAGACGTGCAAATTCCTCAACACTCACCATTGTGTTGTGGGCATACTGCCTCAACACGTTTTCCTCTTAGTGTTGAGACGTGCAAATTCCTCAACACTCACCATTGTGTTGTCAGGCATACTGCCTCAACAAGTTTTCCTCTTAGTGTTGAGACGTGCAAATTCATCAACACTCACTATTGTGTTGTCAGGCATACTGCCTCAACACGTTTTCCTCGTAGTGTTGAGACGTGCAAATTCCACAACACTCACCATTGTGTTGTCAGGCATACTGCCTCAACACGTTTTCCTTTTAGTGTTGAGACGTGCAAATTCCTCAACACTCACTATTGTGTTGTCAAGCATACCGCCTCAACACGTTTTCCTCTTAGTGTTGAGACGTGCAAATTCCTCAACACTCACTATTGTGTTTCGGGCATACCGCCTCAACACGTTTTCTTCGTAGTGTTGAGACGTGCAAATTCCTCAACACTCACCATTGTGTTGTCGGGCATACTTTTGCCTCAACACGCGTTTTCCTCTTAGTGTTGAGACGTGCAAATTCCTCAACACTCACCATTGTGTTGTCGGTCATACTTTGCCTCAACAAGTTTTCCTCTTAGTGTTGAGACGTGCAAATTCATCAACACTCACTATTGTGTTGTCGGGCATCTTCGCCTCAACACGTTTTCCTCTTAGTGTTGAGACGTGCAAATTCCTCAACACTCACCATTGTGTTGTCGGGAATACCGCCTCAACACGTTTTCCTCTTAGTGTTGAGACGTGCAAATTCCTAAACACTCATTATTGTGTTGTCAGGTATACAGCCTCAGCACGTTTTCCTCTTACTGTTGAGACGTGCAAATTCCTCAACACTCACCATTGTATTGTCAGGCATACTGTCTCAACACGTTTTCCTCTTAGTGTTGAGACGTGAAAATTCCTCAACACTCATCTTTGTGTTCTCAGGCATACTGCCTCAACACGTTTTCTTCTTAATGTCGAGACGTGCAAATTCCTCAACACTTACCATTATGTTGTCGCATACTACCTCAACACGTTTTTCCTCTTAATGTTGAGACGTGAAAATTCCTCAACACTCATCATTGTGTTCTCGGGCATACCGCCTCAACACGTTTTCTTCTTAATGTTGAGACGCAAATTCCTCAACACTCACCATTACGTTGTCGTGCATACGCCTCAACTCGTTTTCCTCTTAGTGTTGAGACGCAAACTCCTCAACACTCACCATTGTGTTGTCGTGCATACTTCCTCAACACGTTTTCCTCTTAGTGTTGAGACATGCACGAATTCCTCAACACTCACTATTATGTTGTTGGGCATACTGCCTCAACATGTTTTCCTCTTAGTGTTGAGACATGCAAATTCCTCAACACTCACCATTTTATTGTCACGCATACTGTCTCAACACGTTTTCCTCTTAGTGTTGAGACGTGCAAATTCCTCAACACTCACTATTGTGTTGTCAAGCATACCACCTCAACACGTTTTCCTCTTAGTGTTGAGACGTGCAAATTCCTCAACACTCACCATTGTGTTGTCAGGCATACTGCCTCAACACGTTTTCTTCGTAGTGTTGAGACGTGCAAATTCCTCAACACTCACCATTGTGTTGTCAGGCATACTGCCTCAACACGTTTTCCTCTTAGTGTTGAGACGTGCAAATTCCTCAACACTCACCATTGTGTTGTCAGGCATACTGCCTCAACAAGTTTTCCTCTTAGTGTTGAGACGCAAATTCATCAACACTCACTATTGTGTTGTCGGGCATACCGCCTCAACACGTTTTTCTTGTTAGTGTTGAGACGTGCAAATTCCTCAACACTCACCATTGTGTTGTCGCATACTTCCTCAACACGTTTTCCTCTTAGTGTTGAGACGCAAATTCTCAACACTCACCATTGTGTTGTCGAATACGCCTCAACACGTTTTCCTCTTAGTGTTAAGACGTGCAATTTCCTCAACACTCACCATTGTGTTGTCGGGCATACTACCTCAACACGTTTTCCTCTTAGTGTTGAGACGCAAATTCCTCAACACTCACCATTGTGTTGTCAGGCATACTGCCTCAACACGTTTTCCTCTTAGTGTTGAGACATGCAAATTCCACAACACTCACCATTGTTTTTTCGGGCATACTGCCTCAACATGTTTTCCTCTTAGGTTGAGACGTGCAAATTCTCAACACGGGTTCCTCTTAGTGTTGAGACGTGCAAATTCCTCAACACTCACCATTGTGTTGTCAGGCATACTGCCTCAACACATTTTATTCTTAGTGTTGAGACGTGCAAATTCCTTAACACTCATTATTGTGTTGTCAGGCATACTTCCTCAACACGTTTTCCTCTTACTGTTGAGACGTGCAAATTCCTCAACACTCACCATTATGTTGTCGGGCATACTTTGCCTCAACATGTTTTCCTCTCGAGGGTTGAGACGTGCAAATTCTCAACACGGTTTCCTCTTAGTGTTGAGACGTGCAAATTCCTCAACACTCACCATTGTGTTGTCGGGCATCTTTGCCTCAACTTGTTTTCCTCTTAGTGTTGTGACGTGCTAATTCCTCAACACTCATTATTGTGTTGTCGGGCATACTGCCTCAACAAGTTTTCCTCTTAGTGTTGAGACGTGAAAATTCATCAACACTCACTATTATGTTGTCAGGCATACTGCCTCAACACGTTTCCTCTTAGTGTTGAGACGTGCAAATTCCTCAACACTCACCATTGTGTTATCAGCATACTGCCTCAACACGTTTTCCTCTTAGTGTTGAGACGTGCAAATTCCTCAACACTCACCATTGTGTTGTCAGGCATACTGCCTCAACACGTTTTCCTCTTAGTGTTGAGACGTGCAAATTCCTCAACACTCACCATTGTGTTGTCGGCATACTTGCCTCAACACGTTTTCTTCGTAGTGTTGAGACGTGCAAATTCCTCGACACTCACCATTGTGTTTTCAGGCATACTGCCTCAACACGTTTTCCTCGTAGTGTTGAGACGTGCAAATTCCACAACACTCACCATTGTGTTGTCAGGCATACTGCCTCAACACGTTTTCCTTTTAGTGTTGAGACGTGCAAGTTCCTCAACACTCACTATTGTGTTGTCAAGCATACCGCCTCAACACGTTTTCCTCTTAGTGTTGAGACGTGCAAATTCCTCAACACTCACCATTGTGTTGTCAGGCATACTGCCTCAACACGTTTTCTTCGTAGTGTTGAGACGTGCAAATTCCTCAACACTCACCATTGTGTTGTCGGCATACCGCCTCAACACGTTTTCCTTTTAGTGTTGAGACGCAAATTCCTCAACACTCACCATTGTGTTGTCGCATACTTTTGTCTCAACACGTTTTCCTCTTAGTGTTGAGACGCAAATTCCTCAACACTCACTATTGTGTTGTCAAGCATACCACCTCAACACGTTTTCCTCTCGGTGTTGAGACGCAAATTCCTCAACACTCACCATTGTGTTGTCGTGCATACCGCCTCAACACGTTTTCTTTGTAGTGTTGAGACGCAAATTCCTCAACACTCACCATTGTGTTGTCGTGCATACCGCCTCAACACGTTTTCCTCTTAGTGTTGAGACGCAAATTCCTCAACACTCACCATTGTGTTGTCGGGCATACCGCCTCAACAAGTTTTCCTCTTAGTGTTGAGACGTGCAAATTCATCAACACTCACTATTGTGTTGTCGTGCATACCGCCTCAACACGTTTTCCTCTTAGTGTTGAGACGTGCAAATTCCTCAACACTCACCATTGTGTTGTCGTGAATACCGCCTCAACACGTTTTCCTCTTAGTGTTAAGACGTGAAATTTCCTCAACACTCACCATTGTGTTGTCAGGCATACTACCTCAACACGTTTTCCTCTTAGTGTTGAGACGTGCAAATTCCTCAACACTCACCATTGTGTTGTCAAGCATACTGCTGTTGATGGGTGAAAATTACTCCTGCAGAATTTGGTAATTTGGGGTGTGGATGAGGAATGAATCTAAACCTTCAACAAATGCATCACAAGCGGTGAGTGCTTGTAGATTCGAGAGATCAATCTCGTGCAAGTCCGGCCTAAACCAAGAAATGGCCGTTCCGGACTTGTTTCGGTCACAAAGTGAAGGAGATGGGGTTGATCTTAGGGAGGAAGCGAAGAAGGTGTTGAGATTGTGAAAGTGTTGGCTTACTTATGACTTGTGATTTAAAAGTGAGCAAGGCTTACGGTTAATGTAAGGAGGCTCTGGATGTTGATTTTCTCGTCTGCTCGAACTTGTATTGTTCTCCGTTATTCCTTGTTGTTGGAAATAGGGCGGAGACCCTATTTTATACAAGTCATTAAGCCTCATTCACGTTTTCGTGGTGATGGAGTAACACACGAACACGATCTTGCCCACTTTTTCCGGTTCATCTCTAACCGTCCATGACCTCCTAACACGTTCTTGTGATGGCGCGTTGCACGCCGCACGCCGTAAACCGCGCACCAATGATAGTAAGTATCCCCCCGGTTTGTGACATGATTGATGTCTGGAATGTGTGGATCGTGGATCCACGAGAGATAGCATGTAATGCTGAATTGAATAACTGCGTTATTCAGAAAGTCGATACTTGTGAAGTATCGTGTGTATTTTATGCAGGTACTGCATTACGGTGTGGTAAAGTGATGGGTAATGACTCCTCACTAACCAAATAACTCCCGTCTGTGGTTGTATAACCAAGTTTGGTGAAGTCGGACGGATGAGATGATGTTTGAGACACTCATCTGCGACCGTTGATGAAATTAGGGTTTTAAAAGAGGTGCGCAAGCATCACTCTTCAGCTTGGTCGAAACCAAGCATGGGAAGGATTTTGTAGAGGACCGACCATACATGCGTGTTGACGGCATGATGGTGTACGCGTCCATGTCTCACCGTCTCATGAAGATGCAATCTAGGCCACTCAATTTGACCGTCAAAGAGGAGTGGTTGAGATCGGTTGCTTGCAGAAATCCCTTGCCGCAAAGGAGTTGGAAACCGCATGACATCCCAAGTTTGGGCGTGCGTTCCAAGACGACCCATCTTGGTCTGGCCTTGGTCGATCATACCAGCGTGTAGGTGGTAGGCTAGTGTTCACACCTATACCCGATTATCCCATGAAAACGTGATCTAAGCCACTCAAATCATCCGGTGAAGTTGGAGCGGTCGAGATCGGCTTTAGGATTTGGGAGATGTAACAAAGCATGAGTTTGGTCGGGCGTTTTGGATTAGCCGGGCATGGTATGCCTTGGCCGACCGCAAGAGGAGGTAGATGGGCCCACGGCGGTCATGCCGGTATGACCGCCTTGGTTAATCCAATCAGTGACCCTCCATTCGCATAGGAGAAGATGGACGCGCGTGATGACTTGAAACCCTAATTTTGGCTTTCAAAGCCGCGCGACCATGCTCTTTTGGGCGGATTTAATTTGTTGTAACCAACCATGGTTGGCTTTGACCGATTGGTCAAGTGTGTAGGCGGTCACACGGTGATCGTGTCGACATGCTCCGGGCCCTTTGAGTCTACATCTACACCCTCCATCTATGCTGCGAAGATGGACGGTTGAGACTGCTTTTGCGGCACATGTAATATGCCGCAAACCCTAATTTAGGGTTTTCCGTCCATAATGCTTGGTATGGACGGTTTCTTGGCAAGCGAAGGCCAATGGCCGACCATGCGCGGGTCGGTTGTGTGTATTCCATACCGCTTGGGGGTGATGGAATTGATCCGTGGTCATCCAATCATGCTTGTGGAGTTGGATGACCGCGATCGATCATATCGGGCAAGCTAAGGCCGTGTGTATTCCATACCGCTGGGGGTGATGGAATTGATCCGTGGTCATCCAATCATGCTTGTGGAGTTGGATGATCGCGATCGTATCATATCCGGAGATCGATATGGCCAAGTCCTGGATGCTCAATCGGGCTAGTATAACACACCGAGAGGGGCTCAATCGGGCTAGTATAACACACCGAGAGGGCTCGGGCTAGTATAACACACCGAGAATCAGCCTGTACGGGTATTTTGTACATGGTTTCATTATAGTGCTTGGAGGTTCGTGTTACTCTTACAGAGTAACACAACGCCATCGTCATGCCACACCGATAATGAGTACAGGAAATACAAGGGCTGATATGAAATTCACGAGAATGGGATTTGTTGCTACAAGTTCCATTCTTGGTGAATCAAGTGAGGGAGTATCCAACACTTATAGATGGCTTTATCTTTTATAAGATGTCAACGCATGATTTTCTCTGGTTTTTACAAATATAACCTTAAACGAAAATCCACCATCAACATTAAGTCCCCCCGCCTAGCACATAATGGTTACACTATTGTGTGGTAGGCATGAGATGGTGACAGTTAAAGATAAAACTTATGAGGCAAAGTTAGATGTTACCAGGAGGGACGGGTCATCCCGTCCTTGAGTATGTCACGTTCAAAAGGCATATAGGAGAGTGTTTCCCTAGTATGATGTCGGCCTTGCTCGCTTCGATCGACCTTGCTATGCCCGCCTTGGCCGAGAGGCTATTGCGCCGCTTCACTCGATCGTGGGGTTGTGCCTAATCGACGGATCGGGCCGCACTCGCTTCGTCGTGGGGCTATTGCTGCGCCCGCTTGATCGAATGTGGGCTTGTTGTGTCTCGCTTGATTGAACGTGAGTCTCACCCACATACGCCCGATGCAGACTTGGAACTTGTACCGGTCTTGAAACTTGTACCTGGTCTTGAAATCGACACGAGACTAAAATTTGTACCTGACTAAAATTTGTACCTGGGACTAAAATTTGTACTGGGACTTGAATGGTGTTTGGACCGCCATTGTGTGCTCCGATGTGAGTTGTGTCTTGCCGTGTGACTACATCTCTCCCGTATTTTCATACAAGTTCTAACTCCTGTCTTTTATTTTATTGTGGAAGAAAAGAATCCATGTTGGGATGTCTTCTCTGGAGATAATGTCGGGTGCCAAGTCGGGAGGTGTTGAAAGCTTCAAAGATATGCCGAACATTGATGATGAGTTGTTCACCGCGCCTTTTCAACTATAGGGAAATATCTGTTCCACAAGATAACTCTTCTCCTATCGACTTTTAGGTTTTTCATGTCTACTGGGCCCTTATGAAGGATGGATGAGACGTATGTTGAGCAATGAGTACATCAAAGATAACTTGACCGGAGCGCAGATTATTGATGCAAACTTGAGTGTTGAAACGTCTCGAGAGGATGTTAAAGTGGTTTCGATGCGATCGTTGAGGTGGGTCCTGAGAGAGTGTTGAAGAAGGATTCAAGCGAACGTGGGTCTCGGAGAGAGCGCGTTGGGCTCTTGAATAGACCATCAAGCAGCCTTCTGGGGAGCGTTGGAGTGGCTTCCTCTTCGCTTCGACACCTTGCGAATCCATGATTCTTGATGACCATCTTTCTCATGTTGAAGAGGTCCTTGATCGACGGTGAAGGAACTTCATGCCGAGCCTCAGTCCCCAAGCGTGGTTTACATGGTTTGTCCGTAGTGGTTGTTGTCGAGCTGTGTATGGAATACCTTGGACGTTGTTTCATCATTGTGGGATTCGTGGCACGTGGTAATCGGAGTTGGAGTTGATGGACGCGCATGATGTTGTATCTTGGTGGTTTTCCTCTTGCTACTTCAAGGAATCGCATGTAAGGTCAATGTTGTATCGCCTGTTGGTGAGATATATGCCCCTAAAAACATTATGAGGCTCTTCCGCAGGCCTGGTTCTTTCTATCGGGCATATGTTGTTGTAGATGAGCGTTCAACAGCTCTCCAGAGGATGACCAAAAGCGCGGATTCTCCAATATAGCGTGATAGACATGTACCGGCTGCCCGATAAAGTGACTCACCCGGATCTTGTTCGACCACCGTCCGATAGAGTAACTCGCCCGGATCTCTCTCGATATGACGGTTGGACATCGTTATCTTCTTGAGGTCTGCTCCCTTGAGGTATCGGCCAGGTGGAAGATTACCATCATAGAGGGGTTATACGTTGAACCCGGCACTCTTTAAACCAAATGGCAAAGATGGTATAATAAAAATTTCGAGAGGAGTTCGAAAAGATATCTTACTTGCATCATGCTCGTACATCCTTATCTGTTTGTAGCCGCTACATCCATCCATGGAGGAGAACATGCCGTGTCCGCTGGTTGTATCTATTAACATGTCGATGTTAGGAAAGAGGAGGATCGTTTTTGGAGCAGCAGACTGCTCAAGTCTCTCAAGTCTATGCAAGACCCGATCTATCCATTTTCCTCATGTATGAACTACAACCGTTTAACCGACTTGGATACTGTGTATGACATGTATATGATGGGTGACCAATTTTCATCCAAGCATTTCTTCATATCTCCAAGCAAATATGTCCTGGTACTCTTTGAGAAGTTGCACGAGCTTCGTGCGTTTATCCGTACACAAGGTTGAGCTGATGGAGATAGGCCTGGGAGATTCCTCAACGATTTCAATTTCATCGGTTGTAGAGTTGGTGCCATCTTGCATTTGTTGTGGAGCATCTAGCACTTGCTCTTGTGGTTCGTTGTCGTTGTAGCATTCCATTAGGTGGAGAGACTGGTAACAGTCTCCTCTCGCTGATAATGGCAGATCTTGCCGGATACCATTTTCCTTTCTCGGTCACGACTCGCCATAAAAGTTCGTTCCCTCCTCGTGTGAACGTGGGTTGTGGCTTCACAAAGATGGAGAAGAATGCTTCACAAGAAAGATGCATCGTGGGTACTAGCCCTCAATGATGCAAGTCGGTCTTCTTCCCGAATTGACGCCCACATGCGGAGTGGGATGCAACGAACTTGTCTCGATTCTTTCCACGGAGCTTCTCCCGTATGTGCCGGTTTGGTTTCCCTCGAAGTCCGTCATTGTGGTAGGCTTCCGTACGACCTTGCCCTCGGGAGAGCCTTGGATGTCCCGAGAATCTTGAGAGTAATGAAGACGATCCGTGTAGATAAGGGTCGTCTTGAACTCGAATCCTTGATGCGTGCGGTGACATGTAGGTCACGGCCGTGACCTTCCTCTCGGTTGATAGCAAGAAACGTCTCCGCGCGCCGATTCTTCGAGAGATGTGAAAGTTTGCATAAACTTTCCACTAGAGAAACCGCTTCCCGATCCACCGGCCTCCGGTTCATAGTGAAACTATTGACTTGAGGAAGATCGTTGTGAGGATAAGTCCCCAGGTGTAGGAGCCTCCATGACAGACTGGACCGAACCAGAGTGAAACTATTGACTCGAGGAAGATCGTTGTGAGGATCGGGCCCAGTGTAGGAGCCTCCATGACAGACCGCTCATATCCGATGTCGCTTCTTTGATCGTGTCCATGTAGGTCCGTGCCATTGAAGTACTTTCCTCGGTGCGTTGAATTCATTCCTTGTTGGCTCTGTGGGTTGCGGGTCATGTGGAAATCGATCGTTAATGTCTTAAGAAAAGTGAGTACCTCTTTCCGAGTTGCGGCCATATCCGTTTGAGTCTTGACAAGAACTTCCTCTTTTCCATCAAGTCTGCAATAATGGGAGATGGTCCTCCTCTCGCCTCCGGTTCTCGTCCCGATGAAGGAGTGGAAGTTGTTGCTCGGGTGACTACGGAGGTGTTACACTTGATGAGATTCCGTGACTTGCACCGCCTCCGGCTCGGGTGATGGGAGGTGTTGTAATATCACCGCCGAGTGATCGAATTGATCGTTCCCATCCTCCGTACTCACGTGTTACTTGATTGATTTCTCCTTCCTCAAGCGTTTCTTCACGGCTTCGACAAGGGTCTTGAGATGTAAATCTTCCACAGGATCCGTAAGCCGCAGTGCTCCATTTCTTTATCCAGTAGACGTTGTAGTACTCAGGACAAGTCCTCTCCTCTCGTGGAGTTGCCTCGGTTCTTCATTGTTGACTGACCATGTTGTTCATCTTTCCCGAGTCACCCGCGGTTAAACGCTCTTTTGCCTCTCCACGGTAAAGGTGTGACTCGACTAAGGATTCAAAGATTTCTTGCACCGCTTGAGTAGATGCTTGCCGATCCTTCTTGTAATTGTGATGTTATATCATTCTAAAGGCTTTAATGTTTCGCTCTACCTTCCGGTGATACCAGCTTGATTTGCCAAGACATCCTCCAAAGATTCTATCTACACTTCCCATGGTATCTCGAACCGCCCGTGGTTTCCCCGATGAGGATGCATCGTGAGCCGAAAACCGAAGAATTGAGAATTCAATTTTGTGCAACCGATAGATCAACCTCCCACCGTGGTCGCCAATTGTTGATGGGTGAAAATTACTCCCGCAGAATTTGGTAATTTGGGGTGTGGATGAGGAATGAATCTAAACCTTCAACAAATGCACCGCGCGGTGAGTGCTTGTAGATTCGAGAGATCAACAGGCAAGTCCGGCCTAAACCAAGAAATGGCCGCCTGCATTTGTTTGGTCACAAAGTGAAGGAGATGGGGTTGATCTTAGGGAGGGAAGCGAAGAAGGTGTTGAGATTGTGAAAGTGTTGGCTTGCTTATGACTTGTGACAGTAAAAGTGAGCAAGCTTACGGTTAATGTAAGGAGGCTCTGGATGTTGATTTTCCGTCTCTGCCCGAACTTGTATTGTTGTTCTCCGTTATTCCTTGTTGTTGGAAATAGGGCTGAGACCCTATTTTATACAAGTCATTGAGCCTCATTCACGTTTCTCGTGGGAAGTGGAGGTAGTGGAATGATGGAGTAGTGGAGTTGTGTGTCGGTAACACACGACCGGCCTTGCCCACTTTTCCAGCTTCATCTCTAACCGTCCATGACCTCCTAACACGTTCTTGTGATGGCGTTGCACGCCGCACGCCGTAAAACCGCCGCACCAATACCCCAGATGTATCCCCGCCTTGTGACATGATTGATAAACTGAATGTGGATCGTGGATCCACGAGAGATAGCATGTAATGCTGAATTGAATAACCGTGTTATTCGTAAAGTCGATACTTGTGAAGTATCGTGTGTATTTTATGTGTATCGCATTACGGTGTGGTAAAGTGATGGGTAATGACTCACTAACCAAATAACTCCCGACTGTGGTTGTATAACCAAGTCGGGGTGAAGTCTGGACGGATGAGATGATGTTTGAGACACTCATCTCGCGACCGTTGATGAAATTAGGGTTTTAAAAGAGGTGCGCAAGCATCACTCTTGCCTTGGTCGAAACCAAGCATGGGAAGGATTTTGTAGAGGACCGACCATACATGCGTGTTGGACGGCATGATGGTGTACGCGTCCATGTCTCACCGTCTCATGAAGATGCAATCTAGGCCACTCAATTTGACCGTCAAAGAGGAGTGGTTGAGATCGGTTTGCGGCAGTAAATCCCTTGCCGCAAAGGAGTTGGAAACCGCATGACATCCCAAGTTTAAGGCGTGCGTTCCAAGACGACCCATCTTGGTCGGCCTTGGTCGATCATACCAGCCGTGTAGGTGGTAGGCTAGTGTTCACACCTATACCGATTATCCCATGAAAACGTGATCTAAGCCACTCAAATCATCCGGTGAAGTTGAGCGGTCGAGATGGCTTTAGGATTTGGGAGATGTAACAGGCGTGAGTTTGGTCGGGCGTTTTGGATTAGCCGGGCATGGTATGCCTTGGCCGACCGCAAGAGGAGGTAGATAGGCCCACGGCGGTCATGCCGGGTATGACCGGCCTTGGTTAATCCAATCTCGTGACCCTCCATTCGCATCGGAGAAGATGGACGCGCGTGATGACTTGAAACCCTAATTTTGGCTTTCAAAGCCGCGCGACCATGCTCTTTGGGCGATTTAATTTGTTGTAACCAACCATGGTTGGCTTTGACCGATTGGTCAAGTGTGTAGGCGGTCACATGGTGATCGTGTCGACATGCTCCGAGCCCTTTGAGTCTACATCTACACCCTCCATCGATGCCTGCGAAGATGAACGGTTGAGACCGTTTTGCGGCACATGTAATATGCCGCAAACCCTAATTTAGGTTTTCCGTCCATAATGCTTGGTATGGACGGTTTCTTGGCAAGCGAAGGCCAATGGCCGACCATGGGTCGGTTGTGTGTATTCCATACCGCTTGGGGGTGATGGAATTGATCCGTGGTCATCCAATCATGCTTGTGGAGTTGGATGACCGCGATCGATCATATCCGGCAAGCTAAGGCCGTGTGTATTCCATACCCGCTTGGGGGTGATGGAATTGATCTCGTGGTCATCCAATCATGCTTGTGGAGTTGGATGATCGCGATCAGATCATATCCGAGATCGATACACCAAGTCCGGATGCTCAATCGGCTAGTATAACACACCGAGAGGGGCTCAATCGGGCTAGTATAACACACCGAGAGGGCTCGGGCTAGTATAGTATAACACACCGAGAATCACTCGTACGGGTATTTTGTACATGGTTTCATTATAGTGCTTGAGGTTCGTGTTACTCGTAAGAGTAACACTACCGCCATGCCACACCGATAATGAGTACAGAAATACAAGGTCGATATGAAATTCACGCTAGAATGGGACCGTTGCTACAAGTTCCATTCTTGGTGAATCAAGTGAGGGAGTATCCAACACTTATAGATGGCTTTATCTTTTACAAGATGTCAACGCATGATTTTCTCTGGTTTTTACAAATATAACCTTAAACGAAAATCCACCATCAACAACTGCCTCAACACGTTTTCCTCTTAGTGTTGAGACATGCAAATTCCACAACACTCACCATTGTTTTTTCGGGCATACTGCCTCAACATGTTTTCCTCTTAAGGTTGAGACGTGCAAATTCTCAATACAGGTTCCTCTTAGTGTTGAGACGTGCAAATTCCTCAACACTCACCATTGTGTTGTCAGCATACCGCCTCAACACATTTTATTCTTAGTGTTGAGACGCAAATTCCTTAACACTCATTATTGTGTTGTCATGCATACTTCCTCAACACGTTTTCCTCTTAGTGTTGAGACGTGCAAATTCCTCAACACTCACCATTGTGTTGTCAGGCATACTGCCTCAACATGTTTTCCTCTTAGGGTTGAGACGTGCAAATTCTCAACACGGTTTCCTCTTAGTGTTGAGACGCAAATTCCTCAACACTCAACATTGTGTTGTCGTGCATACCGCCTCAACTCGTTTTCCTCTTAGTGTTGTGACGTGCAAATTCCTCAACACTCATTATTGTGTTGTCGGGCATACTGCCTCAACAAGTTTTCCTCTTAGTGTTGAGACGTGAAAATTCATCAACACTCACTATTGTGTTGTCAGGCATACTACCTCAACACGTTTTCCTCTTAGTGTTGAGACGTGCAAATTCCTCAACACTCACCATTGTGTTGTCGTGCATACCGCCTCAACACGTTTTCCTCTTAGTGTTGAGACGTGCAAATTCCTCAACACTCACCATTGTGTTGTCGCATACTGCCTCAACACGTTTTCCTCTTAGTGTTGAGACGTGCAAATTCCTCAACACTCACCATTGTGTTGTCAGCATACTGCCTCAACACGTTTTCTTCTTAGTGTTGAGACGTGCAAATTCCTCGACACTCACCATTGTGTTTTCAGCATACCGCCTCAACACGTTTTCCTCGTAGTGTTGAGACGTGCAAATTCCACAACACTCACCATTGTGTTGTCGTGCATACTTGCCTCAACACGTTTTCCTTTTAGTGTTGAAACGCAAATTCCTCAACACTCACTCTTGTGTTGTCAAGCATACTGCCTCAACACGTTTTTTCCTCTTAGTGTTGAGACGTGCAAATTCCTCAACACTCACCATTGTGTTGTCGGGCATACTTCCTCAACACGTTTTCTTCTTAGTGTTGAGACGTGCAAATTCCTCAACACTCACCATTGTGTTGTCAGGCATACTGCCTCAACACGTTTTCCTCTTAGTGTTGAGACGTGCAAATTCCTCAACACTCACCATTGTGTTGTCACCATACCGCCTCAACAAGTTTTCCTCTTAGTGTTGAGACGCAAATTCATCAACACTCACTATTGTGTTGTCAAGCATACCGCCTCAACACGTTTTCCTCTTAGTGTTGAGACGTGCAAATTCCTCAACACTCACCATTGTGTTGTCAGGAATACTGCCTCAACACGTTTTCCTCTTAGTGTTGAGACGTGCAAATTCCTCAACACTCACCATTGTGTTGTAAGGCATACTGCCTCAACACGTTTTCCTCTTAGTGTTTAGACGTGCAAATTCCTCAACACTCACCATTGTGTTGTCAGGCATACTGCCTCAACACGTTTTCCTCTTAGTGTTGAGACGTGCAAATTCCTTAACACTCACAATTCTGTTGTCAAGCATACCGCCTCAACACGTTTTTCCTCTTAGTGTTGAGACGTGCAAATTCCTCAACACTCACCATTGTGTTGTCAGGCATACTGCCTCAACATGTTTTCCTCTTAGGGTTGAGACGTGCAAATTCTCAACACGGTTTCCTCTTAGTGTTGAGACGTGCAAATTCCTCAACACTCAACATTGTGTTGTCAGGCATACTGCCTCAACTCGTTTTCCTCTTAGTGTTGTGACGTGCAAATTCCTCAACACTCATTATTGTGTTGTCGGGCATACTGCCTCAACAAGTTTTCCTCTTAGTGTTGAGACGTGAAAATTCATCAACACTCACTATTGTGTTGTCAGGCATACTACCTCAACACGTTTTCCTCTTAGTGTTGAGACGTGCAAATTCCTCAACACTCACCATTGTGTTGTCAGGCATACTGCCTCAACACGTTTTCCTCTTAGTGTTGAGACGTGCAAATTCCTCAACACTCACCATTGTGTTGTCAGGCATACTGCCTCAACACGTTTTCCTCTTAGTGTTGAGACGTGCAAATTCCTCAACACTCACCATTGTGTTGTCAGGCATACTGCCTCAACACGTTTTCTTCGTAGTGTTGAGACGTGCAAATTCCTCGACACTCACCATTGTGTTTTCAGGCATACTGCCTCAACACGTTTTCCTCGTAGTGTTGAGACGTGCAAATTCCACAACACTCACCATTGTGTTGTCAGGCATACCGCCTCAACACGTTTTCCTCTTAGTGTTGAAACGCAAATTCCTCAACACTCACTATTGTGTTGTCACCATTGTGTTGGCATACCGCCTCAACACGTTTTCCTCTTAGTGTTGAGACGCAAATTCCTCAACACTCACCATTGTGTTGTCGTGCATACCGCCTCAACACGTTTTCTTCTTAGTGTTGAGACGCAAATTCCTCAACACTCACCATTGTGTTGTCGTGCATACCGCCTCAACACGTTTTCCTCTTAGTGTTGAGACGTGCAAATTCCTCAACACTCACCATTGTGTTGTCGTCATACCTTTGCCTCAACAAGTTTTCCTCTTAGTGTTGAGACGTGCAAATTCATCAACACTCACTATTGTGTTGTCAGGCATACTGCCTCAACACGTTTTCCTCTTAGTGTTGAGACGTGCAAATTCCTCAACACTCACCATTGTGTTGTCGAATACCGCCTCAACACGTTTTCCTCTTAGTGTTGAGACGCAAATTCCTCAACACTCACCATTGTGTTGTAAGGCATACCGCCTCAACACGTTTTCCTCTTAGTGTTTAGACGTGCAAATTCCTCAACACTCACCATTGTGTTGTCGTGCATACCGCCTCAACACGTTTTTTCCTCTTAGTGTTGAGACGCAAATTCCTCAACACTCACCATTGTGTTGTCGAGCATACCGCCTCAACACGTTTTCCTCTTAGTGTTGAGACGTGCAAATTCCTCAACACTCACCATTGTATTGTCGAGGCATACTGCCTCAACACGTTTTCCTCTCAATGTTGAGACGCAAATTCCTCAACACTCAACATTGTGTTGTCGGGCATACCGCCTCAACACGTTTTCCTCTTAGGTTGAGACGTGAAAATTCTCAACACGGTTTCCTCTTAGTGTTTTCTTAGTGTTGAGACGCGAATTCCTCAACACTCACTATTGTGTTGTCGGGTATACCGCCTCAACAAGTTTTCCTCTTAGTGTTGAGACGTTCAAATTCATCAACACTCACCATTGTGTTGTCGTGCATACCGCTTTCAACACGTTTTGCCTTAGTGTTGAGACGTGGAAATTCTCAACACGTTTTCCTCTTAGTGATGAGACGTGCAAATTCCTCAACCCTCACCATTGTGTTATCAGGTATACTGCCTCGACATGTTTTCCTCTTAGTGTTGAGACGTGCAAATTCCTCAACACTCACTATAACGTTGACAGGCATACTGCCTCAACACATTTTCCTCTTAGTGTTGAGACATGAAAATTCCTCAACACTCATCATTGTGTTCTCAGGCATACTTCCTCAACACGTTTTCTTCTTAATGTCGAGACATGCAAATTCCTCAACACTCACCATTATGTTGTCAGGCATACTGCCTCAACTCGTTTTCCTCTTAGTGTTGAGACGTGCAAATTCCTCAACACTCACCATTGTGTTGTCAGGCATACTACCTCTACACGTTTTCCTCTTAGTGTTGAGACGTGAAAATTCCTCAACACTCACTATTGTGTTGTCAAGCATACTGCCTCAACACGTTTTCCTCTTAGTGTTGAGACGTCCAAATTCCTCAACACTCACCATTGTGTAGTCGGGCATACTGCCTCAATACGTTTTCCTCTTAGTGTTGAGACGTGCAAATTCCTCAACACTCACCATTGTGTTGTCGGGCATATAGCCTCAGTACGTTTTCCTCTTAGGTTTGAGACGTGCAAATTCTCAACACGGTTTCCTCTTAGTGTTGAGACGTGCAAACTCCTGAACACTAACCATTTTGTTGCCAGGCATACTGCCTCAACACGTTTTCCTCTTAGTGTTGAGACGTGCAAATTCCTCAACACTCACTATTGTGTTGTCGTGCATACTGCCTCAATACGTTTTCCTCTTAGTGTTGAGACGTGAAAATTCCTCAACACTCATCTTTGTGTTCTCAGGCATACTGCCTCAACACGTTTTCTTCTTAATGTCGAGACGTGCAAATTCCTCAACACTTACCATTGTGTTGTCATGCATACTACCTCAACACGTTTTCCTCTTAATGTTGAGACGTGAAAATTCCTCAACACTCATCATTGTGTTCTCAGGCATACTGCCTCAACACGTTTTCTTCTTAATGTTGAGACGTGCAAATTCCTCAACACTCACCATTATGTTGTCAGGCATACTGCCTCAACTCGTTTTCCTCTTAGTGTTGAGACGTGCAAACTCCTGAACACTCACCATTGTGTTGTCAGGCATACTTCCTGAACACGTTTTATTCTTAGTGTTGAGACATGCGAATTCCTCAACACTCACTATTATGTTGTCGGGCATACTGCCTCAACATGTTTTCCTCTTAGTGTTGAGACATGCAAATTCCTCAACACTCACCATTTTGTTGTCAGGCATACTGTCTCAACACGTTTTCCTCTTAGTGTTGATACGTGCAAATTCCTCAACACTCACTATTGTGTTGTCAAGCATACTGCCTCAACACGTTTTCCTCTTAGTGTTGAGACGTGCAAATTCCTCAACACTCACCATTGTGTTGTCGGGCATACTGCCTCAATACGTTTTCCTCTTAGTGTTGAGACGTGCAAATTCCTCAACACTCACCATTGTGTTGATGGGCATACTGCTTCAACACGTTTTCCTCTTAGTGTTGAGACGTACAAATTCTCAACACGATTTCCTTTTAGTGTTGTGACGTGCAAAATCCTCAACGGTCACCATTGTGTTTTCAGGCATACTGCCTCAACACGTTTTCCTCTTAGTGTTGAGACGTGCAAATTCCTCAACACTCACTATTGTGTTGTCAGGCATACTGCCTCAATACGTTTTCCTCTTAGTGTTGAGACGAGAAAATTCCTCAACACTCATCTTTGTGTTCTCAGGCATACTGCCTCAACACGTTTTCTTCTTAATGTCGAGACGTGCAAATTCCTCAACACTTACCATTGTGTTGTCAGGCATACTAACTCAACACGTTTTCCTCGTAATGTTGAGACGTGAAAATTCCTCAACACTCATCATTGTGTTCTCAGGCATACTGCCTCAACACGTTTTCTTCTTAATGTTGAGACGTGCAAATTCCTCAACACTCACCATTATGTTGTCAGGCATACTGCCTTAACTCGTTTTCCTCTTAGTGTTGAGACGTGCAAATTCCTCAACACTCACCATTGTGTTGTCAGGCTTACTACCTCAACACGTTTTCCTCTTAGTGTTGAGACGTGAAAATTCCTCAACACTCACTATTGTGTTGTCAAGCATACTGCCTCAACACGTTTTCCTCTTAGTGTTGAGACGTGCAAATTCATCGACACTCACCATTGTGTTGTCAGGCATACTGCCTCAACACGTTTTCTTCTTAATGTCGAGATGTGCAAATTCCTCAACACTCACCATTATGTTGTCAGGCATATTGCCTCAACACGTTTTCCTCTTAGTGTTGAGACGTGCAAATTCCTCAACACTCACCATTATGTTGTCAGGAATACTGCCTCAACACGTTTTCCTCTTAGTGTTGAGACGTGCAATTTCCTCAACACTCACCATTGTGTTGTCAGGCATACTGCCTCAACACGTTTTCCTCTTAGTGTTGAGACTTGCAAATTCCTCAACACTCACCATTGTATTTTCGGCCACACTGCCTCAACATGTTTTCCTCTTAGGGTTGAGACGTGCAAATTCTCAACACGGATTCCTCTTAGTGTTGAGACGTGCAAATTCCTCAACACTCACCATTGTGTTGTCAGGCATACTGCCTCAACACATTTTCTTCTTAGTGTTGAGACGTGCAAATTCCTTAACACTCATTATTGTGTTGTCAGGCATACTGCCTCAACACGTTTTCCTCTTACTGTTGAGACGTGCAAATTCCTCAACACTCATTATTGTGTTGTCGGGCATACTGCCTCAACAAGTTTTCCTCTTAGTGTTGAGACGTGCAAATTCATCAACACTCACTATTGTGTTGTCAGGCATACTGCCTCAACACGTTTTCCTCTTAGTGTTGAGACGTGCAAATTCCACAACACTCGCCATTGTGTTGTCGGGCATACTGCCTCAATACGTTTTCCTCTTAGTGTTGAGATGTGCAAATTCCTCAACACTCACCATTGTGTTGTCGGGCATACTGCCTCAATACGTTTTCCTCTTAGTGTTGAGACGTGAAAATTCCTCAACACTCAGCATTTTGTTCTCAGTCATACTGCCTCAACACGTTTTCTTCTTAATGTCGAGACGTGCAAATTCCTCAACACTCACCATTATGTTGTCAGGCATACTGCCTCAACACGTTTTCCTCTTAGTGTTGAGACGTGCAAATTCCTCAACACTCACCATTGTGTTGTCAGGAATACTGCCTCAACACGTTTTCCTCTTAGTGTTAAGACGTGCAATTTCCTCAACACTTGATAGGGTGTAGAATACATCCTATTTACTATCTATTGTTTATGCTTTCTTTGCTATTTTTCTTGTGAATTTTGTATTTTACGCTTGTTTTGAGTTTTGTAGCTACTTTGGAGTCACACGGAGGAAAAGAAGAAGAAATTACTCTATTGAGCGAAAAGGGCAAGATGGTCATTTTACAGGTGATTGATATATGGAGCACAGTTGAGGTTAAGGGGCAACCCAATTTGGAGGTATACTAAACGCAAACCAGCTATGGTTAAGGGGTTATCATTTGGAGTACCCCTTATCATTTAGAAGAGGCTGTAATTATCAATGGGTGGCTACACTGGGTGCAAATACGCCCAAATCATTACAACCCTAGAGATATTTCTCTCATTCTCTTCTTCTTCACTCTCTTCCCTTCCACCTGAAGCTAAAAAGCAGTCATGGCTGCTGTTACCATTGGCGAGAGATCGAGAGTTATTTTGTGGTGATGAACTGTAGAAGATGAATCGAGAATCGAGAGACTACAGAGATGATGGGAAGAGATGGAGAACAAGATGGGTTCAATTGTGGTGGTTCAATCTAGGGTTCGGGACAGAATCGATGCCGCAATTGGTTCAGGTAGAGTGGGTTTGATGGTGTTTTGGTGCGGAGACGAGGAAGAAATTAAAGTGAGAGGTTGAATCGAGAAGAAATCGAAGAACGAATTTGTGCCAGGGCTTGAGAAATTAGGGTTCTGTTCGGATGAGTGAATCACAGAGATTATGGTTCCGATTTGATGAAAGATACAGGGAGATAGGGTGCGATTCGAGTCTGTGGTGAAGGTGTCGAGAAGATGGAGCTGATGAATTGAAAGTAGAGATCGAAGTGAGTGCTGCTGAGAATTTGAGAATAAAACATTGATGCTGTTAATGAGATGAATCGGATCGAGAATGGGTTCGTGGGTCCGTGAATCGAGATGATTCTTTGTTGTTGTGAAGCGAGATAAAGAGGAGAAGATGGGTTTTAGCCGGGTTGTTGGTGTTCAATGAAGCTACAACAGAGGATTTTGCATCCGGATTAGGGATGAAACAGGGAAGAACGATTGAAGCTCTGTACAGGGAAGTTGGAGTGAATGGTACTAGATGTATGTTATGATGAATTCGTGCAGGGAATGATTGAAATGTGCTTCAGATGGAGATAGGAAGAATCACTGATGCTGCTGTTATGGGTTGTGTATGAACTTGATGAAGCTGTGTTGATTGAATAAAGCTAGATGTATGTTAGGTTCTTAACAGTGAAGAAATGAATGGCTCAAACAACGGCCGGAAAGTCCTCAGAATAGCCGAAACTCGGCCAAATCATCCCTCGGCGTGAGTCAACTTTGTGACGGCGATGACCGATCCAGACGATCCGGTGACCGATCCGAACGAGTTCAAGAGCCGATCCGACCCGGCGAATCACCCAACTCGGAAGTCGACTAAGCTAACTCGTCCTTCTTTGACTTTGATCGACGGTTTGACCTTTGACTGTTAGTCTTAATCGTGGACCGGACGGAATATACCTTGACCAGGTGGAGAATCTCGGTGGCGGCGGTGATTTAATTAGGCACGGATTCCGCCATAATACCAGCTTTTTAGGTGACCAAAATTCCAGAATTTTTTATGGATTTCTCTCATGGGTGTGAAGACTTGGACTAGGAATTGGATGGAGAATTGGACTCAAATTTGGAAAGAGAAGGTGGAAGAGTTGAGAAAAGCTTGGATTTGGAAGTTGAATTGCTAAAGGAAAAGGATTTTATTCCTTAGAAGATTTGGAGAATATTGAAGCCTATAAATAGAGAAGTTTTCTACATCTTTTATATACATCTCTACACACACAACACTTGTGTTTTTGCTTGCTTTTCTAAGATTCTTCTTTTTAATTATTTGTGTGAACTTGAAAATTCTCCTTTTAATAATTATTATTTGTGTGAATTTCAAAAGCATGAGTAGCTAATTTTCTTATTGATTGAGGATGAATTCCTAGTTCTTAATTCATGATTTGAGTTTTGTTTCAATTCTATCTTGAGGTTTTTCACATGATTATCGATTGTTTTTACTAATAGGAATGTTTATTCATTCATGATTGATTGATAGATTGTTTGGAGTGCACGCTAAATTGATTTGTTAATTGATCTAAATCTAGTATAAGTTAGGGAATACGTAATCGTTATCGACACTTTACACAAGTAGAAAACACAAGACCTTGCGGAGGGATTACGTGGAGCAATTGTGTGTAAAAACAACGCTAGAAAGTGGACCAAGCGAACCGAGTTTAACTACTAGTACTAAACCTAAATTCATAGATCTTAATGCATTCAGGGAATTACATCTTGTAAGCGAACCTCAAGGTGGTTCTTTTGAATAGAATCTGATAACTAAGCGGACTTGTTACTCAGTGAAATAAGGGATTTTGGGGCTAGCTAAGCGGACCTGCTATCCTACGGTTGGTGATAATTTGTGACTAATAACAAGTAGAAAAGAACATAACTTTAATCATTGTTTTGGAACGAAGAAGGATTCCTTGGTCTTGTCTCTCTTATTGATTTCAACTTTAACTTTTAATTGCTTTGTTTATTTTCTTTTGCTTTATACATCCCCCCTTTTTGTGACAATTTTTACAACTAGAATCTCTTGCTCCTCGTGGGAACGAACTTGACTTCCATTATATTATTTTTAATTGAGTGGAAATATTGATTAATTTGATTGCACCTACGACACGCATCAACACTCACCATTGTGTTGTCAGGCATACTACCTCAACACGTTTTCCTCTTGGTGTTGAGACGTGCAAATTCCTCAACACTCACCATTGTGTTGTCAGGCATACTGCCTCAACACGTTTTCCTCTTAGTGTTGAGACATGCAAATTCCTCAACACTCACCATTGTTTTTTCGGGCATACTGCCTCAACATGTTTTCCTCTTAGGGTTGAGACGTGCAAATTCTCAACACGGGTTCCTCTTAGTGTTGAGACGTGCAAATTCCTCAACACTCACCATTGTGTTGTCAGGCATACTGCCTCAACACATTTTATTCTTAGTGTTGAGACGTGCAAATTCCTTAACACTCATTATTGTGTTGTCAGGCATACTTCCTCAACACGTTTTCCTCTTATTGTTGAGACGTGCAAATTCCTCAACACTCACCATTGTGTTGTCAGGCATACTGCCTCAACACGTTTTCCTCTTAGTGTTGAGACGTGCAAATTCATCGACACTCACCATTGTGTTGTCAGGCATACTGCCTCAACACGTTTTCTTCTTAATGTCGAGATGTGCAAATTCCTCAACACTCACCATTATGTTGTCAGGCATACTGCCTCAACACGTTTTCCTCTTAGTGTTGAGACGTGCAAATTCCTCAACACTCACCATTATGTTGTCAGGAATACTGCCTCAACACGTTTTCCTCTTAGTGTTGAGACGCGAAAATTCCTCAACACTCACCATTGTGTTGTCAGGCATACTGCCTCAACACGTTTTCCTCTTAGTGTTGAGACTTGCAAATTCCTCAACACTCACCATTGTGTTTTCGGGCACACTGCCTCAACATGTTTTCCTCTTTGGGTTGAGACGTGCAAATTCTCAACACGAATTCCTCTTAGTGTTGAGACGTGCAAATAGCTCAACACTCACCATTGTGTTGTCATGCATACTGCCTCAACACATTTTCTTCTTAGTGTTGAGACGTGCAAATTCCTTAACACTCATTATTGTGTTGTCAGGCATACCGCCTCAACACGTTTTCCTCTTACTGTTGAGACGTGCAAATTCCTCAACACTCACCATTGTGTTATCAGGCATACTGCCTCAACACGTTTTCCTCTTAGGGTTGAGACGTGCAAATTCTCCACACGGTTTCCTCTTAGTGTTGAGACGTGTTAATTCCTCAACACTCACCATTGTGTTGTCAGGCATACTGCCTCAACACGTTTTCCTCTTAGTGTTGAGACGTGCAAATTCCTCAACACTCATTATTGTGTTGTCGGGCATACTGCCTCAACAAGTTTTCCTCTTAGTGTTGAGACGTGCAAATTCATCAACACTCACTATTGTGTTGTCAGGCATACTGCCTCAACACGTTTTCCTCTTAGTGTTGAGACGTGCAAATTCCGCAACACTCACCATTGTGTTGTCGGGCATACTGCCTCAATACGTTTTCCTCTTAGTGTTGACACGTGCAAATTCCTCAACACTCACCATTGTGTTGTCGGGCATACTGCCTCAATACGTTTTCCTCTTAGTGTTGAGACGTGAAAATTCCTCAACACTCAGCATTTTGTTCTCAGTCATACTGCCTCAACACGTTTTCTTCTTAATGTCGAGACGTGCAAATTCCTCAACACTCACCATTATGTTGTCAGGCATACTGCCTCAACACGTTTTCCTCTTAGTGTTGAGACGTGCAAATTCCTCAACACTCACCATTGTGTTGTCGGGCATACTGCCTCAATACGTTTTCCTCTTAGTGTTGACACGTGCAAATTCCTCAACACTCACCATTGTGTTGTCGGGCATACTGCCTCAATACGTTTTCCTCTTAGTGTTGAGACGTGAAAATTCCTCAACACTCAGTATTTTGTTCTCAGTCATACTGCCTCAACACGTTTTCTTCTTAATGTCGAGACCTGCAAATTCCTCAACACTCACCATTTTGTTGTCAGGCATATTATCTCAACACGTTTTCCTCTTAGTGTTGAGACGTGCAAATTCCTCAACACTCACTATTGTGTTGTCAGGAATACTGCCTCAACACGTTTTCCTCTTAGTGTTAAGACGTGCAATTTCCTCAACACTCACCATTGTGTTGTCAGGAATACTACCTCAACACGTGATGCGTGTCGTAACCACAACAAATTAATTAATACTTTACTACCTAATTAACAAGTAATATAGGGTAGTCAAGGTCGATCCCACGAGAAGCACGAGATTCTAGTTGTAAAAATTGTCACGAAAGGGGGGTGTAAAAAGCAAAAGAAAATAAACAAAGCAATTAAAAGATAAAGTTGAAAGCAATAAGAGAGACAAGATCAAGGAATCCTTCTTCGTTACGAAACAATGAATCAAGTTATGTTCTTTTCTACTTGTTATTAGTCACAGATTATCACCAACCGTAGGATAGCAGTCCGCTTAGCTAGCCCCAAAATCCCTAATTTCACCGAGTAACAGTCCGCTTAGTTATCGATTCTATTCAAAAGAACCACCCCGAGGTTCGCTTACAAGATGTAATTCCCCGAATGCATTAAGATTTATGAATTTAGGTTTAGTACTAGTAGTTAAACTCGGTTCGCTTGGTTCACTTTCTAGCGTTGTTTCTACACACAATTGCTCCACGGAATCCCTCCGCAAGGTCTTGTGTTTGCTACTTATGTAAAGAGTCAAGAAACGATTACTTATCTCCTAACTTTCACTAGCTTTAGATCAAATTAACAAATCAATTTAGTTGGCCACCTAAACAATCCATCAATCAATCATGAATGTCTTTAAGATCATTCCTATTAGTAAAAACAAACAATAATCATGTGAAAAACTCAAGATAGAATTGAAACAAAACTCAAAACATATATTAAGAACTAGGAATTCATCCTCAATCAATAATTAAATTAGCTACTCATGCTAAAGAGTTCACACAAAGAATAAGAAAAGAAAAGTGTTGTGTAGAGATGTGTAGAGATGTGTGTAAAAGATGTAGAAAACTTCTCTATTTATAGGCTTCAATATTCTCCAAATCTTCCAAGGAATAGAATCCTTTTCCTTTAGCCATTCAATTTCCAAATTCAAGTCTTTCTCAACTCTTCATCTTCTCTTTCCAAGTTTGAGTCCAATTCTCCATCCAATTCCTAGTCCAAGTCTTCACACCCATGAGAGAAGTCCATAGAAAATTTTGGAATTTTTTTGCTCGCTGGGAAAAAAATGGTATTGTGGCGGAATCCGGCCGGAGTAGTCACCGCCGGCCACCTGAAAATTTCTGTCGTCGTGGAATATTCGACGGAATATTCCGTCACCCACCGTTAGGACTAACGGTCAAACAAAGTCAACCGTCGGTCAACCGTTAGTCGGGCGGTCAAGGGAGGCGTCTCGATCGCCTTTGAGTCGACTTCTTACTGGGCTTAATCGGGTCTTACTCGGCTGAGTCATATATAAGGATTGGTCATCGGAACGCTGAGTCAACTCGCCGGAATATAAATCCGGCCGAGTTTCGGCTATTTACAGGACTTCCCGGCCGAATTCAGGCCTCACTTCTGCTTCATTTCCTGTTAAGAATTCCTAGCATACATCTAATAGAAGCACAACACCACCACTTTCTTCCCTTTGCGGTGTTTTCTCGTCTCAATCCTGGTTCCCACTGGCTACAATTCCACCACCATCTCTTCCATTAGCAACATCACTACCATTTCAGCACAATTCCTAGGCATTCATTCAATCATTCCAATTGTAGCTTCATTCTCATAACAGACTTCAAGCTCCAACAACATCTCTTTATTTCTGTAACCTTGCTCATTACAAACCCATTCACCATAAGCTCAGAACCACTTTCATCCACATCTCTAAATATCGAGCCTCAAAGCAAACCATCCTTATTTCGCCGATTCAACCTAATCACACACCACATACCCATCTCGCTACTGTCTAATTTCTCAACTCGATTCTCAAATAGCCGACTTCGATTCCACAAAGAACAGCCATTCAAAGTGCAACTCCATCACCCCCATTAGAATCACTGGACCCATCTCGAGCAAAACCCATTTTCCTAAATCGCAGAACATCATCAACACTTTCAGAGCAGAGCCATATCCGTCTCTGTCTTCATCTCCAACAAAACCCATTTCTCTGACCTTCTGTTCTTGAATCCATCAATTCCACCATCCTCTTCCTCTATCGATTCCTATTCTGATTTCGTCTTCAAATCGGAACCATAATCTCTGTGATTCACTCATCCGAACAACCCTAATTTCTCAATCCCCTCGCACAAATTCGTTCTTCAATTTCGATTCATTGCCTGTTCTTTCTGCGTCTCATCGACGCAGTTTAACCTCTCAATTTCTCGATCGACACCAAGCAAAATAACCCATCACATATTCTCTATTTCTCGGCGAGTAACCAACTCTCCTTTCATCTCATGACCACAGATCTGTTCGATTTGGATTCTCTCCGAATCTGTGAATCATCTGAGCTCTTACTCAACTCTCAATTTCGGTGTTCAAAGATCTCGATCCGGTTATCTTCTAAAGAACTCGGGGTTTAATGGCAGCGGATGCGTTTCTCTCATGGCTGCGCCACCTCCCTTTTCTCTCTGTTCTTTATTTTCATTTTAGGTGATGAAATGAATAAGACATCCCTCGACCTAGGGTTAGGACGATATGGGTAGGTACACCTCAGATAAATGCACCCACTGGTAGGTGATAAGGGGCACCCTGATATCAACCCCCTTAACCATGATTGGGCCTGGATTTAGTACTCCTCCAAAAAGAGAGTTGCCCCTTAACCTCAACTGGGCTCCATATATCAATCGCCTGTAAAATGACATTTTTGCCCTTTTGGCTCAAATTGGGTGATTTCTTCCTCTTTTCCTCCGTGTGACTCCAAAGTAGCTATAAAACTCAAAACAAGCGTAAAATACATAATTTACAAGAAAAATAACAAAGAAAGCATAAACAATAGATAGTAAATAGGATGTATTCTACACCCTATCAAATTCCCCCACACTTAGACTTTGCTAGTCCTCGAGCAAATCAAACTAAAAACTCACAACTTCAAAGCGTTCAAGCGTCCTAAGCATCCAAAGAGTTATGAGGACATAGAGTTTATGCATGCTAGTAATAAGAAGTTAGAAATACTAAAGAACATATTCTCATTCTTAAATGTTGAGTGAGAAATAACCACACCATAATGAGAGAACGCGTGTTTGAGAAACGATCAATAAGCATTTCGCCTCGACTTCTGCCTCACCAAAAAGGATTTTATGATAATTGCACTCAAGAAGATGGCTTTTTTATGGGTCTCACATGTGTGCAGGTAGGAATGAAGAGAGAATTCCTGCAACACGTTGAATGGTGGGAAGGACAACTTCCGAAATATTTTTTAAAAACCCACATCTTTAACATTTTGAAAAACCATTTTTCTGACGATCTCTAAGAAAGGAAATCAACCATTTATTATTGAGGATGAGATTACTTACTCACCTTCACATCCGATCGCCAATTATGATAACACCACTCTCACGGCATCCAATAGAAACGTCTTCCGCTCCTCGTCTTGATCTTCTTGGTCTTCGTCTTCGGTTTCAACTATTGATGATAAACTCTCGAATTTCACAAATCCTTAACAATTTGTAACCTTTTTACCTTAAATCCTTGTCGCTTGAAACTTCCTTATAAATTTTCCTTCCCCACGGCTTATTAACAAAAATAAGAACAAATATTTCTCTTTTTTTTTTTTTTTTTTTTTTTTTTTTAATTTCCTTTTTTTTTTTTTAAATTTCCTTTTTTCTTTTTCTTTTTTTTTTTTGAACAAGAGAAATTAAATACAAAATAAATCATGGCCGTGGGAGAAGTATTTTACCGCTTGATTCTTCACAACTTGTATCGCCTCAAAATCATAAACTTCAACAATTCTCACCTTTTACTTTTCTTTGCTCTTGTGAATAAGTCTTCATACTTGGATATAAAATTACCTCATTGTATTGTAAGTCCTTCAACATATATGTAAATCTAATCTCATCCTCGATAATATGGTTGATTTCCTTTCTTAGAGATGTCGGAAAAATGGTTTTTCAAATTATTAAAAGATGTGGGTTTTTAAAAAAAGTGTCTTCCCACCATTCAACGTGTCGCAGAATTCTCTCTTCATTCCTACCGCACACATGTGAGAACCATAAAAGTCAGTCTTTTTGAGTTCAATTATGAAAGTCGAGGCTTCGTTTCTCAAACACGCATTCTCTCTCATTATGGTCAATTAAGAACGAATATGTTCTTTTATAACTTCTTATTTAGCATCAGAAATTCTATGTCCTCATAACTCTTTGGATGCTTGTGGCTTTGAAGTTGTGAGTTTTTAGTTTGATTTTCGAGGACAAGGGTGTGGGGAATTTGATAGGTGTAGATACACCTAATTTGCTAAGTATATAAATCCACCCATACCTAAGCCTATCCACTCATACCTTTCCCATTTTGACCCGACCAGGATTTTGAACGAGAAGATTGAATCATTAAATACTGTGGATAAAAATAAATCATGAGACTAGGGCTTGAAGTCGGGAGGAATTGTTATAGAACCAAAGATTCGAGAAGAAATGAAGTTTCTTGAAATAATCGATGATTTAGAGTCAAGTTCGTGGGGAGAAGATGAACTCCGATGTTTAAAATTGATGTCGTGGTTGATACCGGGGGTTGTTTGTGGTTGAATTTGAGATGGTGATTGAATGGATTAATTTGAGCTCTGTATTTGACCACTCTCACGGCATCCAATAGAAACGAAATCTTCCGCTCCCTCGTGCAGGCTTGATCTTCTTGGTCTTCGATTGCCAGCAGGGGTCTTGGTGGCTTCAACTGAATGATGAGATTGATGATAAACTCTGATCTTCACAAATCCTTGCAAAACAATTTGCAATGAAATCTTGTCGCTTGAAACTTCCTTATAAATTTTCCTTCCCCATGGCTTATTAACAAAAATAAGAACAAATATTTCTCTTGGTTGGAAATTGAATTGTTTTTTTTTTTTTTTTTTTTTTTCTTTTTTTCACACACAATTCTTTTCTTTTTTTTCTTTGTGTGAACTTTTAACATGAGTAGTTAATTTATTGATTTTTTAGTTCAATCTTCAAGTTCTTCACATGATTTTTTTTTTTACTAATAGGAATGATCTTAAAGAATTCAAGAGAAATTAAAGTTTACAATTTAGTGAAAGTTAGGAGATAAGTAAAAATAAATCATGGCCGTGAACCAGCGGCAGGGAGAAGTATTTTACTCAAGGTGGTTCTTTTGAATAGAATGATTCTTCACAACTTGTATCGCATAACTAAAAATCATAAACTTCAACAATTTTCACCTGCCCTTTTACTTTTCTTTGCTCTTGTGAATAAGTCTTAACAATTTGTAACCTTTTTTACCGCTCATTTGTATGTTGCTTTACTTGTATTTGAAATTTGCTCTTTTTCTCGTTTCGTTGCTTGTAAACCTTAAACTTTTCCAACTTTCCTTGTAGATTTTGATGTCGCTCCTTGTTGATGATGAGAGTGTTTCTATGGATCCGTTGTTGTCGAGAGAGAGAATGGTGCTAATCTGCAAATCGAACTACAAGAAGGAAGCTTTCATCCATGGACGTCACCCTCATGATTGACAAAATTAGCACTCAAGAGATCAAAGAGTAGTGCTTCTATTGGTGGGAGGTTGGGTAGCTCACCATTCTACCCGGAATTTACGTACGGTGACACACACTCAAAAGAAGCTCTTTAGTAGATGGAAAATTTCTGGTCGGTGCCTCACATGATATGAATACGGGTAGTCTCCACTAATGATTGATCAGCAACTCTAATAACGCATTTCTCCCTGCACCAAATTCGCATCACCGGCATGATTAAATCCATTATTTAACACTCTAACAAGCAAGAAATCCGAATGTAATTCTCTAACATTTCCAAGTTCAATTATGTCGGTCAAAATCTCTATGTAAACATACCTAGAAGTATGCTAGTGACTCTAAAATCTTTAAAAGTTGGAGGTTTTATGTAAAACTTTTTTTTTTTTTAATTTTTTTAATTTTTTTGTAATTTTTTTTTAAAAACATGCTTAACCACTCCCCCACACTTAAACCTTACATTGTCCTCAATGTAATTGAATCCTCCTAGTAAAGTCAAGGTGGGAAATTTTAACATGATATGAAACAAGAAAAAGAAATAACAAAAATAAAAAACTAAAGGATAAGAAATACAAAACCTATGGGTTGCCTCCCATTAAGCGCTTGTTTTAAAGTCGACGGCCCGACTTAGCTCTTGCAAGATTCATTCCCCATATACTAACAATCGAAAATTTGAGGATCCACCCATAATACCTGTTTTGAAAACAATAATTCCATACAAATATTAGCACAAGAAAACAATAGTGAAATTATCGCTCGATAGAAATTTCCCCACACTTATTCTCGTCCACACTCGGAAGTGTATAAAGAATGTAGAATTTGGGAACTTCCATGGTTTCCTTTTGGCAAACCCGCATAGTGTTAGCATCAAGTGTTTCCAATGGTGGATATTTAGAAACAAAATCATCCAAAAATACTTTCAAGCACATACATTCAAACCAATAAGAGGTAAAGGAGAAGAATCAATATGCAAAGGTTTAGACAAACCTTGCACAATCTCTTGTATTATAGAATCCTCTTCATCCTTAAAAAATTCGAGTGAATTACTTACCTCTTGTATATCGTGGTCCTCTATTAAACCTTGCAACCATTCTTCGTCGTTTTCTACCTTAACCAAAGTCTTAGCATCATTAAAATCATTGGCAAGTTCAATTGGGTCTTCCACAAAATCAATAAATGTGGTTTCATCCTCTAGTATCATCTCTTCAACATTCTCATCATCGGAATCGGGCCATTCACTAAAATGATTTTCATCGGTATAGATTGTAAGATCTTCATGTGCGGGTGTTACTTCGTTTACAACAATAGGCAAGTGATATCCAAACTCCTCCTTTTGAATGGGTGAAGGATCTTTATTATGATCCGGAGTTGGAATAACTTCCTCATTGTTGCAACGTTCATACACTTCCGCTGACTCATATCTTTCCCTAAGAAATTTTTTCCAAGCAATAAATGCATCTTCCTCAAGCTCTTCCTTTTGAATAGGTGATTGATCATTATTAAGATCAAGGCTCGAGTAAGCTACACTAGCGTCTTCAAAAGTGTCCAAAGGTTGATTAATTTGTTCGTATAATTTCTCCGAATTCCTTTGAATTTCTCGATGTGATTCTTGCAACTTTTGTTGAAGATCCCCAATCATGGCGTACATCTTATCTCGCAAAACTAGAGAATTTCTCGATCATAAACAAAACTATCCTCCCATCCTTGTGATTGTCCACTTACATACCCGTCATAAGGTTGTTGATATGTATGAGAATATCCATAATGTTCTCGTAGGAATTTGATCATAGCCAAAAGATTGGTTTTGATTGTATCCTAAGGATGGTTGGAAGTTGCCATAATGTTGAGGTTGAAAACCGTATTGATTGTTGTAATATGCTTGCTCTTGTCCACCATACATGGAAAACCGGCACTGAAATAAGATTCAAAAACCAAGTTAGATACGGAATAGAATCCAACAAAGCAAGAATAAAGCAAAAAGAAAAATAAAAACAACTAAAATCATCCGTCGCTCCGTAAGCAACATGGCTAAAAATTTGATGCGTGTCGTAACCACAACAAATTAATTAATACTTTACTACCTAATTAACAAGTAATATAGGGTAGTCAAGGTCGATCCCACGAGGAGCACGAGATTCTAGTTGTAAAAATTGTCACGAAAGGGGGTGTAAAAAGCAAAAGAAAATAAACAAAGCAATTAAAAGATAAAGTTGAAAGCAATAAGAGAGACAAGATCAAGGAATCCTTCTTCGTTACAAAACAATGAATCAAGTTATGTTCTTTTCTACTTGTTATTAGTCACAGATTATCACCAACCGTAGGATAGCAGTCCGCTTAGCTAGCCCCAAAATCCCTAATTTCACCGAGTAACAGTCCGCTTAGTTATCGATTCTATTCAAAAGAACCACCCCGAGGTTCGCTTTACAAGATGTAATTCCTCGAATGCATTAAGATTTATGAATTTAGGTTTAGTACTAGTAGTTAAACTCGGTTCGCTTAGTTCACTTTCTAGCGTTGTTTCTACACACAATTGCTCCACGGAATCCCTCCGCAAGGTCTCGTGTTTGCTACTTATGTAAAGAGTCAAGAAACGATTACTTATCTCCTAACTTTCACTAGCTTTAGATCAAATTAACAAATCAATTTAGTTGGCCACCTAAACAATCTATCAATCAATCATGAATGTCTTTAAGATCATTCCTATTAGTAAAAACAAACAATAATCATGTGAAAAACTCAAGATAGAATTGAAACAAAACTCAAAACATATATTAAGAACTAGGAATTCATCCTCAATCAATAATTAAATTAGCTACTCATGCTAAAGAGTTCACACAAAGAATAAGAAAAGAAAAGTGTTGTGTGTGTAGAGATGTGTGTAAAAGATGTAGAAAACTTCTCTATTTATAGGCTTCAATATTCTCCAAATCTTCCAAGGAATAGAATCCTTTTCCTTTAGCCATTCAATTTCCAAATTCAAGTCTTTCTCAACTCTTCATCTTCTCTTTCCAAGTTTGAGTCCAATTCTCCATCCAATTCCTAGTCCAAGTCTTCACACCCATGAGAGAAGTCCATAGAAAATTCTGGAATTTTTTGCTCGCCGGAAAACTGGTATTGTGGCCGGAATCCGGCCGGAGTAGTCACCGCCGGCCACCTGAAAATTCTGTCAGTCAGTGGAATATTCGACGGAATATTCCGTCAGTCCACCGTTAGGACTAACGGTCAAACAGGTCAACCGTCAGTCAACTGTTAGTCAGCGGGTCAAGGGAGGCGTCTCAGTCAGCTTTGAGTCAGCTTCTTACTCGGCTAACTGGTCTTACTCGCTGAGTCATATATAAGGATCGGTCATCGGGATCGCTGAGTCAACTCGCCGGAATATAAATCCGGCCGAGTTTCGGCTATTTACAGGACTTCCCGGCCGAATTCAGGCCTCACTTCTGCTTCATTTCCTGTTAAGAATTCCTAGCATACATCTAATAGAAGCACAACACCACCACTTTCTTCCCTTTGCAGTGTTTTCTCGTCTCAATCCTGGTTCCCACTGGCTACAATTCCACCACCATCTCTTCCATTAGCAACATCACTACCATTTCAGCACAATTCCTAGGCATTCATTCAATCATTCCAATTGCAACTTCATTCTCATAACAGACTTCAAGCTCCAACAACATCTCTTTATTTCTGTAACCTTGCTCATTACAAACCCATTCACCATAAGCTCAGAACCACTTTCATCCACATCTCTGAATATCGAGCCTCAAAGAAGCATCCTTATTTCTGTCAGATTCAACCTAATCACACAGCCACATACCCATCTGCTACTCTGTCTAATTTCTCAACTCGATTCTCAGCAGCGACTTCGATTCCACAGCAACAGCCATTCAGTGCAACTCCATCACCCCCATTAGAATCACAGACCCATCTGAGCAAAACCCATTTTCCTAAATCGGCAGAACATCATCAACACTTTCAGAGCAGAGCCATATCCGTCTCTGTCTTCATCTCCAACAAAACCCATTTCTCTGACCTTCTGTTCTTGAATCCATCAATTCCACCATCCTCTTCCTCTATCGATTCCTATTCTGATTTCGTCTTCAAATCGGAACCATAATCTCTGTGATTCACTCATCCGAACAGAACCCTAATTTCTCAATCCCTGGCACAAATTCGTTCTTCAATTTCTGATTCATTGCCCTGTTCTTCTCTGCGTCTCATCGACGGCAGTTTAACCTCTCAATTTCTCGATCGACACCAGCAAAATAACCCATCACATATTCTCTATTTCTCGGCCAGAACCAACTCTCCTTTCATCTCATGACCACAGATCTGTTCGATTTGGATTCTCTCCGAATCTGTGAATCATCTGAGCTCTTACTCAACTCTCAATTTCAGGTTCAGCGTCTCGATCTGGTTATCTGCTACAGCAACTCAGGTTTAATGGCAGCGGATGCGTTTCTCTCATGGCTGCGCCACCTCCCTTTTCTCTCTGTTCTTTATTTTCATTTTAGGTGATGAAATGAATAAGACATCCCCTCGACCTAGGGTTAGGACGATATGGGTAGGTACACCCCACAGATAAATGCACCCACTGGTAGGTGATAAGGGGCACCCTGATATCAACCCCCTTAACCATGATTGGGCCTGGATTTAGTACTCCTCCAAAAAGAGAGTTGCCCCTTAACCTCAACTGGGCTCCATATATCAATCGCCTGTAAAATGACATTTTTGCCCTTTTGGCTCAAATTGGGTGATTTCTTCCTCTTTTCCTCCGTGTGACTCCAAAGTAGCTATAAAACTCAAAACAAGCGTAAAATACATAATTTACAAGAAAAATAACAAAGAAAGCATAAACAATGGATAGTAAATAGGATGTATTCTACACCCTATCAACACGTTTTCCTCTTAGTGTTGAGACGTGCAAATTCCTCAACACTCACCATTGTGTTGTCAGGCATACTGCCTCAACACGTTTTCCTCTTAGTGTTGAGACATGCAAATTCCTCAACACTCACCATTGTTTTTTCGGGCATACTGCCTCAACATGTTTTCCTCTTAGGGTTGAGACGTGCAAATTCTCAACACGGGTTCCTCTTAGTGTTGAGACGTGCAAATTCCTCAACACTCACCATTGTGTTGTCAGGCATACTGCCTCAACACATTTTATTCTTAGTGTTGAGACGTGCAAATTCCTTAACACTCATTATTGTGTTGTCAGGCATACTTCCTCAACACGTTTTCCTCTTACTGTTGAGACGTGCAAATTCCTCAACACTCACCATTGTGTTGTCAGGTATACTGCCTCAACATGTTTTCCTCTTAGGGTTGAGACTTGCAAATTCTCAACACGGTTTCCTCTTAGTGTTGAGACGTGCAAATTCCTCAACACTCACCATTGTGTTGTCAGGCATACTGCCTCAAACCGTTTTCCTCTTAGTGTTGTGACGTGCAAATTCCTCAACACTCATTATTGTGTTGTCGGGCATACTGCCTCAACAAGTTTTCCTCTTAGTGTTGAGACGTGCAAATTCATCAACACTCACTATTGTGTTGTCAGGCATACTGCCTCAACACGTTTTCCTCTTAGTGTTGAGACGTGCAAATTCCTCAACACTCACCATTGTGTTGTCAGGCATACTGCCTCAACACGTTTTCCTCTTAGTGTTGAGACGTGCAAATTCCTCAACACTCACCATTGTGTTGTCAGGCATACTGCCTCAACACGTTTTCCTATTAGTGTTGAGACGTACGAATTCCTCAACATTCACTATTGTGTTGTCGGGCATGCTGCCTCAACACGTTTTCGTCTTAGTGTTGAAATGTGGAAATTCTCAACACGTTTTTCTTAGTGTTGAGACATGCAAATTCCTCAACCCTCACCATTGTGTTGTCAGGTATACTGTCTCAACATGGTTTCCTCTTATTGTTGAAACGTGCAAATTCTCAACACGGGTTCCTCTTAGTGTTAAGACGTGCAAATTCCTCAACACTCACCATTGTGTTGTCAGGCATACTGCCTCAACACATTTTCTTCTTAGTGTTGAGACGTGCAAATTCCTTAACACTCATTATTGTGTCGTCAGGCATACTGCCTCAACACGTTTTCCTCTTAGTGTTGAGACGTGCAAATTCCTCAACACTCATTATTGTGTTGTTGGGCATACTGCCTCAACAAGTTTTCCTCTTAGTGTTGAGACATGCAAATTCATCAACACTCACTATTGTGTTGTCAGGCATACTGCCTCAACACGTTTTCCTCTTAGTGTTGAGACGTGCAAATTCGTCAACACTCACCATTGTGTTGTCGGGCATACTGCCTCAATACGTTTTCCTCTTAGTGTTGAGACGTGCAAATTCATCAACACTCACTATTGTGTTGACAGGCATACTGCCTCAACACGTTTTCCTCTTAGTGTTGAGACGTGAAAATTCCTCAACACTCATCATTGTGTTCTCAGGCATACTGCCTCAACACGTTTTCTTCTTAATGTCGAGACGTGCAAATTCCTTAACACTCACCATTATGTTGTCAGGCATACTGCCTCAACACATTTTCCTCTTAGTGTTGAGACGTGCAAATTCCTCAACACTCACTATTGTGTTGTCAGCCATACTGCCTCAACACGGTTTCCTCTTAGTGTTGAGACGTGCAAATTCCTCAACACTCACCACTGTGTTGTCAGGCATACCGCCTCAACACGTTTTCTTCTTAGTGTTGAGACGTGCGAATTCCTCAACACTCACTATTGTGTTGTCGGGCATAGTGCCTCAACACGTTTTCCTCTTAGTGTTGAGACCTGCAAATTCCTCAACACTCACCATCTTGTTGTCAGGCATACTGTCTCAACACATTTTCCTCTTAGTATTGAGACGTGTTAATTCCTCAACACTCACTATTGTGTTGTCAGGCATACTGCCTCAACAAGTTTTCCTCTTAGTGTTGAGACGTGCAAATTCCTCAACACTCACCATTGTGTTGACGGGCATACTGCTTCAGCACGTTTTCCTCTTAGTGTTGAGACGTGCAAATTCTCAACACGGTTTCCTTTTAGTGTTGTGACGTGCAAATTCCTCAACGCTCACCATTGTGTTGTTAGGCATACTGCCTCAACACGTTTTCCTCTTAGTGTTGAGACGTGCAAATTCCTCAATACTCACCATTGTGTTGTCGGGCATACTGCCTCAATACGTTTTCCACTTAGTGTTGAGACATGCAAATTCATCAACACTCACTATTGTGTTGACAGGCATACTGCCTCAACACGTTTTCCTCTTAGTGTTGAGACGTGAAAATTCCTCAACACTCATCATTGTGTTCTCAGGCATACTGCCTCAACACGTTTTATTCTTAATGTCGAGACGTGCAAATTCCTTAACACTCACCATTATGTTGTCAGGCATACTGCCTCAACATGTTTTCCTCTTAGTGTTGAGACGTGCAAATTCCTCAACACTCACCACTGTGTTGTCAGGCATACTACCTCAACACGTTTTCTTCTTAGTGTTGAGACGTGCGAATTCCTCAACAATCATTATTGTGTTGTCGGGCATACTGCTTCAACACGTTTTCCTCTTAGTGTTGAGACCTGCAAATTCCTCAACACTCACCATTTTGTTGTCAGGCATATTATCTCAACACGTTTTCCTCTTAGTGTTGAGACGTGCAAATTCCTCAACACTCACTATTGTGTTGTCAGGCATACTGCCTCAACACGTTTTCCTCTTAGTGTTGAGACGTGTAAATTCCTCAACACTCACCATTGTGTTGACGGGCATACTGCTTCAGCACGTTTTCCTCTTAGTGTTGAGACGTGCAAATTCTCAACACGGTTTCCTTTTAGTGTTGTGACGTGCAAATTCCTCAACGCTCACCATTGTGTTGTCAGGCATACTGCCTCAACACGTTTTCCTCTTAGTGTTGAGACGTGCAAATTCCTCAACACTCACTATTGTGTTGTCAGGCATACTGCCTTAACACGTTTTCCTCTTAGTGTTGAGACGTGCAAATTCCTCAACACTCACTATTGTGTTGTCAGGCATACTGCATCAACACGTTTTCCTCTTAGTGTTGAGACGTGCAAATTCCTCAACACTCACCATTGTGTTGTCAGGCATACCGCCTCGACACATTTTCCTTTTACTGTTGAAACGTGCAAATTCCTCAACACTCACCATTGTGTTGTCAGGCATACTTCCTCAACACGTTTTCCTCTTAGTGTTGAGACATGCAAATTCCTCAACACTCACCATTGTGTTGTCGGGCATACTGCCTCAACATGTTTTCCTCTTAGGGTTGAGACGTGCAAATTCTCAACACGGTTTCCTCTTAGTGTTGAGACGTGCAAATTTCTAAACACTCACCATTGTGTTGTAAGGCATACTGCCTCAACATATTTTCTTCTTAGTGTTGAGACGTGCAAATTCCTAAACACTCATTATTGTGTTGTCAGGCATACTGCCTCAACACGTTTTCCTCTTACTGTTGAGACGTGCAAATTCCTCAACACTCACCATTGTGTTGTCAGGCATACTACCTCAACACGTTTTCCTCTTAGTTTTGAGACGTGCAAATTCTCAACACGGTTTCCTCTTAGTGTTGAGACGTGCAAATTCCTAAACACTCACCATTGTGTTGTCAGGCATACTGCCTCAACATATTTTCTTCTTAGTGTTGAGACGTGCAAATTCCTAAACACTCATTATTGTGTTGTCAGGTATCTGACCTCAACACGTTTTCCTCTTACTGTTGAGACGTGCAAATTCCTCAACACTCACCATTGTATTGTCAGGCATACTGCCTCAACACGTTTTCCTCTTAGGGTTGAGACGTGCAAATTCTCAACACGGTTTCCTCTTAGTGTTGAGACGTGCAAATTCCTCAACACTCACCATTGTGTTGTCAGGCATACTGCCTCAACACGTTTTCCTCTTAGTGTTGAGACGTGCAAATTCCTCAACACTCATTATTGTGTTGTCGGGCATACTGCCTCAACAAGTTTTCCTCTTAGTGTTGAGACGTGCAAATTCATCAACACTCACCATTGTGTTGTCAGGCATACTGCCTAAACACTTTTTCCTCTTATTGTTGAGACGTACAAATTCCTCAACACTCACCATTGTGTTGTCGGGCATACTTCCTCAATACGTTTTCCTCTTAGTGTTGAGACATGCAAATTCATCAACACTCACCATTGTGTTGTCAGGCATACTGCCTCAACACGTTCTCCTCTTAGTGTTGAGACGTGCAAATTCCTCAACACTCACCATTGTGTTGTCAGGCATACTGCCTCAACACGTTTTCTTCTTAGTGTTGAGACGTGCAAATTCCTCAACACTCACCATTGTGTTGTAAGGCATACTGCCTCAACATGTTTTCCTCTTAGTGTTGAGACGTGCAAATTCCTCAACACTTACTATTGTGTTGTCAAGCATACTGCCTCAACACGTTTTCCTCTTAGTGTTGAGACGTGAAAATTCCTCAACACTCACCATTGTGTAGTCGGGCATACTGCCTCAACACGTTGTCTTCTTAGTGTTGAGACGTGCGAATTCCTCAACACTCACTATTGTGTTGTCGGGCATACTGCCTCAACATGTTTTCCTCTTAGTGTTGAGACGTGCAAATTCATCAACACTCACCATTGTGTTGTCAGGCATACTGCCTCAACACGTTTTCGTCTTAGTGTTTAGACGTGGAAATTTCTTCTTAGTGTTGAGACGTGCAAATTCCTCAACACTCACCATTGTGTTGTCAGGCATACTGCCTCAACACGTTTTCTTCTTAGTGTTGAGACGTGCAAATTCCTCAACACTCACCATCATGCGAATTCCTCAACACTCACTATTATGTTGTTGGGCATACTGCCTCAACATGTTTTCCTCTTAGTGTTGAGACATGCAAATTCCTCAACACTCACCATTGTGTTGTCAGGCATACTGCCTCAACACGTTTTCATCTTAGTGTTGAGACGTGGAAATTCTCAACACGGTTTCCTCTTAGTGTTGAGACGTGCAAATTCCTCAACACTCACCATTGTGTTGTTAGGTATACTGCCTCAACATGTTTTCCTCTTAGTGTTGAGACGTGCAAATTCCTCAACACTCATTATTGTGATGACAGGCATACTGCCTCAACACGTTTTCCTCTTAGTGTTGAGACGTGAAAATTCCTCAACACTCATCATTGTGTTCTCAGGCATACTGCCTCAACACGTTTTCTCTTAACACGCAAATTTTCACTATTATGTTGTTGCAGACGTCAAATTCTCTTAACACGGACATTTCCGGCTTCTTAGTGTTGAGACGTGCAAATTCCTCAACACTCACCATTGTGTTGTCAGGCATAATGCCTCAACACATTTTCTTCTTAGTGTTGAGACGTGCAAATTCCTAAACACTCATTATTGTGTTGTCAGGCATACTGCCTCAACACATTTTTTTCTTAGTGTTGAGACGTGCAAATTCCTCAACACTCACCATTGTGTTGTCAGGCATACTGCCTCAACACGTTTTCTTCTTAGGGTTGAGACGTGCAAATTCTCAACACGTTTTCCTCTTAGTGTTGAGACGTGCAAATTCCTCAACACTCACCATTGTGTTGTCAGGCATACTGCCTCAACACGTTTTCCTCTTAGTGTTGAGACGTGCAAATTCCTCAACACTCATTATTGTGTTGTCGGGCATACTGCCTCAACACGTTTTCCTCTTAGTGTTGAGACGTGCAAATTCCTCAACACTCACCATTGTGTTGTCAGGCATACTGCCTCAACACGTTTTCTTCTTAGTGTTGAGACGTGCAAATTCCTCAACACTCACCATTGTGTTGTCGGGCATACTGCCTCAACACGTTTTCCTCTTAGTGTTGAGACGTGCAAATTCATCAACACTCACCATTGTGTTGTCGGGCATACTGCCTCAACACGTTTTCTCTTAGTGTTTCTTAGTGTTGAGACGTGCAAATTCCTCAACACTCACCATTGTGTTGTCGGGCATACTTTTTGCCTCAACACGTTTTCCTCTTAGTGTTGAGACGTGCAAATTCCTCAACACTCACCATTGTGTTGTCGGGCATCGCCTCAACACGTTTTCCTCTTAGTGTTGAGACGTGCAAATTCCTCAACACTCACTATTGTGTTGTCAACGCATACCGCCTCAACACGTTTTCCTCTTAGTGTTGAGACGTGCAAATTCCTCAACACTCACCATTGTGTTGTCGGGCATGCATATGCCTCAACACGTTTTCCTCTTAGTGTTGAGACGTGCAAATTCCTCAACACTCACTATTGTGTTGTCGGGCATCTTGTCTCAACACGTTTTCCTCTTAGTGTTGAGACGTGCAAATTCCTCAACACTCACCATTGTGTTGTCGGGCATACCGCCTCAACACGTTTTCCTCTTAGTGTTGAGACGTGCAAATTCTCAACACTATTGTGTTTCTCTCTCTTAGTGTTGAGACGTGCAAATTTCCTCAACACTCACCATTGTGTTGTCGGGCATATGCCTCAACACGTTTTCTTCTTAGTGTTGAGACGTGCGAATTCCTCAACACTCACTATTGTGTTGTCGGGCATAATGCCTCAACACGTTTTCCTCTTAGTGTTGAGACGTGCAAATTCCTCAACACTCACCATTGTGTTGTCGGGCATACTGCCTCAACACGTTTTCCTCTTAGTGTTGAGACGTGCAAATTCTCAACACGGTTTCCTCTTAGTGTTGAGACGTGCAAATTCCTCAACACTCACCATTGTGTTGTCAGGCATACTGCCTCAACACATTTTCCTCTTAGTGTTGAGACGTGCAAATTCCTCAACACTCACTATTGTGTTGTCGGGCATAATGCCTCAACACGTTTTCCTCTTAGTGTTGAGACGTGCAAATTCCTCAACACTCACCATTGTGTTGTCGGGCATACTGCCTCAACACGTTTTCCTCTTAGTGTTGAGACGTGCAAATTCCTCAACACTCACCATTGTGTTGTCAGGCATACCGCCTCAACACGTTTTCCTCTTAGTGTTGAGACATGCAAATTCCTCAACACATTTTTTTCTTAGTGTTGAGACGTGCAAATTCCTCAACACTCACCATTGTGTTGTCAGGCATACTGCCTCAACACGTTTTCTTCTTAGTGTTGAGACGTGCAAATTCCTCAACACTCATTATTGTGTTGTCAGGCATACTGCCTCAACACGTTTTCTTCTTAGTGTTGAGACGTGCAAATTCCTCAACACTCACCATTGTGTTGTCAGGCATACTGCCTCAACACGTTTTCCTCTTAGTGTTGAGACGTGCAAATTCCTCAACACTCACCATTGTGTTGTCAGGCATACTGCCTCAACACGTTTTCTTCTTAGTGTTGAGACGTGCAAATTCCTCAACACTCACCATTGTGTTGTCGGGCATACCGCCTCAACACGTTTTTCCTCTTAGTGTTGAGACGTGCAAATTCCCTCAACACTCACCATTGTGTTGTCGGGCATACTATTGTGTTTGCCTCAACACGTTTTCCTCTTTAGTGTTGAGACGTGCAAATTCCTCAACACTCACCATTGTGTTGTCGGGCATACTTTGCCTCAACACGTTTTCTTCTTAGTGTTGAGACGTGCGAAAATTCCTCAACACTCATTATTGTGTTGTCGGGCATACAGCCTCAACACGTTTTCCTCTTAGTGTTGAGACGTGCAAATTCCTCAACACTCACCATTGTGTTGTCAGGCATACCGCCTCAACACGTTTTCCTCTTAGTGTTGAGACGTGCAAATTCCTCAACACTCATTATTGTGTTGTCGGGCATACTTCCTCAACACGTTTTCCTCTTAGTGTTGAGACGTGCAAATTCCTCAACACTCACCATTGTGTTGACGGGCATACTGCTTCAGCACATTTTCCTCTTAGTGTTGAGACGTGCAAATTCTCAACACGGTTTCCTCTTAGTGTTTGAGACGTGCAAATTCCTCAACACTCACCATTGTGTTGTCTGGCATACAGCCTCAACACGTTTTCCTCTTAGTGTTGAGACGTGCAAATTCCTCAACACTCACTATTGTGTTGTCAGGCATACTGCCTCAACACGTTTTCCTCTTAGTGTTGAGACGTGCAAATTCCTCAACACTCACTATTGTGTTGTCGGGCATAATTGCCTCAACACGTTTTCCTCTTAGTGTTGAGACGTGCAAATTCCTCAACACTCACCATTGTGTTGTCAGGCATACTGCCTCAACACGTTTTCCTCTTAGTGTTGAGACGTGCAAATTCCTCAACACTCACCATTGTGTTGTCAGGCATACTGCCTCAACACGTTTTCCTCTTAGTGTTGAGACGTGCAAATTCCTCAACACTCACCATTGTGTTGTCGGGCATACTGCCTCAACACGTTTTCTTCTTAGTGTTCTTTAGTGTTGAGCAAATTCCTCAACACTCATTATTGTGTTGTCGGGCATACTGCCTCAACACGTTTTCCTCTTAGTGTTGAGACGTGCAAATTCCTCAACACTCACCATTGTGTTGTCAGGCATACTATCTCAACACGTTTTCCTCTTAGTGTTGAGACGTGCAAATTCCTCAACACTCACTATTGTGTTGTCAGGCATACTGCCTCAACACGTTTTCCTCTTAGTGTTGAGACGTGCAAATTCCTCAACACTCACCATTGTGTTGACGGGCATACTGCTTCAGCACATTTTCCTCTTAGTGTTGAGACGTGCAAATTCTCAACACGCCATTCCTGTTAGTGTTGAGACGTGCAAATTCCTCAACACTCACCATTGTGTTGTCAAGCATACAGCCTCAACACGTTTTCCTCTTAGTGTTGAGACGTGCAAATTCCTCAACACTCACTATTGTGTTGTCAGGCATACTGCCTCAACACGTTTTCCTCTTAGTGTTGAGACGTGCAAATTCCTCAACACTCACTATTGTGTTGTCAGGCATACTGCCTCAACACGTTTTCCTCTTAGTGTTGAGACGTGCAAATTCCTCAACACTCACCATTGTGTTGTCAGGCATACGCTCAACGCCTCAACACGTTTTCCTCTTAGTGTTGAGACATGCAAATTCCTCAACACTCACCATTGTGTTGTTGTCAACATGTTTTCCTCTTAGGGTTGAGATGCAAATTCTCAACACGGTTTCCTCTTAGTGTTGAGACGTGCAAATTTCTCAACACTCACCATTGTGTTGTCAGGCATACTGCCTCAACATATTTTCTTCTTAGTGTTGAGACGTGCAAATTCCTAAACACTCATTATTGTGTTATCAGGCATAATGCCTCAACACGTTTTCCTCTTAGTGTTGAGACGTGCAAATTCCTCAACACTCACCATTGTGTTGTCAGGCATACTACCTCAACACGTTTTCCTCTTAGTGTTGAGACGTTCAAATTCTCAACACGGTTTCCTCTTAGTGTTGAGACGTGCAAATTCCTCAACACTCACCATTGTGTTGTCAGGCATAATGCCTCAACATATTTTCTTCTTAGTGTTGAGACGTGCAAATTCCTAAACACTCATTATTGTGTTGTCAGGTATACTGCCTCAACACGTTTTCCTCTTAGTGTTGAGACGTGCAAATTCCTCAACACTCACCATTGTGTTGTCGGGCATACTGCCTCAACACGTTTTCCTCTTAGGGTTGAGACGTGCAAATTCTCAACACGGTTTCCTCTTAGTGTTGAGACGTGCAAATTCCTCAACACTCACCATTGTGTTGTCAGGCATACTGCCTCAACACGTTTTCCTCTTAGTGTTGAGACGTGCAAATTCCTCAACACTCATTATTGTGTTGTCGGGCATACTGCCTCAACAAGTTTTCCTCTTAGTGTTGAGACGTGCAAATTCATCAACACTCACCATTGTGTTGTCAGGCATACTGCCTCAACACGTTTTCCTCTTAGTGTTGAGACGTACAAATTCCTCAACACTCACCATTGTGTTGTCGGGCATACTGCTTCAATATGTTTTCCTCTTAGTGTTGAGACGTGCAAATTCCTCAACACTCACCATTGTGTTGTCGGGCATAGTGTTTGCCTCAACACGTTTTCCTCTTAGTGTTGAGACGTGCAAATTCCTCAACACTCACCATTGTGTTGTCATGCATACTGCCTCAACACGTTTTCTTCTTAGTGTTGAGACGTGCAAATTCCTCAACACTCACCATTGTGTTGTCAGGCATACTGCCTCAACACGTTTTCCTCTTAGTGTTGAGACGTGCAAATTCCTCAACACTCACTATTGTGTTGTCGGGCATACTGCCTCAACACGTTTTCCTCTTAGTGTTGAGACGTGCAAATTCCTCAACACTCACCATTGTGTTGTCAAGCATACCATTGTGTTGCCTCAACACGTTTTCCTCTTAGTGTTGAGACGCAAATTCCTCAACACTCACCATTGTGTTGTCGGGCATACTTTGCCTCAACACGTTTTCTTCTTAGTGTTGAGACGTGCAAATTCCTCAACACTCACTATTGTGTTGTCGGGCATACTTGCCTCAACACGTTTTCCTCTTAGTGTTGAGACGTGCAAATTCCTCAACACTCACCATTGTGTTGTCGCATACTGCCTCAACACGTTTTTTTCCTCTTAGTGTTCAGACACTCAAATTCTCAACACGGTTTTCCTCTTAGTGTTGAGACGTGCAAATTCCTCAACACTCACCATTGTGTTGTCGGGCATACCGCCTCAACACGTTTTCTTCTTAGTGTTGAGACGCAAATTCCTCAACACTCACTATTGTGTTGTCGGGCATAATGCCTCAACACGTTTTCCTCTTAGTGTTGAGACGTGCAAATTCCTCAACACTCACCATTGTGTTGTCGGGCATACTTTGCCTCAACACGTTTTTCTTAGTGTTGAGACGTGTTGTCGGCAAATTCTCAACACGTTTTCTTCTTAGTGTTGAGACGTGAAAATTCCTCAACCCTCACCATTGTGTTGTTAGGTATACTGCCTCAACATGTTTTCCTCTTAGTGTTGAGACGTGCAAATTCCTCAACAAACACTATTGTGATGTCGGGCATACTTGCCTCAACACGTTTTCCTCTTAGTGTTGAGACGTGCAAATTCCTCAACACTCACCATTGTGTTGTCGGGCATCTTTTGCCTCAACACGTTTTCTTCTTAGTGTTGAGACGTGCAAATTTCCTCAACACTCACTATTGTGTTGTCGTGCATAATTCCTCAACACGTTTTCCTCTTAGTGTTGAGACGTGCAAATTCTCAACATGGTTTCCTCACGTTTCCTCTTAGTGTTGAGACGTGCAAATTCCTCAACACTCACCATTGTGTTGTCGGGCATACCGCCTCAACACGTTTTCCTTCTTAGTGTTGAGACGTGCAAATTCCTCTCAACACTCACTATTGTGTTGTCGTGCAGACTTGCCTCAACACGTTTTCCTCTTAGTGTTGAGACGCAAATTCCTCAACACTCACCATTGTGTTGTCGGGCATAACCGCCTCAACACGTTTTCTCTTAGTGTTGAGACGCAAATTCCTCAACACTCATTATTGTGTTGTCGGGCATACTGCCTCAACACGTTTTCCTCTTAGTGTTGAGACGTGCAAATTCCTCAACACTCACCATTGTGTTGTCAGGCATACTGCCTCAACACGTTTTCCTCTTAGTGTTGAGACGTGCAAATTCCTCAACACTCACCATTGTGTTGTCGGGCATACTGCCTCAACACGTTTTCCTCTTAGTGTTGAGACGTGCAAATTCCTCAACACTCACCATTGTGTTGTCGGGCATACTGCCTCAACACGTTTTCCTCTTAGTGTTGAGACGTGCAAATTCCTCAACACTCACCATTGTGTTGTCAGGCATACTGCCTCAACACGTTTTCTTCTTAGTGTTGAGACGTGCAAATTCCTCAACACTCACCATTGTGTTGTCAGGCATACTGCCTCAACACGTTTTCCTCTTAGTGTTGAGACGTGCAAATTCCTTAACACTCACTATTGTGTTGTCAAGCATACTACCTCAACACGTTTTCCTCTTAGTGTTGAGACGTGCAAATTCCTCAACACTCACCATTGTGTTGTCGGGCATACTGCCTCAACACGTTTTCCTCTTAGTGTTGAGACATGCAAATTCCTCAACACTCACCATTGTGTTGTCAGGCATACTTTGCCTCAACACGTTTTCTTCTTAGTGTTGAGACGTGCAAATTCCTCAACACTCATTATTGTGTTGTCGGGCATACTGCCTCAACACGTTTTCCTCTTAGTGTTGAGACGTGCAAATTCCTCAACACTCACCATTGTGTTGTCAAGCATACTACCTCAACACGTTTTCCTCTTAGTGTTGAGACGTGCAAATTCTTCAACACTCACCATTGTGTTGTCAGGCATACTGCCTCAACACGTTTTCCTCTTAGTGTTGAGACGTGCAAATTCCTCAACACTCACCATTGTGTTGTCGGGCATACTGTCTCAACACATTTTCCTCTTAGGGTTGAGACGTCCAAATTCTCAACATGGTTTCCTCTTAGTGTTGAGACGTGCAAATTCCTCAACACTCACCATTGTGTTGTCAGGCATACTGCCTCAACACGTTTTCCTCTTAGTGTTGAGACGTGCAAATTCCTCAACACTCACTATTGTGTTGTCGGGCATACTGCCTCAACACGTTTTCCTCTTAGTGTTGAGACGTGCAAATTCCTCAACACTCACCATTGTGTTGTCGGGCATACTGCCTCAACACGTTTTCCTCTTAGTGTTGAGACGTGCAAATTCTCAACACACATTTGTTCCTCAGGCTTAGTGTTGACGTTTTCCTCTTAGTGTTCAGACGTGCAATTTCCTCAACACTCACCATTGTGTTGTCGGGCATACTGCCTCAACACGTTTTCCTCTTAGTGTTGAGACATGTGAATTCCTCAACACTCACCATTGTGTTGTCGGGCATATTTTGCCTCAACACGTTTTCCTCTTAGTGTTGAGACGTGCAAATTCCTCAACACTCACCATTGTGTTGTCGTGCATACTTTGCCTCAACACGTTTTCCTCTTAGTGTTGAGACATGCAAATTCCTCAACACTCACCATTGTGTTGTCAGGCATACTGCCTCAACACGTTTTCCTCTTAGTGTTGAGACGTGCAATTCATCAACACTCACTATTGTGTTGTCGGGCATACTGCCTCAACACGTTTTCCTCTTAGTGTTGAGACGTGCAAATTCCTCAACACTCACCATTGTGTTGTCAGGCATACTGCCTCAACACGTTTTCCTCTTAGTGTTGAGACGTGCAAATTCCTCAACACTCACCATTGTGTTGTCGGGCTCAAACGTTGCCTCAACACGTTTTCCTCTTAGTGTTGAGACGTCCAAATTCCTCAACACTCACCATTGTGTTGTCGGGCATACAGCCTCAATACGTTTTCCTCTTAGTGTTGAGACGTGCAAATTCCTCAACACTCACCATTGTGTTGTCAGGCATACTTCCTCAACACGTTTTCCTCTTAGTGTTGAGACGTGCAAATTCCTCAACACTCACCATTGTGTTGTCGGGCATACTGCCTCAACACGTTTTCCTCTTAGTGTTGAGACGTGCAAATTCCTCAACACTCACTATGTTGAGACGTGCAAATTCCTCAACACTCACCATTGTGTTGTCGGGCATACTGCCTCAACACGTTTTCCTCTTAGTGTTGAGACGTGCAAATTCCTCAACACTCACCATTGTGTTGTCGGGCATACTGCCTCAACACGTTTTCCTCTTAGTGTTGAGACGTGCAAATTCCTCAACACTCACCATTGTGTTGTCGGGCATACCGCCTCAACACGTTTTCCTCTTAGTGTTGAGACGTGCAAATTCCTCAACACTCACCATTGTGTTGTCGGGCATACTTTGCCCTCAACACGTTTTTCCTCTTAGTGTTGAGGGTTGAGACATTGTGTTGTCAAATTCTCAACACGGTTTCCTCTTAGTGTTGAGACGTGCAAACTCCTCAACACTCACCATTGTGTTGTCAGGCATACTGCCTCAACACGTGTTCTTCTTAGTGTTGAGACGTGCGAATTCCTCAACACTCATTATTGTGTTGTCGGGCATACTGTCTCAACATGTTTTCCTCTTAGTGTTGAGACGTGCAAATTCATCAACACTCACCATTGTGTTGTCAGGCATACTGCCTCAACACGTTTTCCTCTTAGTGTTGAGACGTGCAAATTCCTCAACACTCACCATTGTGTTGTCGGGCATACCGCCTCAACACGTTTTCCTCTTAGTGTTGAGACGTGCAAATTCCTCAACACTCACCATTGTGTTGTCAGGCATACTGCCTCAACACGTTTTCCTCTTAGTGTTGAGACGTGCAAATTCCTCAACACTCACCATTGTGTTGTCAAGCATACTGCCTCAACACGTTTTCCTCTTAGTGTTGAGACGTGCAAATTCCTCAACAGTCACCATAGTGTTGTCGGGCATAGTGTTGCGACGTGCAAATTGCCTCAACACGTTTTCCTCTTAGTGTTGAGACTTGCAAATTCCTCAACACTCACCATTGTGTTGTCGGGCATACTTTGCCTCAACATGTTTTCCTCTTAGTGTTGAGGTCAACACTCACTATTGTGTGCAAATTCTCAACACGTTTTCCTCTTAGTGTTGAGACGTGCAAATTCCTCAACACTCACCATTGTGTTGTCGTGCATACCGCCTCAACACATTTTCTTCTTAGTGTTGAGACGTGCAAATTCCTAAACACTCACCATTGTGTTGTCGGGCATCTTTTGCCTCAACACGTTTTCCTCTTAGTGTTGAGACGTGCAAATTCCTCAACACTCACCATTGTGTTGTCGGGCATACCGCCTCAACACGTTTTCCTCTTAGTGTTGAGACGTGCAACATTCTCAACACGGTTCAACACCTCTTAGTGTTGAGACGTGCAAATCAACACTCACCATTGTGTTGTCAACACTCACCATTGTGTTGTCGCAAATTCCTCAACACTCATATTGTGTTGTCGTGCATGCCTCAACACGTTTTCCTCTTAGTGTTGAGACGTGCAAATTCCTCAACACTCATTATTGTGTTGTCGGGCATACTTCGCCTCAACACGTTTTCCTCTTAGTGTTGAGACGTGCAAATTCCTCAACACTCACTATTGTGTTGTCGGGCATACTTGCCTCAACACGTTTTCCTCTTAGTGTTGAGACGTGCAAATTCCTCAACACTCACCATTGTGTTGTCAGGCATACTGCCTCAACACGTTTTCCTCTTAGTGTTGAGACGTGCAAATTCCTCAACACTCACCATTGTGTTGTCAGGCATACTGCCTCAACACGTTTTCCTCTTAGTGTTGAGACGTGCAAATTCCTCAACACTCACCATTGTGTTGTCAGGCATACCGTGCACGTTTTCTCTTAGTGTTTGCCTCAACACGTTTTCTTCTTAGTGTTGAGACGTGCAAATTCCTCAACACTCACCATTGTGTTGTCAGGCATACTGCCTCAACACGTTTTCCTCTTAGTGTTGAGACGTGCAAATTCCTCAACACTCACCATTGTGTTGTCAAGCATACTACCTCAACACGTTTTCCTCTTAGTGTTGAGACGTGCAAATTCCTCAACACTCACCATTGTGTTGTCGGGCATACTGCCTCAACACGTTTTCCTCTTAGTGTTGAGACATGCAAATTCCTCAACACTCACCATTGTGTTGTCGGGCATACTGCCTCAACACGTTTTCTTCTTAGTGTTGAGACGTGCAAATTCCTCAACACTCACCATTGTGTTGTCGGGCATACTGCCTCAACACGTTTTTTCCTCTTAGTGTTGAGACGCAAATTCCTTAACACTCACCATTTACATGTTGTCAAGCATACTACCTCAACACGTTTTCCTCTTAGTGTTGAGACGTGCAAATTCTCAACACTCACCATTGTGTTGTCGGGAATACTTGCTCAACTCGTTTACGTTTTCCTCTTAGTGTTGAGACGTGCAAATTCTCAACACTCACCATTGTGTTGTCGGGCATACTGTCTCAATACATTTTCCTCTTAGGGTTGAGACGTGCAAATACTCAACACGGTTTCCTCTTAGTGTTGAGACGTGCAAATTCCTCAACACTCACCATTGTGTTGTCGGGCATACTGCCTCAACACATTTTCCTCTTAGTGTTGAGACGTGCAAATTCCTCAACACTCACCATTGTGTTGTCAGGCATACTGCCTCAACACGTTTTCTTCTTAGTGTTGAGACGTGCAAATTCCTCAACACTCACCATTGTGTTGTCAGGCATACTGCCTCAACACGTTTTCCTCTTAGTGTTGAGATGTGCAAATTCCTCAACACTCATTATTGTGTTGTCAAGCATACTACCTCAACACGTTTTCCTCTTAGTGTTGAGACGTGCAAATTCCTCAACACTCACAACACTCACCACGTTTTCCTCTTTGTGTTGTCTATTGTGTTGTCGGGCAATTCTCAACTCACCATTTGCCTCAACACGTTTTCTCTTAGTGTTGAGACGTGCAAATTCCTCAACACTCACCATTGTGTTGTCAGGCATACTGCCTCAACACGTTTTCTTCTTAGTGTTGAGACGTGCAAATTCCTCAACACTCACCATTGTGTTGTCAGGCATACTGCCTCAACACGTTTTCCTCTTAGTGTTGAGACGTGCAAATTCCTTAACACTCACAATTCTGTTGTCAAGCAAACTACCTCAACACGTTTTCCTCTTAGTGTTGAGACGTGCAAATTCTCAACACTCACTATTGTGTTGTCGGGAATACTGCCTCAACACGTTTTCCTCTTAGTGTTGAGACGTGCAAATTCCTCAACACTCACCATTGTGTTGTCGGGCATACTGTCTCACTACATTTTCCTCTTAGGGTTGAGACGTGCAAATTCTCAACATGGTTTCCTCTTAGTGTTGAGACGTGCAAACTCCTCAACACTCACCATTGTGTTGTCAGGCATACTGCCTCAACACGTTTTCTTCTTAGTGTTGAGACGTGCAAATTCCTCAACACTCACCATTGTGTTGTCGGGCATACTGCCTCAACACGTTTTCCTCTTAGTGTTGAGATGTGCAAATTCCTCAACCCTCACCATTGTGTTGTCAGGTATACTTCCTCAAAATGTTTTCCTCTTAGTGTTGAGACGTGCAAATTCCTCAACACTCACTATTGTGTTGTCGGGCATACTGCCTCAACACGTTTTCCTCTTAGTGTTGAGACGTGCAAATTCCTCAACACTCACCATTGTGTTGTCAGGCATACTGCCTCAACACGTTTTCCTTTTAGTGTTGAGACGTGCAAATTCTTCAACACTCACTATTGTGTTGTCAGGCATACTGCCTCAACACGTTTTCCTCTTAGTGTTGAGACGTGCAAATTCCTCAACACTCATTATTGTGTTGTCAGGCATACTGCCTCAACACGTTTTCCTCTTAGTGTTGAGACGTGCAAATTCCTCAACACTCACCATTGTGTTATCAGACATACTGCCTCAACACGTTTTCTTCTTAGTGTTGAGACGTGCAAATTCCTCAAACACTCACCATTGTGTTGTCACATACCATTGTGTTGTGCCTCAACACGTTTTCCTCTTAGTGTTGAGACGTGCAAATTCCTCAACACTCACCATTGTGTTGTCGGGCATACTGCCTCAACACGTTTTCCTCTTAGTGTTGAGACGTGCAAATTCCTCAACACTCACCATTGTGTTGTCAGGCATACTGCCTCAACACGTTTTCTTCTTAGTGTTGAGACGTGCAAATTCCTCAACACTCACCATTGTGTTGTCAGGCATACTGCCTCAACACGTTTTCCTCTTAGTGTTAAGACGTGCAAATTCCTTAACACTCATTATTGTGTTGTCAAGCATACGACCTCAACACGTTTTCCTCTTAGTGTTGAGACGTGCAAATTCCTCAACACTCACCATTGTGTTGTCGGGCATACTGCCTCAACACGTTTTCCTCTTAGTGTTGAGACATGCAAATTCCTCAACACTCACCATTGTGTTGTCAGGCATACTGCCTCAACACGTTTTCCTCTTAGTGTTGAGACGTGCAAATTCCTCAACACTCACCATTGTGTTGTCAGGCATACTGCCTCAACACGTTTTCCTCTTAGTGTTGAGACGTGCAAATTCCTTAACACTCACATTTCTGTTGTCAAGCATACTACCTCAACACGTTTTCCTCTTAGTGTTGAGACGTGCAAATTCTCAACACTCACCATTGTGTTGTCGGGAATACTGCCTCAATACGTTTTCCTCTTAGTGTTGAGACGTGCAAATTCCTCAACACTCACCATTGTGTTGTCGGGCATACTGTCTCAATACATTTTCCTCTTAGGGTTGAGACGTGCAAATACTCAACACGGTTTCCTCTTAGTGTTGAGACGTGCAAATTCCTCAACACTCACCATTGTGTTGTCAGGCATACTGCCTCAACACATTTTCTTCTTAGTGTTGAGACGTGCAAATTCCTCAACACTCACCATTGTGTTGTCAGGCATACTGCCTCAACACGTTTTCTTCTTAGTGTTGAGACGTGCAAATTCCTCAACACTCACCATTGTGTTGTCAGGCATACTGCCTCAACACGTTTTCCTCTTAGTGTTAAGATGTGCAAATTCCTTAACACTCATTATTGTGTTGTCAAGCATACTACCTCAACACGTTTTCCTCTTAGTGTTGAGACGTGCAAATTCCTCAACACTCACCATTGTGTTGTCGGGCATACTGCCTCAACACGTTTTCCTCTTAGTGTTGAGACGTGCAAATTCCTCAACACTCACCATTGTGTTGTCAGGCATACTGCCTCAACACGTTTTCTTCTTAGTGTTGAGACGTGCAAATTCCTCAACACTCACCATTGTGTTGTCAGGCATACTGCCTCAACACGTTTTCCTCTTAGTGTTGAGACGTGCAAATTCCTTAACACTCACTATTGTGTTGTCAGGTATACTGCCTCAAAATGTTTTCCTCTTAGTGTTGAGACGTGCAAATTCCTCAACACTCACTATTGTGTTGACAGGCATACTGCCTCAACACGTTTTCCTCTTAGTGTTGAGACGTGAAAATTCCTCAACACTCACTATTGTGTTGACAGGCATACTGCCTCAACACGTTTTCCTCTTAGTGTTGAGACGTGAAAATTCCTTAACACTCATCATTGTGTTCTCAGGCATACTGCCTCAACACGTTTTCTTCTTAATGTCGAGACGTGCAAATTCCTCAACACTCACCATTATGTTGTCAGGCAGACTGCCTCAACACGTTTTCCTCTTAGTGTTGAGACGTGCAAATTCCTCAACACTTACCATTGTGTTGTCAGCCATACTGCCTCAACACATTTTCCTCTTAGTGTTGAGACGTGCAAATTCCTCAACACTCACTATTGTGTTGTCAGGCATACTTCCTCAACACGGTTTCCTATTAGTGTTGAGACGTGCAAATTCCTCAACACTCACCATTGTGTTGTCAGGTATACTGCCTCAACACGTTTTCTTCTTAGTGTTGAGACGTGTGAATTCCTCAACACTCACTATTGTGTTATCGGGCATACTGCCTCAACACGTTTTTCTTTTAGTGTTGAGACCTGCAAATTCCTCAACACTCACCATTTTGTTGTCTGGCATACTGTCTCAACACATTTTCCTTTTAGTGTTGAGACGTGCAAATTCCTCAACACTCACTATTGTGTTGTCAGACACACTGCCTCAACATGTTTTCCTCTTAGGGTTGAAACGTGCAAATTCTCAACACGGTTTCTTCTTAGTGTTGAGATGTGCAAATTCCTCAACACTCACCATTGTGTTGTCAGGCATACTGCCTCAACACATTTTCTTCTTAGTGTTGAGACGTGCAAATTCATCAACACTCACCATTGTGTTGTCAGGCATACTGCCTCAACACGTTTTCCTCTTAGTGTTGAGACGTGCAAATTCCTCAACACTCACTATTGTGTTGTCAGGCATACTGCCTCAACACGGTTTCCTCTTAGTGTTGAGACGTGCAAATTCCTCAACACTCAGCATTGTGTTGTCAGGCATACTGCCTCAACACGTTTTCCTCTTAGTGTTGAGACGTGCGAATTCCTCAACACTCACCATTGTGTTGTCAGGCATACTGCCTCAACACATTTCCCCTTAGTGTTGAGATGTGCAAATTCCTCAACACTCACCATTGTGTTGTCAAAAATACTGCCTCAACACGTTTTCCTCTTAGTGTTGAGACGTGCAAATTCCTCAACACTCACCACTGTGTTGTCAGGCATACTGCCTTAACACGTTTTCTTCTTAGTGTTGAGACGTGCGAATTCCTCTACACTCACTATTGTATTGTCGGGCATACTGCCTCATCACGTTTTCCTTTTAGTGTTGAGACGTGCAAATTCCTCAACACTTACCATTGTGTTGACGGGCATACTGCTTCAACACATTTTCCTCTTAGTGTTGAGACATGCAAATTCTCAACACGGTTTCCTTTTAGTGTTATGACGTGTAAATTCCTCAACGCTCACCATTGTGCTGTCAGGAATACTGCCTCAACACGTTTTCCTCTTAGTGTTGTGACATGCAAATTCCTCAACACTCACTATTGTGTTGTCAGGCATACTGCCTCAACACGTTTTCCTCTTAGTGTTGAGACGTGCAAATTCCTCAACGCTCACCATTGTGTTGTCAGGCATACTGCCTCAAAACGTTTTCCTCTTAGTGTTGAGACATGCAAATTCCTCAACACTCACCATTGTGTTGTCGGGCATACTGCATCAACATGTTTTCCTCTTAGGGTTGAGACGTGCAAATTCTCAACACGGTTTCCTCTTAGTGTTGAGACGTGCAAATTCCTCAACACTCACCATTGTGTTGTCAGGCATACTGCCTCAACACATTTTCTTCTTAGTGTTGAGACGTGCAAATTCCTAAACACTTATTATTGTGTTGTCAGGTATACTGCTTTAATACGTTTTCCTCTTACTGTTGAGACATGCAAATTCTCACCATTGTGTTGTCAGGAATACTGCCTCAACACGTTTTCCTCTTAGGGTTGAGACGTGCAAATTCTCAACACTGTTTCCTCTTAGTGATGAGACGTGCAAATTCCTCAACACTCACCATTGTGTTGTCAGGCATACTGCCTCAACACGTTTCCTCTTTGTGTTGAGACGTGCAAATTCCTCAACACTCATTATTGTGTTGTCGGGCATACTGCCTTAACAAGTTTTCCTCATAGTGTTGAGACGTGCAAATTCATCAACACTCACTATTGTGTTGTCGGGCATACTGTCTCAACACGTTTTCCTCTTAGTGTTGAGACGTGAAAATTCCTCAACACTCACCATTGTGTTGTCGGGCATACTGCCTCAATACGTTTTCCTCTTAGTGTTGAGACGTGCAAATTCCTCAACACTCACCATTGTGTTGTCGGGCATACTGCATCAACATGTTTTCCTCTTAGGGTTGAGATGTGCAAATTCTCAACACGGTTTCCTCTTAGTGTTGAGACGTGCAAATTCCTCAACACTCACCATTGTGTTGTCAGGCATACTGCCTCAACATATTTTCTTCTTAGTGTTGAGACGTGCAAATTCCTAAACACTTATTATTGTGTTGTCAGGTATACTGCCTCAATACGTTTTCCTCTTACTGTTGAGACGTGCAAATTCTCACCATTGTGTTGTCAGGCATACTGCCTCAACACATTTTCTTCTTAGTGTTGAGACGTGCAAATTCCTAAACACTTATTATTGTGTTGTCAGGTATACTGTCTCAATACGTTTTCCTCTTACTGTTGAGACGTGCAAATTCTCACCATTGTGTTGTCAGGCATACTGCCTCAACACGTTTTCCTCTTAGGGTTGAGACGTGCAAATTCTCAACACGGTTTCCTCTTAGTGATGAGACGTGCAAATTCCTAAACACTCACCATTGTGTTGTCGGGCATACTGCCTCAACACGTTTTCCTCTTAGTGTTGAGACGTGCAAATTCCTCAACACTCATTATTGTGTTGTCGGGCATACTGCCTTAACAAGTTTTCCTCTTAGTGTTGAGACGTGCAAATTCATCAACACTCACTATTGTGTTGTCAGGCATACTACCTCAACATGTTTTCCTCTTAGTGTTGAGACGTGCAAATTCCTCAACACTCACCATTGTGTTGACGGGCATACTGCCTCAATACGTTTTCCTCTTAGTGTTGAGACGTGCAAATTCATCAACACTCACCACTTTGTAGTCAGGCATACTGCCTCAACACGTTTTCCTCTTAGTGTTGAGACGTGCAAATTCCTTAACACTCATTATTGTGTTGTCAAGCATGCTACCTCAACACGTTTTCCTCTTAGTGTTTAGACGTGAAAATTCCTCAACACTCACCATTGTGTTGTCGGGAATACTGCATCAATACGTTTTCCTCTTAGTGTTAAGACATGCAAATTCCTCAACACTCACCATTGTGTTGTCGGGCATACTGTCTCAATATGTTTTCCTCTTAGGGTTGAGACGTGCAAATTCTCAACATGGTTTCCTCTTAGTGTTGAGACGTGCAAACTCTTAAACACTCACCATTGTGTTGTTAGGCATACTGCCTCAACACGTTGTCTTCTTAGTGTTGAGACGTGTGAATTCCTCAATACTCACTATTGTGTTGTCGGGCATACTGCCTCAACACGTTTTCCTCTTAGTGTTGAGATGTACAAATTCATCATCACTCACCATTGTGTTGTCAGGCATACTGCCTCAACACGTTTTCGTCTTAGTGTTGAGACGTGGAAATTCTCAACACGTTTTCCTCTTAGTGTTGAGACGTGCAAATTCCTCAACCCTCACCATTGTGTTGTTAGGTATACTGCCTCAAAATGTTTTCCTCTTAGTGTTTAGACGTGCAAATTCCCAACACTCACCATTGTGTTGTCAGGCATACTGCCTCAACACGTTTTCCTCTTAGTGTTGAGACATGCAAATTCCTCAACACTCACCATTGTGTTGTCTGGCATACTGCCTCAACATGTTTTCTTCTTAGTGTTGAGACGTGAAAATTCCTCAACACTCACCATTGTGTTGTCAGGCATACTGCCTCAACACGTTTTCCTCTTAGTGTTGAGACATGCAAATTCCTCAACACTCACCATTGTGTTGTCGGGCATACTGCCTCAACATGTTTTCCTCTTAGGGTTGAGACGTGCAAATTCTCAACATGGTTTCCTCTTAGTGTTTATACGTGCAAATTCCTAAACACTCACCATTGTGTTGTCAGGCATACTGCCTCAACACATTTTCTTCTTAGTGTTGAGACGTGCAAATTCCTAAACACTCATTATTGTGTTGTCAAGCATACCGCCTCAACAGATTTTCCTCTTAGTAATTAGACGTGCAAATTCCTCAACACACACCATTGTGTTGTCATGCATACTGCCTCAACACATTTTCCTCTTAGTGTTGGGACGTGCGAATTCTCAACACGTTTTCCTCTTAGTGGTTAGACGTGCAAATTCCTCAAATCTCACCATTGTGTTGTTAGGCATACTGCCTCAACACGTTTTCCTCTTAGTGTTGAGACGTGCAAATTCCTCAACACTCACCATTGTGTTGTCAAGCATATTCCCTCAACACATTTTCCTCTTAGTGTTGAGATGTGCAAATTCCTCAACACTCACCATTGTGTTGTCAAACATACTGCCTCAACACATTTTCCTCTTAGTGTTGAGACGTGCAAATTCCTCAACACTCACCACTGTGTTGTCAGGCATACTGCCTCAACACGTTTTCTTCTTAGTGTTGAGACGTGTGAATTCCTCAATACTCACTATTGTATTGTCGGGCATACTGCCTCAACACGTTTTCCTCTTAGTGTTGAGACGTGCAAATTCCTCAACACTCACCATTGTGTTGACGGACATACTGCTTCAACACGTTTTCCTCTTAGTGTTGAGACACGCAAATTCTCAACACGGTTTCCTTTTAGTGTTGTGACGTGTAAATTCCTCAATGCTCACCATTGTGTTGTCAGGCATACTGCCTCAATACGTTTTCCTCTTAGTGTTGTGACATGCAAATTCCTCAACACTCACTATTGTGTTGTCAGGCATACTGCCTCAACACGTTTTCCTCTTAGTGCTGAGGCGTGAAAATTCCTCAACGCTCACCATTGTGTTGTCAGGCATACTGCCTCAACACGTTTTCCTCTTAGTGTTGAGACGTGCGAATTCCTCAACACTCACCATTGTGTTGTCAGGCATACAGCCTCAACACGTTTTCCTCTTAGTGTTGAGACGTGCAAATTCCTCAACACTCACTATTGTGTTGTCAGGCATACTGTCTCAACACGTTTTCCTCTTAGTGTTGAGACGTGCAAATTCCTTAACACTCACCATTGTGTTGACGGGCATACTGCTTCAACACGTTTCCTCTTAGTGTTGAGACATGCAAATTCTCAACACGGTTTCCTTTTAGTGTTGTGACGTGTAAATTCCTCAACGCTCACCATTGTGTTGTCAGGCATACTGCCTCAACACGTTTTCCTCTTAGTGTTGTGACATGCAAATTCCTCAACACTCACTATTGTGTTGTCAGGCATACTGCCTCAACACGTTTTCCTCTTAGTGTTGAGACGTGCAAATTTCTCGACACTCACCATTGTGTTTTCAGGCATACTGCCCCAACACGTTTTCTTCTTAGTGTTGAGACGTGCGAATTCCTCAACACTCACTATTGTATTGTCGGGCATACTGCCTCAACACGATTTCCTCTTAGTGTTGATATGTGCAAATTCCTCAACACTCACCACTGTGTTGACGGGCATACTGCTTCAACACGGTTTCCTCTTAGTGTTGAGACGTGCAAATTCCTCAACACTCACCACTGTGTTGTCAGGCATACTGCCTCAACACGTTTTCTTCTTAGTGTTGAGACGTGCGACTTCCTCAACACTCACTATTGTATTGTCGGGCATACTTCTTCAACACATTTTCCTCTTAGTGTTGAGACTTGCAAATTCCTCAACACTCACCATTGTGTTGTCAGGCATACTGCCTCAACACGTTTTCCTCTTAGTGTTGAGACGTGCAAATTCCTCAACACTCACCATTGTGTTCTCAGGCATACTGCCTCAACAGATTTTCCTCTTAGTAATTAGACGTGCAAATTCCTCAACACACACCATTGTGTTGTCATGCATACTGCCTCAACACGTTTTCCTCTTAGTGTTGGGACGTGCAAATTCTCAATACGTTTTCCTCTTAGTGTTGAGACGTGCAAATTCCTCAACACTCACCATTGTGTTGTCAGGCATACTGCCTCAACACGTTTTCCTCTTAGTGATGAGACGTGCAAATTCCTCAACACTCACCATTGTGTTGTTAGGCATACTGCCTCAACACGTTTTCCTCTTAGTGTTGAGACGTGCAAATTCCTCAACACTCACCATTGTGTTGCCAGGAAAACTGCCTCAACACGTTTTCCTCTTAGTGTTGAGACGCTCAAATTCCTCAACACTCACTATTGTGTTTCCAGGCAAACTTCCTCAACACATCCTTTCTCTTAGTGTTGAGACGCTCAAATTCCTTAACACTCACTATTGTGTTGCCAGGAAAACTGCCTCAAGACATCTTTCCTCTTAGTGTTGAGACGTGCAAATTCCTCAACACTCACTATTGTGTTGTTAGGCATACTGCCTCTACACATCCTCCTTTTAGTGTTGAGACGTACAAATTCCTGAACATTCACTATTGTGTTGTCAGGCATACTGCTTCAACACATCCTCCTTTTAGTGTTGAGACGTACAAATTCCTCAACATTCACTATTGTGTTGTCAGGCATACTGCCTCAACACATCCTTTTTTTAGTGTTGAGACGTACAAATTCCTCAACATTCACTATTGTGTTGTCAGGCATCAGTGCCTCAATACATCTTCATCTTATTGCTGAGACGCGCAATCTCCTTATCACTCACCTGTGTTGTCATATGTCACTGCCTCAACACATTATAGTGTTGACGGTTCCACCACCTCAACTCTCATCTTTGTATTCAAGGCTCGACTGCCTTAACACCCATCAGTCGAGACTCCATCACTTAAATACATCATTTTAGTGTTCTCGGCATCAACGTGCTAGAAGAGTGACTTCTACTTGCCTCAACGTTTCATTAAACATGTTATGCTCAAAGGACAAGCCGGCCTATCTTCTGGTAACGTCTGCTTACTCTTCTCATGAATTTTATTTTCATCGATAACCATCTAGTGCTTACCCCGCAACAATGTCATTGTTACGTGCTAAGCAGGGGACTTAATATTGATGGTGGTTTTTAGTTCAGGGCTAAAATTGTAAAACCCTATATTTAATGCGCCGTCTGCAAGAGGACTGAGACATTTAAAAGTAATGTGTGCCCGGACCTCTCTACTCACACATGTATTGAGAAATTCAATATGTTTATTCAGAATGGTGCATGTAGCAACAATCCCAAACATTCTGTAAAACTCTCGCCTGTATTACTCATTAGTGTATGGTTTATTGAGTATTTTCCTATGCTATGTTCCCCAGCTGAACCCTTAGTATTGGTATGATATGACAATTAGTGTTCACTCGCAGCTGAGTAGTATGAATTTCCCGAAGTATCAAAATTAAGGTCGCATGAAAATGCTCAATCAGAAGATGCGCTAACTTCTCTCTGAAATCAAATAATTTTGTGTCAACACACAGAACTTGTTAAATTTGTTCAATTTTGTGATAACTCACAAGATTCAAGTTTTCGGCCCAACTAATTTGCAAACATTAGGTCTTTTGCGCCTTGTGTAAATATCTCGAACCCTATTGGTCGAGGCCAAACCTAGATAAACTAGGAAACTGATCCGCCCCGGAGCTAGTATGAACAAAGTCCTACCAGAAAACAAGAAACAAAGGAGGAATTGTGGCAAATAAGGAGCAATGACGAAAGAGGCGCGGCCACGCCACATAGCCGGCCAATCCGCTCCAATAGGCGCTTCCTGTGGCCGTTGGCCACGCTCCATATTTCTCTTGCTAGCCCCCTCTCCCATCAACCAATCAGATCGCTCAAAACCCGCCACACACACTTTTAATAAAGATTGGAAGTTGGTGGGTCGATGCGCCTAATTCCATTAGGAATCTAATATAGACGGCCCAAGCCAGTCTCCAAAAAACAATCATGGTCGTACGATTTGGCAACTTGATTTATTAAGTTTGGCCGCTCTCCAACGCATCCAAATATCCATCACCGCAGGTGCCATGCCAATTAGCCAGTCAACCTGCCAAATTGCGCCAGTATGCCAAATTGGCAGGCCATGCCGTACCGCGCCACCTAGCCACGCGCGTTAGGGTTTTGATATGCCAAACCCTAATTAGGCCAGGGTCTAACACAAATATGCCAAGATATAGTGGCCGCGGCTACATTACCATGCCAATGGCGCGGACACATTATTATGCCACTGGCGCGGCTGCATTACCATGCCACTGGCGCGGCCACATTACCATGCCACTGGCGCGGCCACATTACCATGCCAATGGCGCGGCTACACTACCAAGACACTGGTGCGGCTACAACACCAGGCAACTGGCGCCACATTGCCGTTGTGCCACTAACAGGCGCCATATTGCCATTAAGCCACTAACATGCTCCACTTTGCCACTATGCCATTATGCCGCCTAGCTTGCGTGTGATTGGTCAGAATAACTAAGTCTTGCACATTAGACTCACTCAACAACTTGTTGCACATTTTTCCATGAAATACTTAAGAAATCAAACATATCACAGACTGGGGGATACTCATCAGGGTATTGGTCTGGCGGTTTACAGCGTGCGGCGTACAATACGCCCATTACAAGAAAGTGTCAGGAAAGGGCGGACGGTTAAATAACAGTAAAAGAATAGTGGGTGTAAGGCTGACCAGTTTCCTCTCACAATGGGAACGTGATGGTGAACCGCTTCTACACACCCACACTTCTCCACTACTTAATTGTCTCCACTTCCTACGAGATCAAGGGTGCTCAATGACTTGTATAAATAGGTTTTCAACCTATTTCGACCGACAAGAGAGTTTTTGTTAACAACACAAGTATCCAGAGAAAACGCCAAGAACTGATAGCTTACATTCCACAAGCCATTTCCATTTTCTGATACAAGTCATAAAGTAGCCACACCTTCAGAGTTAACCATTCTAATCTCAACACCTTCTTCGCTTCCCTCCCTAAGATCAACCCTTCTCCTTCACTTTGTGACCGAAGCAAGACTGGAATGGCCATTTCTTGGTTTAGGCCAGGATTGTACAGATTGATCTCTCGAATCTAAAGTACTCGCGTGCAGTGCATTTGTTTAGGGTTTAGATTCGTTTCTCAGTGACATACCCAAATTTACCAAAACCAGCAGAATCAGTTTTTACCCCAAAACACTTACGTCTCTGATCCCAGCAGGATACTATACACTTGATTCCCATAGTTGATATCACCCACAACCAAGAGTTGCTACGACCCAAAGTCGAAGACTTGATAGACAAATCTGTCTCACACAGAAAAGTCTATAGGATTGAATAAATATGTCTCCCACGGAAATACCCAAGAGTTTTTGTTCCGTCTTTTGATAAATCAAGGTGAACATGAACCAATCAATAACCCGGACTTATATTCCCGAAGAACAGCCTAGAATTATCAATCACCTAACAATAATCTTAATCGACTACCGAAAGAAGATATTGTGGAATCACAAATGATGAGACGAAGTGTTTGTGATTACTTTTCTATCTTGCCTATCGAAGATATAAAATCTCGAGTCAATTATTCCAATTGTACTCAACACGATAGAAACAACAAGATCAGATCACGCAACTACAAAGATAATAGTTAGGTCTGGCTTACAATCCCAATGAAGTCTTTAAGTCGTTAACCTACAGGGTCTCGAGAAGAAACCTAAGGTTAAAGGAGAATCGACTCTAGTTATGCAACTAGTAACACACATGAGGTGTGGGGATTAGGTTTCCCAGTTGCTAGAGTTCTCCTTTATATAGTTTTCAAATCAGGGTTTGCAATCTAAGTTACCTTGGTAACAAAGCATTCAATATTCACCGTTAGATGAAAAACCTGATTCAACCGTGCTAATATCTTTCAACCGTTAGATCGAACTTAGTTTGTTACACATAAATGAAATGTACCCTCAATTAGGTTTATGTAACCGTACCTAAACGTGCACACCATGTTGGTTCACAAATAGTTAACCGAGGTTATCCATATGATTACTCTCATATCAACCTTATTCATCTTAACCATAACTAAATCAAATGACTCAAATGAAACTAGTTAAAGAGTTGTTCAATTGATATATTCTCATGGATTATACAAGTACACAATTGAAGCAAAATCATTTTGATTAAATAGAATCATACATGAACATTATAGCCACGGTTTGCAAAGATTGCATTCCATATTGATTAATGTTTAGGTTCACGTATAACCGATTTTAGAAAAGTAACACACTTAAGTATGCGTATAGGTATGCGTACTTAGGTAATCGGATTTGAGTTTGTTTTAGTTTTCAAACTCAGCAGAAATTCAAGAACGTGAACTTTCCACCAGTACACGTACGGGTACGCACACTTTAGGTAACCAGATGAGTTTGGTTTTGGTTTTCAAACTCAGCAGAAATTCACGGACGTGAACTTCCGCCAGTATGCGTACATGTACGCATACTTACCCAATCTCCTACAACCTTTTTGTATACACACAAGTATGCATACTTTAGGCTCCCGGTTTTGGACTTATACACTAATGTGCGAACACACTATGCTTATATCCAAAGATGGTTACAAGATTCTAAACTCTTTATTTCAATAATTGAAACATTCTTCTATAATGATAATAGTCGTTTTCACACACTATAGCATCAAAGCGATTTCCAAGATATTGAAATAATCATTATCGAAACATTCCAAGCCTACATCAAATGATTGTATCACACAAACCATGTAAGATGTTACTCGGAAATTTTCTCATGATATAAGACGAACTTGGTCGAAGTTTAAAGCTTACCAACACATATTTCGAGAAATATGTAAGCGAGATATACTCATTTTCGAAATCTCAAATGTGTATAGAGAAAACTATATCGTAAACGACTTATGTCTCAATATAGGAGATAGTAGAAATAGACTTTCCAAGTGATAGATGAGTTCAAGTCTCCACATACCTTTTGTCGAAGAAGTTCCACAAGCTCCCCTTAGTAGTTCTTCGTCTTCAAATGATAAACTCTGTTAAATCTAATCTCAACTACACTTTCTATCCTAGTCCGAGACCTTTAGCTATAATAGGCTAGAAATCAAGACTTATAGTTTTGATCACTAACATTGACAAACATGCTTGAGATAGCAACGCATGCGAGTTTGACCGAGCAGTGCTCTAACAACTTATGACAAAGAAGACAAGGCTCAACTCAACACAACCTAGTTGTGTTGGAATGTGCATGCTCACCTTTGTGCTCGATCTTATGAAGGGTGAGGAAGCATATGAAACTTAGCACATGACCTCTCGGTTAATATATGACTAGTTAACATCTTAGGGATATTTATTTTCTTCTATACTCATACCTTCTCTATCTATATTTGAGCTTTTGATAGAAACGATAATTTTGAGTTTATGATGTTGATATCTACTGATCATATATGTGTAGCTCTTGTTTTTTACGGTTAAAATGAGCCAAATTATAGTGAATTCAGACACTGTATGCAAAAGTTATGTCTAAAAAAGTTTCGTATGTGATCCATGTGATTGGTGTGATCGGTCCCTGTGATTGGTGTAATCGGTCCCTGTGATAGATGTGACCGATCCCTGTGATTGGTGCGACCGGTCCCTATGATTGGTGTGATCGGTCCATACGAAGGAGTGTAAAACTGTTTTGCCCATAACTTCTTCGTCCGAACTCGGAAAGACCTCTTTCTTTTTGTGTTGTTTTTGTAATTAAATTTCCTAAAAGATTGAGGTAATTGCAATACTTGATTCTCTGTTGAATATTTATGGTGTATTGCATTTGAGTATATGGGATGTCTGATTTCGGTTTTCATAACCTTAATATTCGATCTCATATGATGTGAACCCTTATGGTTTGTGTGGCTTTTTGATTTAGCGGGATTAAGTTCTAGCCCATGTTGGTAGGCTTTATCAAAGAATCATAAGGTGTTCCGGTTGAGACTCATATGTAAAAAGTCACAATGTGTTGAATCAATTTGTGTTTACATGAGTTGTGTTTAGCATAAACATATGTGTTTCGGGTTTTCAACTTTTGTTATTGGCACGCATTAGTTAAAACCGATTCAACCTTTCTTTGGTAAAGGTTGCTTTTTTTGTTGTTCTTTTGTTCTTGCGAGAGAATGACAACATAATGGGGGAGAGTTCTACCTTGAACTTGCGCTTAATGATATATCTTTCTGGGGAGAAGAGGATGCGGAATCTGAGGTAACGAATTTGTTAGTTAATCGTTTTCCTGTTTAATAAAAGCTTGAGTTTATTGCATATATTTTTCTTTTGCTTAACAAAATTCGGTACAATTGATGTTTATTCCCTTATGTTGTATGGATGTGTGTGTGTGTGTGTGTGATTCAATTGTTTCCGGTTAAGAAAAACTATTGTTTGATATCTTATTTATTGTTTGTTATCAATTGTTTTTGGCTTAACGAAATTTAGGTGCAATTGCGATGCTATAATGTCTATGTTTGTTTCAATTGCTTCCAGTTAAGAGAAATAATTGTGCAAGTCAATTTATTTGGTTTGTATGTATTTTTTATGTTTTAACAAAATACGGGATCATTTATTTAGTCTTATTCGATTACAGATAAGAGAAACTAAGTTAATTCTGATCTTAGTTAGACTTATCAAAGTAAAGGATTCGGTTATTCAAGACTAATCGAATGCCTTGACAAGAAATACTAGTTAACTAACCTAGTACTTGTCTTGTCTAAAGTGAAAGGTCTAAGTTATTGTCTGAATAATTAGAGCCAGATGAGAAAAATAAAGTTAATTCTGATCTTTATTTTTGTCTTATCGAAATAAGCGATTGTATTTGTACAATCGGTTTAGCAAAGGAACTAAGTTTCTTAGTCAATTTGTTAAACTATTAGGAAAAATTGCTTCGAGCAATTGTTTCCTTGATAACATGTTAAAACCAAATTACTTATAGTTTCGGTTTTGATATTGGTTATCTAAAATGGTATGTGAAACCTTCGTGCTTAACTCTTATAGGTTGTACAAGTTTTTTAGATTTGTAAGATCCTTTCAGTTTGACCTTTATTTGCTCTAACCTTTGTCATTTTGTGAAAAAAAGGGAGATAAATATATGGAATAAACAAGTGATTTGTAATCACTATGGAAAGGACAATTGTGCTTAAATGTTATATCTAATGAAAGAGTAAAGCATTTGAAAATGCGGGGGTCTAACAACCACACCCAACAATTCGTTTGACAATCTGAGAGGACTTACTCCAATACACTTTCTAGATAATCAATTAGACATTCAGACTCAATCTAGAGTAAATTATATCAAAGAGTTTAATATCTCTAACTCTTAATTCAATCCGCAATCAGGAAATAGAAATCTGCGAGCCCGATTGAATATAAAAGGAGTAACTTGAACGGTACCAAAGACCAATGTTCAAGTGTCAATCAATGTAAATCAACAACCAAAGGTTGGATATTCCAATTGATCGAACTTAATGCACAACCTGTGATATTTCAATTATATAAAAAAATATAATGCGAAAAAGAAATAACACAGACACCAGAATTTTGTTAACGAGGAAACCGCAAATGCAGAAAAACCCCGGGACCTAGTCCAGATTGAACACCACACTGTATTAAGCCGCTACAGACTCTAGCCTACTACCAATTAACTTCTGACTGGACTATAGTTGAACCCTAATAAATCTCACATTGATTCAAGGTACAGTTGCGTTTCTTACGTCTCTGATCCCAGCTGGATACTACGCACTTGATTCCCTTATTTGATCTCACCCACAACCAAGAGTTGCTGCGACCCAAAGTCGAAGACTTGATAAACAAATCTGTCTCACACAGAAAAGTCTATAGATTGAATAAATCTGTCTCCCACAGAAATACCCAAGAGTTTTTTTTTCCGTCTTTTGATAAATCAAGGTGAACATGAACCAATTGATAAACCGGACTTATATTCCCGAAGAACATCCTAGTATTATCAATCACCTCAGAATAATATTAATCGACTAGCGAAAAACGATATTGTGGAATCACAAACGATGAGACGAAGATGTTTGTGATTACTTTTATCTTGCCTATCGAAGAAATTAATCTCGAGTCAATTATTTCAATTGTACTCAATACGATAGAATCGGGCAAGATCAGAACACAAAACTACAAAGAAAATAGTTGGGTATGGCTTCACAATCCCAATGAAGTCTTTAAAGTCGTTAACCTACAGGGTCTCGATAGAAACCTAAGGTTAAAGGAGAATCGACTCTAGTTATGCAACTAGTAACACACATGAGGTGTGGGGATTAGTTTTTCCAGTTGCTAGAGTTCTCCTTTATATAGTTTTCAAATCAGGGTTTGCAATCCAAGTTACCTTGGTAACAAAGCATTCAATATTCAGCGTTAGATGAAAAACCTGATTCAACCAAGCTACTATCTTTCAACCGTTAGATCGAACTTAGCTTGTCACACACAAATGAAATGTACCCTCATTTGGGTTTATGTAACCGTACCCAAACGTGTACACCATGTTGGTTCACAAATAGTTAACCGAGGTTACCCATATGATTACTCTCATATCAACCTTATTCATCTTAACCATAACTAGTTCAAATGACTCAAATGAAACTAGTTAAAGAGTTGTTCAATTGCTATATTCTCATAGAATTATACAAGAACACAATTGAAGCAAAATCGGTTTGATTCACTCGAATCAATCTGTTTATGGGTGAAAACTATTCCTGCCGGATTTGGTAATTTGGGGTGTGTGGATGAGGAATGAATCTAAACCCTAAACAAATGCACTGCGCGGTGAGTGCTTGTAGATTCGGAAATCAATCTGTGCAAGTCCGGCCTAAACCAAGAAATGGCCGTTCCAGGACTGCGTTTCGGTCACAAAGTGAAGGAGATGGGGTTGATCTTAGGGAGGGAAGCGAAGAAGGTGTTGAGATTGTGAAGGTGTTGGCTTGCTTTGACTTGTAACAGTAAAGGTGAGCAGAGCTTTACGATTGATGCAAGCAGCTCTGGGTGTTTGAATACGTTTTTGTATTAACACTTGGTTTTTGTCTCGTCTCGACTTGTGTTGTTTTTTTCCTGTGTTGAAAATAGGGAGGAGAACCTATTTATACAAGTCATTTGAGCCTTATTCACGTCTCTCGTGGGAAGAGGAGGAAGTGGAGTGATAGAGTAGTGGAGGTGTGTGTTGGTGTTACACGACCGTCTTGCCCACTTCTCCCGTCATCTCTAACCGTCCATGACTTCCTAACACGTTCTTGTGATGGCGCGTTGCACGCCGCACGCTATAAACCTCCGCACCAATACCCAAAGTATGTATCCCCCAGTTTGTGACATGATTGATGTCTCTAGTGTGTGGATCGTGGGATCCACAAAAGGTAGCACGTAATGCTAAATTGAATAACTGCGTTATTCAGGAAGTTGATACTTGTGAAGTATCATGTGTATTTTATGCATGTACTGCATCCTGGTGTGGTAGAGTGATGGGTGGTGATTACCAAGACACCTCACTGACTAGTTAACTCCTGACCAGGGTTGTATAACCAAGCCGGTGAAGTTGGACGGACGAGATGATCTTTGAGACACTCATCTGCGACCGTTGGTGGAATTAGGGTTTTAGAAGAGGTGCGCAAGCATCCCTCTTCAGCATGGTCGAATCCCAGCTTTGGATATGACTTTGGCCAGGCCGACCGTACATGCGTGTAGACGGCATGACGGTATAGGCGCCTATACCCATTACCTCACGCAAGTATGATCTGGGCCACTCAATTCGTCCGGTGAAGTTGAGTGGTCGAGATCAATTTGTGACAGAAAACCAGTGCCGCAAGAGCCGCACGTCATGCCCATTTCGGGCGCACGTTCCAAGATGACCAATCTTGGTTGGTCTTGGCCGATCGGTTTGGTGAGAAGGTGGTAGGCTGGTGTTCACGCCTATACCTAAATATCCCACGAAAATGTGATATGAGCCATCCAAATCGTCCGGCGAAGTTGAGCGGTCGAGATTAGTTTGCGGTTTGGGAGGTGTGACCACACTAGTTTGGGCGCGTGTCTTGGAATAACCAGGCATGATATACCTTGGCCGATCGGGTGAGGGGATAGATGGGTCCACGGTGGTCATGCTGGTATGACCAGACCTGCTTAATCTAATCTTGGACCCTCCATTCGTGTTAGGAGAAGATGGACGCTCGTGATGCTCAAAACCCTAATTTTGGGTTTCAAGGTCGTGCGACCATGCTTTATTCGGCGTACGAATTGGGATAACCAACCATGGTTGGTCCTGACCGATTGGTCAGGTATGTAGGCGGGTCCACGGTGATTGTGTTGACATGCTCTGGGCCCTTTGAATCTACATCTACACCCTCCATTTATACCTGCAAAGATGGATGGTTGAGACTGTTTTGCGACACATGTAATATGCCGCAAACCCTGATTTAGGGTTTTTCGTCCATACTGCTCTGGTTTGGACGTCTTGGCAAGCTAGGCCAATCTTTTGGGGAGGCCGACCATGCGGGGTCCGCGTTGGTTCGGCAGTGGATATTCCATACCGCTGGGGGTGATGGAATTGATTTGGGTCATCCAATCATGCTTGTGGAGTTGGATGATCGTGATCATATCCGACCGATACGGTCTGTCCGGATGCTCAATCGGGCTAGTATAACACACCGAGAGGGGCTCAATCGGGCTAGTATAACACACCGAGAGTCCACCTCGTACGGGTATTTCGTACATGGTTTCATTATAATGCTTGGAAGTTCGTGTTGCTCTGTAAGAGCAACACTCAATCGTCATGCCGCACTGATAATGAGTACAGGAAATACAAGGCTGATTGTGCATTAATTAATAATGCTAGAAATTCAGTGGTATATGGGATTGTTGCTACATGCTCCAACCTGGATGAATTTCATGTATTCAGAGAATGGGATTGTTGCCACATGCTCCATTCTAGGTGAATTAGTAAAGTGAAGGAGTATCCAACACTTATTAATGGCTTTATCTTTTACAGGATGTCAGCGCATGATTTTCTGGTTTTTTTTACAATTTTAACCTTAAATGAAAATCCACCATCAACATTAAGTCCCCTGCCTAGCACATAATGGTTACACTATTGTGGGGTAGGCATGAGATGGTGACATATACAAGCATAAGAAGACAAGACAAAGGAAGTCTACCTGGAGGGATTCGACCAATCGTGGGCAATCCTCCACGCGCGCGTGACCATGGGTCTTGATGGACCCGGCTTCCTCCCTTAGGTGCTCGAGTTGGGGATAAGGTTCTTCTTCTATTGGGATTCCGGGCGTGGGTGCTTACACACTGCTGGTTGAATCGCTCGTGTATCCAGATGCTCTTCTGATTCTTGATTATGGCTCAAAATAAAGCCTGACTTGGTCGGTGTCGTATCCCCATATATCGGGCGCCGTAATCGTTTTAGGGTTTCCTCAGCATATATGCAGGTGTAGAGATTCTGAACCACTTTTACGATTTTACAATAGGGCTTTCTCGCAGAAACTCCGTTTCCTTATCATGTCGAACACCAGTGGATCGTCTTCTTCATACCGTCAAGGATCTTCCATTAAACGTACACGACATGCGTCTGAGCTTCATGATGGATCCCCTGCTCGTGTTCTCCGAGTCAAGAAGATAATACCAGTTCGTCTCTCTCTTCTTTTTCTTCTGAACAATTGCTTGTTCTTCATAATGATCAGGTGAATAATCTTCTCATTCTTGTAGAGATACCCTACCGGAACATGTGTGACGGTTATCGATGATGATGACTTAAACAGTCCTCTTCCTTCAAAATCAAACATGCCTACTCCTGTCAACCTCAAAGATGCTAATCTGGGTGTCTCATCTTATGAATACCCCAATGCGGGTCTTTCATTCGATGTTCGCATGAAATGTTTATCCTCCAGCTACCGAGACGTCGGTGGATTCTTAGTGCGGAAGGAGTTCGTTCCTCTGTACACGAAGTTATGGAGAAAGTATGGTCATATCGCAACCAGGAATGTGGTCCGGCATTGTTCATCTTCTCTGGTCACCACGGTAAACTGTCTTCTTCCCATGATTGCTGAGATGGAGAACATTTCTATCCGCAACGTTGCCGAATCAAGCCTTGAAAAGTAGGCGAATATGGTATCTACCTGCGAATCCATGGAGTTCAACGTGGGCTGGCTGCGGCAGCGTCTTGATATCATTAAGGTTGATCGAGCTGGTATCCTCGTAAACGTTATTCCTGCTGCGAAATCTATCTTGGAAGAGGAAAAGGCTCTGGCTGCGGAATCACAGAAGGTAGAGCAGGCAGTACAGGACTTGAAGAAAAGCACAGAGAGATATCAGGCTAGACTGGAGATGATGCTCTCAAGGAACTATAATCTACTAGATGGCCTCCTCTAAGTCGCATTCAGCTGCATTCGTTTATGCCAAAAGTTTTTGAACATCTTTGTGGAATAAATTGTATTGGTTTTTGATTGGTGAAACGGGTTTTTTCATTGATGCATCTCTGAATATAATTGGTGATTCAAACATGTAATGAAAATAAATGCTTGTATTGTTGACAGAGCAGATAGTGGTCAGGCATGATATGCCTTGAGCCACTTTCCATTGATGACTGCTTCCAATTTTCCTCCGTCCACCTTAATGATCTTGTAGTAGCCAGTATTGTAAGCCTTGGTGACTGTGTAAGGACCTTCCCATTTCGGTGAGAACTTTGGTGCGGACATGTCTTGTTGGATGTGTTTGGCCGTTTTCAAAACCAAATCTCCCATTTTGAAAACACGTGATTTCACAGTTTTGTTGTATGCCCTGGAAATTCTATTCCTGTACACCTGAGTGCGTTCTTCTGCTTTGCTTCTTCCGAAATCCAGAGTGTCTAACTCCGCTACTCTAGAGTTAGAGGTTTCACCCTGTTCCAAGAGATCGGTTGCTGTCGCCGCAATCTGGCCGATGGGATTTTGATCTCGCCGCGAGAATTGCATCCGCTCCGTAAACAAGTGAGTACGGGAAACTCCAATGGAGCTTCGGGTGATGTCCGGTATGCCCATAGCGCCATTGGTAAATCGGTCATGCCATTCCCTAGGGTTATCGTGTCTCGTTCATTACCGATGATCCGGATCAATGTCTTGTTGGTACTTTCAGCTTGTCCGTTCCCTTGAGGGTAGTAGATGGTGGAGAAGACCTGTTTAATGCCATACTCTTCAAGTAACTCTCGTACCAGTTTATTGGCGAAGGGAGTGCCATTATCAGTGATGATATGCTTAGGCACACCAAAACGACAAATGATATGTTCTTTAATGAAAGCCGCAATTGTTGCTCCTGTAGTCCCTCGCAGGGGAATGGCTTCTACCCATTTGGTGAAGTATTCCGTCGCAGTTATGATGTACTCGTGTTGCTTTGATGACGGAGGGTTGATTTTCCCGATAATGTCCAGTCCCCAGCTGTAAAATGGCCATGGACTGCTTATCGAGTGTAGAGGGGTGGAAGGCGCATAAACAAGGCTCCCATGAATTTGGCATTTGTGACAGCTTTGAACGAAAGCGGCTGCGTCATCCTCCATGGTCGGCCAATAGTATTTCTCGTGTATCAAGAGAAACAGTTTCCTCTTCCCTTGATGTTCTCCTTCAGCATGACTGGGACTTCTTCCCCAGCCAGGCATCGTAGTAGATCACCTCCGAAGCTCTTGCGATACAGGATCCCTTCGTGCAATACGAACCGCTTGGCCTTCTGTTTTATCTTGATAGCATCCTTTTGATTGGTAGGAGTCGTTCCGTCACGGAGATAACTAATGTATGGCTCTCTCCAGTCCCCAGTGTGATTCACGTTAAAAATTTCCAATTGATGTGGCGGTGCTTGGAAATTTGAGCAGGACTTCTAAAGTAGTCTGGATTGAGTCTCCATTCCTGGACAGTAATAGCCCAGACGTTGGAGTCGCGGTAAAGCGTTACCACCAGTGATTGTCCACAAACTTCGTTGTGAACATGATTCAGTTGTAGTTGTGCTTCGTCATCCCCAAGACATCTTGACAGGGAACCATCCGGGTTCCGATAATACAGCATACCATGAAGCATGAAGAAGTTCTGCAGGGTTTTAAGACTGACCTTTCCTTGGGAGAGTGAGCTATTGAGCTCTTGAATGATCGGAGTTCGCCAATCATCGGTCTTGATGTCTTTGTATTGTGATAACCATGTCGATTCTATGGTTCTCCTCTTTACTGTCAGGGTTTCTTCCAAACCTTCGAACTTCAATTTGGAAGCCAGTGTTGCTAGACAATCGGCGTGTTTGTTGTTGTCTGCGACTCGACATGGGTTATGGTTGCATCAGCAAAATAATTCAGTAACCTCTGTGCTTCTGATCGATATGGAGCTAGCGTTACTTCCTTTAGTGCGTATACCCCATTCATCTGATTCACCAGTAACTTGGAGTCACCTCTTATCTCCAGGCGCGTGACACCAGCTTGCTTGGCTATTGACAGCCCTATGAGGAAGGCTTCATACTCTGCTGAGTTGTTGGTGCATTCGAAGTCCAGCTTGAAGGAGTGTGAGAATACTTCCCCAGTTGGAGATACTAATACCACGCCCGCTCCTCCAGTATTACTGCTAGGGGTAGCAGAGCCATCAAAATACAAGAGCCACGCTCCTTCTTCCAAAACAGAGACGTCTGGAAATTCTTAGGGGAGATCTTCGTGTAGCCCTGTAGTGCCTTCTCCAGGAAATGCTGCCAGTAAGTCTGCAACTGCTTGACCCTCGATAGCTCTAGGTGACGCACACGTTATGTCCAGCTCTGACATTTGGAGAAGCCACTTGCATGTCCTTCCAGTCAGGACCGGCTTTGAAAGTAAAAACTTTGCAGGATCAGATTTAGACACGAGTATCACCCTATTAGACAGTAGGTAATGCCTGAACTTTTGAATGGAATGGATCAAGGCTAAACATGCTTTTTCCGCTCTGGGTATCTGAGTTCAGCGTATCTCAATATTCGGCTGAAGTAGTATATGGGACGTTCGATTCCCTCGTCGTCTTCCTGAGCGAGTAGAGCTCCTACTGCGGTGTCACTGAAGGTAGTCTAGAGATGTAGCGGCTTTCCCTGTGCAGGAGACTTCATAATGGCTGGAGATGACAGTATTCGTTGAATCTTTCGAAAAGCCTCCTGCTGGGTTGTGGTCCAAATGAAGCTAGCTCCTTTCTTTAGCAAGGGAGTGAATGAGGCGGCAAGTTGGGCTAGACCCGGTATAAAACCTCGGATGTAGTTTACCTTGCCCATGAAACTTTGGAGTTCCTTCACAGTTCGTGGAGGTGGAATTATGAGGATAGCTTGAGTCTTGGACGGGTCTACCTTGATCCCTTCCGCGGTTACTTGGAATCCTAGAAATTCGCCTGAAGAGACACCGAAAGCGCATTTCAAAGGATTCATCTTCAACTTGTATTCTCGACACCTCTCGAACACTTGCCGTAAGACGTTGGTGTGATCTGCTCGAGCCTTTGACTTGACCACAATATCATCTACGTTGTCTTCTACTTGTTTATGCATCATGTCATGGAAGATTGCCGTCATAGCACGTTGATATGTTGCGCCGGCGTTCTTTAAACCGAATGGCATAACAGTATAGTAAAAATTTCCAAGAGGGGTTCGGAAGGCTGTCTTACTTGCATCGTGCTCATTCATCCTTATCTGATTGTAGCTGCTGTAACCATCCATGAAGGAAAACATGCCGTGTCCGCTAGTGGCGTCTACTAATATGTCGATGTTAGGCAGGGGAAAGTCGTCCTTGGGGCAGCACTTGTTCAAGTCTCTGAAATCCACGCAGCACCGAATCTGACCGTTTTCTTCTTTACTGGGACTACATTAGCTAACCAGGTCGGATGATGAATAGGTCTGATGAAGCCAGCAGCTAGTAACTTCTGAATTTCGTTCTTGATTTGTTCTTCTACCTTATGTTTGAATTGCCTCGGAGATTGCTTGATTGGCTTGGATCCAGGTATGACATGTAAGTGATGGGTGACCAATTTTTCATCCAGACCGGGCATTTCCTCGTATGTCCAGGAGAACACATCTTGGTACTCCTTGAGTAGTTGAACAAGACTCATGCGTTCGTCTGTGGACAGAGTCAAACTGATAGAGACCGGCCTGGAAGATTCTTCATTCCTGATGTTAACAGTCTCGAGCTCGTCAGTCATGGAATTGGTTCCATCTTGTAGTTGTCGCGGGGCGTCCAATACCTCCTCTTGTATTCCGTCGTTCTTGCAGCATTCGATTGGGTGGAGAGACTGGGTGCCAGTCTCTCCTGCTAATTGCTAACAGCGGCGCCGGTATATTGTCTTCCCCTTCTGGTCACGTTTCGCTTCAAAAGTGCGTTCCCTTTTGGTGTGAACATGGGTTGAAGCTTCACTGGATAAAGATGGACGCCTCGTCAGAGAAGGCGTGTCGTGGTGCTTAGCCCTCAGTGATGCAAGTCGATCTTCTTCCTGGATTGAAGCCCACGTGGGTAGTGGGGTGCACAGGACTTTTTCTGATTTTCCCTGCGAAGTATCTTTTGGCTCGAACAGCTCCACTCCGCATATTGGTGCGTACGGAGACAATGATGCAGGAATACGGATGACTTTCTCATTTAGCATGGTCTTCAGGCACTGGTGATACGTTGAAGGAATGACCTTGTTGTGGTGAAGCCACGGTCTCCCCAGTATCATATGGTAGTCCGGCTCCTTTTCTATGAATTCAAACTTTTGCTCTTGACTGAACGGGTCCTACTGATAAATTCAGATTGACATACCCGTATGTGCTGGTCTGATTTCCTTCGAAGTCCGTCATTGTGGTGGGCTGTCGTACAATCTTGCATGGGCTAACCTTGGCTGTCTTGAGAGTCTTGAGAGTAATTACATTTTTGAAGATGCTCCTGTGTCGACGAGGGCCCTCCTGAACTCTGAACCCTTGATGTGAGAGGTAACATGTAGGGCCCGGTTGTGACCTTCCTCTGCCATCATGTCGTCTTCTGTGAATGTAACATTATTTACAGATGTTTCCGATGCATTTAAGACTTCTGGACGAAAAGGAGTCAGGTGTACGTCCAGAGCTATTTTATTAATCTAAAGAAAAGTCTCTCGCCCGTTGATTCTTCGAGAGGTGCAAGAGTTCACACAAGCTTTCCACTAGAGATGCCGCTTCCTGATCCACTGGCCTCTGGTTCGTAGTAAAGCTGTTGATCTGATGGGGACTAGTCCCCGGTGTAAAGGTCTCCGGAATGCTCATCTCTGATGTCATCTTGATGAGGAGATCAAGTATTCCGTTTCCCGCCTCTTTGATTAGCTCCATGTTCTTCGTGTGAATCTCCTGTACCTGTGCTAGTTCGCTTAGTGTTGGCAATCTCCTGATCATGCCGTCAGATACGCCGTTAGGAGGAGGGGTATCTCCGTTGGAGGAACCATCAGGATTTGAGACCGTCGAGGTGGTCCTAAGACCAACCATCTCGAAATTGAATGAATAGTATTGAAAAAATTGACTTTACAACCGAGAGATTAACCTCCCACTGCGGTCGCCAATTGTTTATGGGTGAAAACTATTCCTGCCGGATTTGGTAATTTGGGGTGTGTGGATGAGGAATGAATCTAAACCCTAAATAAATGCATTGCGCGGTGAGTGCTTGTAGATTTGGAAATCAATCTGTGCAAGTCCGGCCTAAACCAAGAAATGGCCGTTCCAGACTCGTTTCGGTCACAAAGTGAAGGAGATGGGGTTGATCTTAGGGAGGGAAGCGAAGAAGGTGTTGAGATTGTGAAGGTGTTGGCTTGCTTTGACTTGTAATAGAAAGGTGAGCAGGCTTACGATTGATGCAAGCAGGCTCTGGGTGTTTGAATACGTTTTTGTATTAACACTTGGTTTCTGTCTCGTCTCGACTTGTGTTGTTTTTTTCCTGTGTTGAAAATAGGGAGGAGCACCTATTTATACAAGTCATTTGAGCCTTATTCACGTCTCTCGTGGGAAGAGGAGGAAGTGGAGTGATAGAGTAGTGGAGGTGTGTGTTGGTGTTACACGACCAGTCTTGCCCACTTCTCCTGTCATCTCTAACCGTCCATGACTTCCTAACACGTTCTTGTGATGGCGCGTTGCACGCCGCACGCTGTAAACCGCCAGACCAATACCCCAGTATATATCCCCTAGTTTGTGACATGATTGATGTCTCGAGTGTGTGGATCGTGGGATCCACAAAAGGTAGCATGTAATGCTAAATTGAATAACTGCGTTATTCAGGAAGTTGATACTTGTGAAGTATCATGTGTATTTTATGCAGGTACTGCATCCTGGTGTGGTAGAGTGATGGGTGGTGATTACCATGACGCCTCACTGACCAGTTAACTCCTGACCAGGGTTGTATAACCAAGCCGGTGAAGTTGGACGGACGAGATGATCTTTGAGACACTCATCTGCGACCGTTGGTGGAATTAGGGTTTTAGAAGAGGTGCGCAAGCATCCCTCTTCAGCCTGGTCGAATCCCAGCTTGGGATATGACTTTGGCCAGGCCGACCATACATGCGTGTAGACGGCATGACGGTGTAGGCGCCTATACCCATTACCTCACGAAAGTATGATCTGGGCCACTCAATTTGTCCGGTGAAGTTGAGTGGTCGAGATCAATTTGTGACAGAAAACCGATCCGCAAGAGCGCGCGTCATGCCCATTTCGGGCGCACGTTCCAAGATGACCAATCTGTTCGGTCTTGGCCGATCGATCCAGTGTGAAGGTGGTAGGCTGGTGTTCACGCCTATACCTGAATATCCCATGAAAACGTGATCTGAGCCATCCAAATCGTCCGGCGAAGTTGAGCGGTCGAGATCAGTTTGCGGTTTGGGAGGTGTGACCACGCTAGTTTGGGCGCGCGTCTTGGAATAACCAGGCATGATATGCCTTGGCCGATCGGGTGAGGGGATAGATGGGTCCACGGTGGTCATGCTGGTATGACCGGACCTGCTTAATCTAATCTTGGACCCTCCATTCGTGCCAGAGAAGATGGACGCTCGTGATGCTCAAAACCCTAATTTTGGGTTTCAAGGCCGTGCGACCATGCTTTATTCGGCGTACGAATTGGGATAACCAACCATGGTTGGTCCTGACCGATTGGTCAGGTATGTAGGCAGGCCCACGGTGATTGTGTTGACATGCTCTGGTCCCTTTGAATCTACATCTACACCCTCCATCTATACCTGCAAAGATGGATGGTTGAGACTGTTTTGCGACACATGTAATATGCCGCAAACCCTAATTTAGGGTTTTCGTCCATACTGCTCTGGTTTGGACGTCTTGGCAAGCTAGGCCAATCTTTTGGGGAGGCCGACCATGCGGGGTCCGCGTTGGTTCGGCAGTGGATATTCCATACCTGCTTGGGGGTGATGGAATTGATCTGGGTCATCCAATCATGCTTGTGGAGTTGGATGACTGTGATCATATCCGGCTAGTATAACACACCGAGAGGGGCTCAATTGGGCTAGTATAACACACCGAGAGTCAGCCTGTACGGGTATTTCGTACATGGTTTCATTATAATGCTTGGAGGTTCATGTTGCTCTGTAAGAGCAACACACAGTCGTCATGCCGCACTGATAATGAGTACAGAAATACAAGGCTGATTGCGCATTAATTAATAATGCTAGAAATTCACAGGTATATGGGATTGTTGCTACATGCTCCAACCTCGGATGAATTTCATGTATTCACAGAATGGGATTGTTGCCACATGCTCCATTCTAGGTGAATTAGTAAAGTGAAGGAGTATCCAACACTTATTAATGGCTTTATCTTTTACAAGATGTTAGCGCATGATTTTCTGGTTTTTTTTACAATTTTAACCTTAAATGAAAATCCACCATCAACACAATCATGAACATTATAGCCACGGTTTGCAAAGATTGCATTCCTTATTATTTATAAATGTTATGTTCATGTTCATAACCGATTTTAGAACTTTAACCTTCAAGTATGCAAACGAGTACGCATACTTGAAATACTCGGACTAAGATTGGGTTTCGCCAGTACGCAAACGGGTACGCGAACTTTAAATCCCATCAGAAATTCTCGCACATGAACTTGTACGCCAGTACGCAAACGGGTACGCATACTTAGGTTCCCGGATTTCTCAAACCAACAGGTACGCAAACGGGTGCGCATACTATGGTTCCCGGACATGGATTACATATGTGCAAGAGTGCACAACATGACATATCCAATAATTGTTAAGTGTTCTAAACTCTTATTTAAATCATTGAAACTTTCTTAGAGGATGACAATAGCCGTTTTCACACACTATTAGCATCAAAGCAATTTTCAAGTTATTGAAATAATCATAACGAAACATTCCAAGACAACACCAAATGATTGTATCACACAAACCATGTAAGATGTTACTCGGCAATTTTCACATGATATAAGATGAACTTGGTTGAAGCGAAATCTTGCCAACACATATTTCGAGAAATATGTAAGCGAGATAAACTCAACTCGAAATCTCAAATGTGTATATAGATATCGTAATACGACTTATGTCTCAATATATGAGATGGAGTAGAAATAGACTTTCCAAGTGATAGATGAGTTTAAGTCTCCACATACCTTTTGTCGATGAAGTTCCACAAGCTCACCTTAGTAGTTCTTCGTCTTCAAATGATGAACGCCGTGAAGTCTAAGCTCAACTACACAATCTATGTTCTAGTCCGAGACATCTATAAATAGGCTAGAAATCAAGACTTATAGTTTTGATCACTTACATTGACAAACATGCTTGAGATAGCAACGCATGCGAGTTCGACCGAGCAGTGCTCTAACAACATTGACTAAGGGGGGGCAACATTTCATATTGCTATTGTAGTTATCTTGACTACAAAAAGGGGAATAACAAGATTTGTGGGGAACATTTCATATTGCTATTGAAAATCTACCTATCTTGCCTTTATGGGGAGTATTAGATTTGTTATTAAAATTTCAACAACGGCATTTATGGATTAAATATATATAGGTTATTGTGTTGTTGAAACTTGGAATCAAGTGTATGTATAATGAATTCTTGTAATTTGTTTATCCATATGTATTAAGAGTTTTGTCACTAAAATTGAAAAATGGGGAGATTGTTAGAGCATAGCTCGGTTGAACCAACCAAGCGTTGGTATGTCAAGTTTGGTTATCATATTTTAGTGAATCAAAACTCATCTAAAGAGTCGCTTGTGATCGGTCCATACGAAGGAGTGTAAAACTGTTTTGCCCATAACTTCTTCATCCGAACTCGGAATGACCTCATTCTTTTTGTGTTGTTTTTGTAATTCAATTTCCTACAAGATTGAGGTAATTGAAATACTTGATTCTCTGTTGAATATTTATGTTGTATTGCATTTGAGTTTATGGGATGTCTGATTTTGGTTTTCATAACCTTAATATTCGATATCATATGATGTGAACCCTTATGGTTTGTGTGGATTTTTGATTTTGCGGGATTAATTTTTAGCCCATGTTGGTAGGCTTTATCAAAGGATCATAAGGTGTTCCGATTGAGACTCATATGTAAAAATTCACAATTAGTTCAGGGCTAAAACTGTAAAACTCCATATTTGTGTGCCTGCATTCTGTAAGGAAGTAGAGCCACTAAAAGATGATGAGTGTCTATACCTCTATGATTACATATATACTGTGTAATTCAGTATCTACATGTACGAAATTTATTAGAATAATATTGGTGCATGTTGCAATAATCCCATATATTCTATGAATTTTATTTAAGCTCCTAGTTGCATTATTCACTAATGTGGAGCCTGCTGCATAATAAGCTCCTAGATGAATTATTCACTAATGAGGAGCTTGATGAGTATCTATTCTTAGATGTGTTCTTAGTTGAACTCTCAATTATGACATGTGTTGATGGTGGATTTTCATTTAAGGTTAAAATTGTAAAAACCAGAAAATCATGCGCTGACATCTTGTAAAAGATAAAGCCATTAATAAGTGTTGGATACTCCTTCACTTTACTAATTCACCTAGAATGGAGCATGTGGCAACAATCCCATTCTATGAATTAAATACACGAAATTCATCCAGGTTGGAGCATGTGGCAACAATCCCATATACCCTGTGAATTTATAGCATTATTAATTAATACGTAAGCAGCCTTGTATTTCCTGTACTCATTTTTCAGTGCGGCATGACGACTGAGTGTTGCTCTCAGCAGAGCAACACGAACCTCCAAGCATTATAATGAAAGCATGTACGAAATACAAGTACAAGGCTGCAACTCTCGGTGTGTTATACTAGCCCGATTGAGAACTCTCGGTGTGTTATACTAGCCCGATTGAGCATCCGGACTGTCCGTATCAGTCTGGATATGATCTCGTTCATCCAACCTCACCAGCGTGATTGGATGGCCCAGATCAACTCCATAACCCCCAAACAGGTATGGAATATTCACTGCCGAACCAACGCGCACCCCGCATGGTCGGCCTTCCCAAAATATTGGCATAGCTTGCCAAAACGTCCAAACCAGAGCGTGTGGATGGAAAACCCTAAATTAGGGTTTGCGGCATATTACATGTGTCACAAAACAGTCTCAACCATCCATCTTCGCAGGTATAGATGGAGGGTGTAGATGTAGATTCAAAGGGCCCAGAGCATGTCAACACAATCACCGTGTGTCCGCCTACATACCTGACCAATCGGTCAGGACTAACCATGGTTGGTCATCTTCGTGCGCCCGAACATAGCATGACGCACGGCCGTGAAACCCAAAAATTAGGGTTTTGAGCATCACGAGCGTCCATCTTCTCCGGCACGAATGGAGGGTCCTAGATTAGATTAAGCAGGTCCGGTCATACCAGCATGACCACCGTGGGCCCGTCTATCCCCTCACATGATCGGCCAAGGCATATCATGTCTGGCTATCCCAAAACGCGCGTCCAAACTTGCGTGGTCACACTTCCCAAATTGCAAACTGATCTCAACCACTCAACTTCACCGGACGATTTGAGTGGCTTAGATCACGTTTTCATGGGACAGTCAGGTATAGGCGTGAACACCAGCCTACCACCTACACTCCAGAACGATCGACCAAGACCGACCAAGAATTGGTTGTCTTGGAACGCGCGCCTGAAGATGGCGTGATGTGCGGCTCTTGCGGCACTAGTTTTTCTGTCACAAATTGATCTCGACCACTCAACTTCACCGATTTAATTGAGTGGCCCGGATCATACTTTCGTGAGGAAATGGGGTATGGGCGCCGCACCGTCATGCCGTCTACACGCATGTACGATCGGCCTGGCCAAAATCGTCTCCCAAGCTTGGATTCGACCAAGCTGAAGAATGATGCCTGCGCACCTCTTCAAAACCCTAATTCCATCAACGGTCGCAGATGAGTGTCTCAAAGATCATCTCGTCCGTCCAACTTCACCGGCTTGGTTATACAACCCTGGTCAGGAGTTAATTGGTCAGTGAGGCGTCATGGTAATCACCACCCATCACTCTACCACACCATAATGCAGTACCTGCATGGAGTACACATGATACTTCACAAGTATCAACTTCCTAAATAACGCAGTTATTCAATTTAACATTACATGCTACCTTTTGTGGGTCCCACGATCCACACATTCCAGACATCAATCATGTCACAAACTGGGGGATACATACTGGGGTATTGGTCTGGCGGTTTACAGCGTGCAGCGTGCAACGCGCCATCACAAGAACGTGTTAGGAAGTCATGGACGGTTAGAGATGACAGGAGAAGTGGGCAAGACTGGTCGTGTAACACCAACACACAACTCCACTACTCCATCACTCCACTTCCTCCACTTCCCACGAGAGACGTGAATAAGGCTCAAATGACTTGTATAAATAGGTTCTCCTCCCTATTTTCTAAACAGGAGAAAAACAACACAAGTCCAGACGAGACAGAAACCAAGTGTTAATACAAAACGTTTTCAAACACCCAGATCCTGCTTGCATCAATCGTAAGCCTGCTCACCTTTATGTTACAAGTCATAAGCAAGCCAACACCTTCACAATCTCAACACCTTCTTCGCTTCCCTCCCTAAGATCAACCCCATCTCCTTCACTTTGTGACGGAAACAAGTCTGGAACGGCCATTTCTTGGTTTAGGCCGGACTTGCACAGATTGATTTCCGAATCTACAAGCACTCACCTTGCAGTGCATTTGTTTAGGGTTTAGATTCATTCCTCATCCACACACCCCAAATTACCAAATCCGGCAGGAATAGTTTTCACCCATAAACAATTGGCGACCACAGTGGGAGGTTGATCTCTCGGTTGCAAAAAATTGAATTCTCAATTTTTCGGTTTTTCATCTCGCGATGTATCCTCACCAGGAAACCACGGGTGGTTCAGATACCATGGGAAGTATAGCTAGAATGTTGGAAGATGCCTTGGCAAATCAAGCTGGTATCGCTAGAAGACAGAGCGAAACATTCCGCCTTTTGAATGATATAACAACACAATTACAAGAAGGGTCGGCAGGCATCTACTAAGGCAGTGCAAGAAACGCTGAATCCTTAGCCAGGAGTCACACCTTTACCAGTGGAGAAGAAAAAAGAGCGCGTAATCGCAGGAGACTCAGGAAAGAGGAACAACATGGTCCAACCAGCAATGAAGACTCGAGGCAATTCCACAGAGGAAGGGACTTGTCCGGAATACTACAATGTCTGCCAGATAAAGAAAGGGAGCCTGCAGCCTACGGGGCCCTGCTAGAAGATTTATATCTCAAAACTCTTGTTGAAGCCCGAAAGACTGTCCAATCCGCATCGACCTTCCAACCAAGCGAAGAAATGCTTGAGGAAGGAGAGATCAATCAGGAAATACGTGGATACATAGGATGGGAACGTTCAATTCGATCACTCAGCAGTGATATTACGACACCTTCCACATCCCTTTACCCAGGCAAACGATCCGCAGATATGATGACACTCACAAATCTTCCAACTTCATCTCCAGAACGTGCTCCACATCAAAGCCACGAAGAGACATCACTACGCCCACTAACACAGGAAAAGCTAGACTCAAGGTACCTACACTTTCCCTTCCCAATAAAGAAGATTTTGGAGTTGCTGGAGGCGTGGGTGCGAAACGGAGAGGTGGAGCTACCTCTGGTATGGCGTCCACCCACTGACCAAGAAGTAATGGACCCGAGGTACTGTCATTTCCACCGGTTCCTTCACCACCCTACCAGTGAGTGCAACGCTTTGAAGCGCATTGTTCAGGAGAAACTTGGTTCAGAGGGATAGCTCTCATTCTCTAAAAATTAATGCGGATGACTTCCTTGGAGAGGCTACTTCGGTTTGATACAAGTGAGACTTCAAAAGCAAGTAAGTTCTATTCAGCAATTTTACAAGAAAGATAGTTTTAGAATTCACTGGGGACTTAGCATCCCGCACATGGAGAAAGAGGCTCAGTGATCAAACGCATGTTTGCTTCCCTTCATACCTCCCTTTTACGCGACATTTGCAATTTCATATGACATGTGCAATCATCCATGACCAAGATGCAAATTCCATTTAAAATAACCTCTTTCAGAAAAGTTATTCACAAAACTATCTCAAAATAAACCAATTCAATTACCTATTAATTCAAAACTAGAAGTCAAATTATGAAAAGAAATCCCCACTATCACTCAAAAAGAAAAAGAAGAGACAAGTGTATAGCACGAATCCTTCAAAAAGTCCTTCAGCAGTAACTCGTCCTTCTGGGCAAGAGCGACTTTCATCCTTTGAAGTACAGCCTGCTTCAGCTTCAACTCCTCAGACAACTTTTCAACCTCTTCTTTCTGGCGAGTAACACATTCTGCAGAAGGGGCTTCACCTTGTAATTTCTGGAGCTCCTGAATTTCGGAGAACCCTTTGAGGAACCAAGGAGCATTAAAGTCGTACTGCACAAACACATCTCGATGGCACTTCCAGTCTTCAATCATCTCCTCAGAAACTGTTCGACCAGTTGTGACGCTCATCCCATGGATAGAAAATAAAGCCTCCTGAACGCGGTTGACCAATGCAAGACGACTTTTGAGCTTCGTAGTGGTAGCAATGTGGCCGTGTTTCTCCCATATTGCCGTGTACAACTCTTTGAACCGATCCGGCACACTGAATCCTCCAACCAACACATGACTGGATAAGGAACAATGAAAGGAGGATCGAACAAAGCTCCGTGTTGCGCTACCAATACTTCACCAACATAGGAGCCTTGTCAGTTGCAGGAGGTCTTTCAGAAGAAGTCGCCACGACAGCTTTATTGATTGGAACATGCTCAGAACATTCTTCAAGGAGAGCCACCTCAACAATAGCGGATGTTGCCTCTCTTACATTCCTCCAGATATCTACTTCGCTCTGGGTGCTAATTTCCATCACGGCCCCATCAACAAGATCACTTAGGGAGGCACCTTGTCCAACCGAGCTTGCGTCATCTCTATCATGGTCGGGAAAAGGAGCGGTTTCTCCAGACTTCTCAAAGATGAAGATCGGTGCACGCAGGACTTCTCAACATGAAGATCCAACATTAGACTTCTCAACATGAAGGCCAACATTACCAACCTTCTCATTACGAATGCGCGCCAACCTTGTGAAGACATTCTCTTTCGGAATTCCTTGATTTCAAGCAAGGATCACTCTTAGAAGAATTTACTCACGGAGAAATGAAGGAACCAACGGAAAGAGATTTAAATACCTGCATATTGGAGGAATTGAGGATCACCGAACCACATGCCTGCCTCTTAGATCTCTCTCCTACCTGGGGACTGCAATCCTCAGCTCTGGTCCGTTTGGCTGGAAGTGGCCTCAACCGGAAATGCTCCTTCAGGACGTCAGAAGATGGCTCACCACGGGAATCTGTCACAAAATCCTCTGAGAACTCTTGGAAAGCCAACAGTTGCTTCCTCCAAAATTCCTTATACTTGTCGGTTACCATTGAGTTTCTCTCAATAGGCCAGAAGGGAAGACTCTGCGATGCAAAGAATATGTCAGCATCAAAGATAACCGGGAGAAGTTCTTTCGAAGCCTCCGAAGGACGAATAAAGGGAACACCCTGATCAAATCCCATTTGACGAGCAGCCTGTCGATGTTGTACGGAGTCACAAGAAGAGCTTCGTTGAATAGAGACGGGATATATCCCGGAATGCAATTGTCTTGAGATAAATAAGTTCTCCAAATTTCATAGTCTCGGCATCGGACGCAACGCAAAGATCAAGACCGTCGAAGCGATAGCAAAAGTCTTTGGCTGAACAATGGAAGGGTGGATCGGCCCCATGGGCGGAAATTTACGAAGACACATTATCAAAGATATCCACGAGTTTCACACCGGTTGGGGACGCCTCCTTTGCCAACGAAGTATTCTCGAGCCACCATACAAATTGCCGAGCGAAGTTGCAGGAGCAGGAGCATAACTTTTGAAATGTTCCCACAAGAATGCCTGAAGAAAATCGAAGTGGACATACGACTCCACCTTCTTGTACCCGTTGGAAACATGCATATCCATTGCTAAGGCATCCAGATGAGAATACAATGATCTAAGGAACAAGGCACCTAAGGGAAGAACTTCGCCTTTTGCTAGCTTTATAGCAATCTTAACCAGAACACCCCTTATGGTTTTCGTTCCAGAACCGTCGTCATATATATCTCTGGATAACCACAAAAACAGGAATGCAATCACACTGAGCTCGTTTTCCAACTCCTATTCGGCTCTGGGTTTACAGGAGACTATTCCGATACCCACCAGGTGTAAAAGCATCTTGTATCTTTTTTCTCCTCCTTGTCCAGATCGTCGAATTCTGCCACCTTTTGGAGTATAGTATCATAATCACGTTGTTCCGTGTCAGAAAGCTCATAATAAAGATTCCCAGCAACAGGCAGGTTCATCAATGCAGCTACGCTTTCTAGAGTAATAGTCATCTCTCCCCATCTAGATATAGTTGTATGAGTAGAAGGGCGCCACCGAGAAATGAAAGTAATCAAGCCTGCAGCATCTTTCTTAATTTCAAGAGTAGCAGATGCCATGACTGCATCGAGGATTTGCGCTTTGGTCAAATTGGCTTTAATTTTCTTATTATTCAACATGCACCTCATTCATCCTTCATAAGAGGCCAGTGGAGTATGACAAGTCTTGAAGTCGATAGGAGATGGCGGATATTCATTTCTTTGAAGACAGAACCTCATCACAAGTGCCGAAGAAGAAGATGGATCAACTTCTATATTTTCTGAATCGGAAAGCAGGACTATCCTGTGAGAAGGATGTTTCCTAATGTTTGGAAAAGACAAGGTGAACAACTCATCAGCAATGTTCAGCATATCTTTGAAGCTATCAACACTTCCCGACTTGGCACCAGCATTATCTCCAGAAGACATATCGATAGGAGTTCTTTTCTTCATTCTACAATAAATACAGGAGTCAGTACTTGATAAAAAAAAACGAGTGCCAACTGCATTCACGTTGGAATGCACAAGACTGGGATTGGGTCCAAGCACCGGCTCAAGTTTCAAGTCCGGTATTACTCAAGCCTCATGTCCGGGCACAAGGCTAGTATGAGGTCGACTTTCAGTCAAGCATGTGTGGGTGGGACCCACGTTCGGATCAAACGCACAGGGTGGAACTGCATTCGTATACACGTATTATAACACGGTTTTTCTCATGAGAATTGTTTTCATGAAATTCAAGCCAAATTTCTCTCCAAGCTACAACCTAAGAAACTAGGTTTTACATGCAACGACGGAAGAAGAAGCAAAAACGGCATATTCATGGGCTCGCGGAACTAAACAATTCTAGCAAAATGGGCGGTTTTACTATCAATCTTGATGGAAGCTGGGCATGATGTATCTATCAAAAGATTTTTACCTAAGAAATTAGGGTTTTTCCTAAAAAAAAAAATCACCGTGTGTAGATGTAGATTCAAAGGGCCCAGAGCATGTCAACACAATCACCGTGGGCCCGCCTACATACTTGACCAATCGGTCAGGACCAACCATGGTTGGTCATCCCAATTCGTGCGCCCGAACATAGCATGACGCACGGCCGTGAAACCCAAAAATTAGGGTTTTGAGCATCACGAGCGTCCATCTTCTCCTGCACGAATGGAGGGTCCCAGATTAGATTAAGCAGGTCCGGTCATACCAGCATGACCACCGTGGGCCCGTCTATCCCCTCACCTGATCGGCCAAGGCATATCATGCCTGGCTATCCCAAAACGCGCGTCCAAACTTGCGTGGTCACACTTCCCAAATTGCAAACTGATCACGACCACTCAACTTCACCGGACGATTTGAGTGGCTTAGATCACGTTTTCATGGGATCGGGTATAGGCGTGAACACCAGCCTACCACCTACACCCAGACCGATCGACCATGACCGACCAAGAATTGGTTGTCTTGGAACGCGCGCCTGAAGATGGCGTGATGTGCGGCTCTTGCGGTACTAGTTTTCTGTCACAAATTGATCTCGACCACTCAACTTCACCGGACGAATTGAGTGGCCCAGATCATACTTTCGTGAGGAAATGGGGTATGGGCGCCTGCACCGTCATGCCATCTACACGCATGTACGATCGGCCTGGCCAAAATCGTCTCCCAAGCTTGGATTCGACCAAGCTGAAGAATGATGCATGCGCACCTCTTCAAAACCCTAATTCCATCAACGGTCGCAGATGAGTGTCTCAAAGATCATCTCGTCCGTCCAACTTCACCGGCTTGGTTATACTACCCTGGTCAGGAGTTAATTGGTCAGTGAGGCGTCATGGTAATCACCACCCATCACTCTACCACACCATAATGCGGTACCTGCATGGAGTACACATGATACTTCACAAGTATCAACTTCCTGAATAACGCAGTTATTCAATTTAGCATTACATGCTACCTTTTGTGGGTCCCACGATCCACACATTCCAGACATCAATCATGTCATAAACTGGGGATACATACATTTTTGGGGTATTGGTCTCTTTGAAATTATTGGGCGGTTTACAGCGTGCGGCAAAGATGCAACGCGCCATCACAAGAACGTGTTATGAAGTCATGGACGGTTAGAGATGATATGAGAAGTGGGCAAGACTGGTCGTGTAACACCAACACACAACTCCACTACTCCATCACTCCACTTCCTCCACTTCCCACGAGAGATGTGAATAAGTCTCAAATGACTTGTATAAATAGGTTCTCCTCCCTATTTTCTAAACAGGAGAAAAACAACACAAGTCCAGACGAGACAGAAACCAAGTGTTAATACAAAACGTATTCAAACACCCAGAGCCTGCTTGCATCAATCGTAAGCTCGCTCACCTTTCGTTACAAGTCATAAGCAAGCCAACACCTTCACAATCTCAACACCTTCTTCGCTTCCCTCCCTAAGATCAACCCCATCTCCTTCACTTTGTGACCGAAACAAGTCTGGAACGGCCATTTCTTGGTTTAGGCCGTACTTGCACAGATTGATTTCCGAATCTACAAGCACTCACCGCGCAGTGCATTTGTTTAGGGTTTAGATTCATTTCTCATCCACACACCCCAAATTACCAAATCCGGCAGGAATAGTTTTCACCCATAAACAACATGATATGACGATTAGTGTTAATTCTTAGTTGATCGGTAACATTAATTTCCCGACATGTCTGAATTGAGAAATGCATGAAGGGTACCTGATCAGAAGCGCAAGCTGTGCTAATAGGATCATAATGCGCTACTCGTAAGAGTAAAATTTGTAATTTTGTGTTAAAATACAAAATTCACCTAAATCGATTAATTTTCTATCAATTCACAAAATCCAATTTTAACCTAATTTTGTGTCAATTCAAAAAATATTAGGTTTGTTGCCTTAAAGTGGAGCCTGCACGATATCTTGATCCCTATTGGTCGAGACTAAACCTAGGCAAGCTTGGAGATTGGCTTATCATGGAGCTAAAAGGAATAATATCCTAATATAAGTAGGAAGGATAAACAAAAAGGGAAGCCGTGACTGATTAGGTCAGTCACGGATGGGGCATGACCATGCCACTTGGCTGGCCGGTTTTCCCTAGCCCCCGCCTCCTATGGCCGACCGTCCTTGCTCCATGTTTTCCCCACGCACTCCTCTTTCCTATCGGTCAATCACATTGCTTCTAAGCTTCAAGCTCCGATTTAAATTGTTAGTGGAAGTAGGATGGTCGAAGCGCTTATATTTCTTAAGGGATAAATCTTGGCCGCCCAAGTCAGTCGCAAATTAATCACGACCACACGACTTGGCCATTTGATTCAACAAGCTTGGCCCTCTACTGGCATGACCGAGCAAGCTCCATAATAGCTACCTGCATCCCTTCTATTATTTCAGCCAATCATATCTCTCCTAGTCTACCCGCTCCGTCCCAAATCATTGAAAGGTCACCCAAGGTTGGTCGAATAGCTGGGAGCAACTCGTAAAGAAACTAGATATGGACTATACGTCAAAAGTTTCGTATGGATGTCTAGTATAACATACCAAAAACTCACATCAATCGGATTAACTATCTAAGAGATACATCTTAAAAAGCGAGTTAGGTCATGGCTGAAAACCATAATCGGAAGGTTAATCCATAATCCCATTTTTTAATGGCCAAACTACCTTTACAATTCCTCTTGAATTCTTCCTAAGTTTTTAACGTAGGTCTGTTTTCACCTCCTAAACAATATCAAAACTAATATTTCTGCGTGAAAAGATAGGAAATTCTTTTCTAAAAAGAATGGTGGGGTCAACCATCAATTTATGAGTTCGTATGAAGATTTTACAACAGTTTTAGTGAAGGGTCTTACATCTGAATTTTCTGACTACGAAATTTCACGAATTCCTTCATGTATTAACATAAACTTCCATTCACTCTTTCATTCAAGAGGTGGATTAATGTGATTATGAGACCATATGTGCTACATATCAATTACTACTTCCATAACTCATATATATTTTTATCCACCCTTTCATGACTACCCATCACCTCTCGTTGATGTCATGAAAAGCAATGCTTGACTTGTCACTTATGACCATCTGCTGCCTAGCTTGCACATGATTAGTCGAAATATTTCTCTACTTGTAGATTTTACGTACAAGGCTCACGACATATGTTACTTGCTGAATTATCACGTACTCATTCTTCCACTATTCATGACCACTTCTCACATGTCGTGGTGGTGGCCCACTCAGCAACTACCACGCCTCCAATTATTAGTCGTAACACGACTTTCTCCATATCATGTGGACTTCACCGTACAAACAGGCACGCCTTAGTCTTGCAAATCACGACTAAGAGCCACTCTCTACCAAAATACTCGAGACATCAAACATGTCACAAACTGGGGGATGTTCATCAGAGTATTGGTCTGGCGGTTTACAGTATGCGGCGTGCAACACGCCCATTATGAGAAAGTGTCAGGAAAGGGGGACAGTTGACAAAAGTAGAGGAGTAGTGGATGTAAAACCGACCAGTCTTTCCTTCACAATAGGGACATGGTTCTCATCACTTTTACACGATCTCCACCTCTTCACTACTCAACTACCTCTACTTCCTACGAGATCAGGGTGTTCGACTATGACTTGCTATAAATAGATTTTTAATCTATTTCATCAAGGACGAGAGAAAGTATCCAGAATAACACAGAGAACTTACAGCTTCCATTTTTTACAAGCAAGTTCCATTTTCTGAAACAAGTCATACACAACTACATCTTACAGAGTCTGTCTCTCTGATCTCAACACCTTCTCTGCTTCCCCCCCCCCCCTCCTAAGATCAACCCTTCTCCTTCATTTTTGTGACCGAAGTAAGATTGGAACGACCATTTCTTGGTTTAGGCCAGAATTGTACAGATTGATCTCTCGAATCTAAAGTACTCATGTGTAGTACATTTGTTTAGGGTCTAGACTCATTTCTCATCGACACACCCGATTTACCATTTTCAGCAGAATCAGTTTTTACCCTACTACAGGGGGATATGAATTAATATCCCCATCCAATAGTTTCTGCTATTGGGTGAAAATACTAAAATACCCTTTAAAACAAATAAAATCTAAATCAAACCTAAAATATTCTTCACTCCTTTCAAATTCTCTTCTCCTTCGCTGCCGGCTCCTCACTTTGAAAACAATTTTTTTTTAACATCGTCGGTATTGTATTAATAATAAATACCATGCCGAAAGTGATGAAGACCATGCCGGAAGTGATGAATACCATGCCGGAAGTGAGTTTATTTTTTACATCGTCGGCATTGTATTAGTGATGAAGATCATGCCGGAAGTGATGAAGACCATGACGCAAAATGGTGCCGGCGTGCTCGATAAATAACTTACAATACCGGCATTGTAAGTTGGGAGTACCCATTTTCTGTATTTTTGGCATTTTGTATGTTGGGAGCACCCATTTTAACCAAATTCCTATTACCTCAAAAAAAAAAAAAAATCTTACACTCTCACCCAAGTGTAGGTATTATGATTTATACTAATCATTTATCAAATAATCTAATAGATTAGTTAATTATATTTAACCACTAAACATGATTAGTGAGGGGTAAATTAGGAATTAGTTAAAATACATGGATTGGGGGCGACTCTGATTTACTATTTAAATTTCTATTTTGGCCTATTATTATATCACCCAATTACTTTATGTATCCCCAATTGCGCGTTCTTATTAAAATTTAAAAATGCCCCTACTTCTAAAAGTGGAAGCAACTGGCACAAGTTGTTTCCGTAAGTGGACGCTACTTAATACAAGTTGCTTCCAAACGTGGAGGCAACTTTCTCAAGTTGACTCGAACACGAAAGTGACGAAGTTCCTTTGACTAATGAACCGTGCTTGTCTCTTGGAGCGTCGGATCAGGCAGCAAGATAGGGGCGAAGAGACTCATATGTTCTACATGTGAGGGGCTCAGCCCGCTAACGGCAAAAGGAGGCCAAACAAGCAAGGGCTTTCTTGCTGGAGCTTAGTGCCGAAAGGAACTAAGAGGACTTGTAGCTGAGGGGTATTTGTGCAAAATTATCTAAAATGGAGGGTATTTATAACCTGGCTAGTTAGGGGCCTATAAGAATTATTTGGGGCGTATCACTACGTGACAAAATAAGAAATTTTGAAGTAAAATAGAAAACCCCTTATCCAACTATTTTTCTTAATGGCTAATTTATCCCTAATTAATTAGTGTTAATTTGGGTGATTAGTAGTAAAAATATAGTGTTAGATGTGAAATTAACTTATGTTAATGAATCATCAAAACATGAAAAAATTTAAATTTTTGAATTTTTTTGAAGAACACCAACCCAAAATCGGCTTATGTTGACATTGGTATCAACCGATTGTAACTTCAAAAACAAACAGAAATTTTTGAAATTTGCTTTTACCCAGAATCGGTTCATATGGACATGAAAATCAATCGATTATCCAGAATCGGTTTATATGGACATGAACATAAACCGATTCTGGTTAAATTGTTTCTTTTTTATCGGTAAATTATGTTTTGTTAAACATCAAATAAAACTAAAATTCATTCTACTCCATATGTATATACCCGAGTTAAGAATGAGTATGATTTCATACTCATTTTGAGATTGTTTGAGAAGTCATACTCGTTTAAGATTATATTTGCTTTGTAAAATCATACGCATTTTCAATTCGGGTATAAAAGTATTTTCATTTGTACTCAAACTGATATCGAGTATGATTTCATACTCATTTTGTGATCGAGTATTAACTGGAAAAAAATGGTTTTAACCAAAATCGGTTTACACGATACACACATAAAAACTGATTCCTGACATTTCACAATAGGAATCGGTTTATAAAAGTGCTCATGTAATCCAATTCTAACCAAAAAAAAAAAATAGAAAAACAGTTATCTCTTTCATACCGGATTCGGGATATGTGGGAATTAACGTACACCGATTCTGGTTTAAATTTCTCCAACCAGAATGCCCATCCAGGACAATCGGTCTTTGTGGGCATGAATAACAACCGTTTCTACATGAAATCAGTTTACAAGTGCATTGACGTAGACCGATTCTTATAAACCCAGAAAACTTTGATTTCAAAAATTGGATTTTTGAGTGATTGCATGTTATTGAAACCTACTCTAGGGGATTGGGTTGATAGAAAATTGTCTGATTCGAGCTAAAATGAAAAGGTACCTAATTTCGAAGATTAGGTGATTATTGACAATGTTTTTGTTTGAAAATGGAAAAAAAAAAGAGAAGAAGAATCAGTTGAAGTGGTGATGGAGAAGAATCGGTTGAAGTGGAGATGGAGATGGAAATTAATTGATTTATGTTTTAGTTATTATTATTAGGATTTAATGGGGATAAGTTGGTAGTATTAAAATATAGAGGGTAAATTGGCAAATTCATCAAATTTAGACACCCCTTATCCTTTTCGGGATAATTGGAGTTTGGTACTCAGGTTTAGACCAACACTAGGCTTTGGTCTAACATTTGTCCAACGTTAGGCCTTGGTACCTGGACCAGACGTTGACTGTCATTGACTGTTTAAGACCAGGCTTCACTTAATTTTATAAAATAAAGTTATTATAAAATTATTAGTTTACAATTATACCCCTAGATTATACCAAAACAAGATCGAGGAGAATTCATTTCTCTTCTATTCCTTCTTCCTTCTCACCGCAGCCACCATCTTCACTTTCCCTGTTTTTTTTCCCACCACCTCAACCGACGTAGTACCACTCCACCACCATAATCACCACCACCAGTTCGAACTAACAACAATATGAGTTTTAATTCAGTAAAATTTGCGTTTTTATTTAACAGTATATGGGTTTCGAATTGAATCATGATTTGATTCGAAAAATAGGGTTGTGTTTGATTCAGAAGTTGTCTGGGTTGGAATTGATAGAGGAGATGGGTGGATTCAGTTTATGCTAAAGCTGTTGATGTTGTTGTTTGCTGTTAGAACTAGGAATTCGTTTCAATAAGAAGACAATGAATAGTTAAATTTGTGACTGGTTTTGGCTAGGGTTTGACAGAGAAAACATAAATTTGTAATGGGTTCGTTCTTGTAATGGGTTCGTTCTAAATTGAGACAAGGAAGAGAAATTGGTGGTGATTCTAGAGTTATGGGTCGATTGAGAAATTAGGGTTTGCTTATTGTGGAGTTTTGAATTGAGAACTAACAGAGAAATAGGATCTGAAATAAGATGTTCCGTTAGGAATGAAGAAGAATTTGAACAAGAAAGAAACGGATCTGCTAATGTTGAAACTGTGTGCCATGGATTTCAGACAGAATAAGAGAGATTTGGGGTTTGAGATCTTGAGAAGAAAAGTGGTCCGGTGGTGGATTTGGAAGATGAAGTTTTGAACTGAAGATGGTTTGCTAGTAAAGGACAAAGGGGTTTGCAATCGGTTCAGATGGTCCTTTGGATGAAATGTTGCTGTCGGTGCAGGAAGAATAGAGCTGGTGTTGTCGCAACCGGCGAAAGGTCAGGCAACCGAGCTGGTGTTGTGGTCTGTGCAGTTTTAGATGGTTTCATACTTTTGAAAATATTAAGAAAAATGAAGGGTGTTATAGTAAACTCCTTAATAATCACATTTCATATAAATTTTTTAATAATTACTAAACAAAAGTTAAGACTTAACCAAGTCAACTTGGGTCAACGTCTGGTCCAGGTACCAAGCCCTAACGTTGGACAAATATTAGACCAAAGCCTAGTGTTGGTCTAAACATGAGTACCAAACTCCAATTATCCCATCCTTTTCTATTGGGTATTTGAGAAAATCCATAGACCCCAAATAATGTATGTATATAGCCGCCCCAAACTAGCCAAGATTTATAACATTCCCAATATTTTAAAGAAACCTATTATAGGGGCTTCACATTCCAATAGAGGGGTTTCACTAATAAGACAAAAATGAGTCACCAATTAGTAATTTCAAAAGGCCCTTATCTAAAATATTTTCATAATGGCCAAACAACCCTTATTTAGTTAGTGTTAATTAAATTAATGATTTTGATTTATAGTTAGAGATAAAAAATTAGAGTTAGGGTTTTGGTTTTCTCGGAGGGAAAAGAAGTATAAGAGGAAAAAAAACGGTTTTTTTCAAAACCCTAGATTTTGAATTAAAGGCTTAAAATAGCCGGATATACCTCCAGCTTAGCTCCAATGTCCTTTGTATTGCTTAAAAATGGTGAAAGTATATTAAAAAGATTGAATTTTTTAGGTTTTCAAAGCGATTTAAAGTTAGATTTTTTCCTCGAAGCCAATCGTATACCAAATTTACGGTTATATAATATGAACTTCTAACTGTAACCGACTAAAATTGGGGAAACCCAAACTAGTTACGGTTGGGATTTTAGGTTGGCTTCAACCGTAAATTGGTTACGGTTAGAAATTTGGTTTACATAAGACAACCGTAAATTGGTTTTTAGTTTTGTGGGCTAAAACCAGTTACGTTTGGGATTTTGGGTTCTGGAAGTCAACCGTAAATTGGTTACGGTTGGATTTTTGGTTTGAATGCGACAACGACTACAACCTTGGTATAGCGAAAATACCAAATCCTTGTACCAATCCTCTCCTCCGACCTCTCTATTCCCATAATATAAAACGTAGAGTCATTAGAAACCCAGTTTAATGTAAAAGTTAATGTTTCAATTTCCAAATTTTGATTCAAATTTGTCTATTTGGTTTAGTTGTTCAGTTCAATTAAACACTGGAACAATAAAGTGTTCAATTACAGGATTTTGACAGTAACATACACAAAAAAAAAAGGTTGCATCACTAAGGATCTACTTGTAGATTCTGATCATTGTTGCGTTCTTTTGGTGGGGGAGAGCTTATGATACACAGATGCTTATAGCATTTATCCTGAAAAAGTAGGACCCATTCATCTTCCTCAAGCTGTGAAATCTAGAACCAAAGTTACCTTCTACATGGCACTTGCAAGGTGGCCTTTCTTTCTTAATATAGTGAGCAATTACAACCTTCATTTCATAAATATGTTTGTAATCCATACTGCACCAGAAAAAATAAGGCAAAAGTTTTCAACGTTAGAAAAGAATTCTTTGACTGCAGGTACTGAATCAACTTGTATTATCTGTGGGTGCATTTAACATAATTAACCAAGTCATAAAGCTGGTGTTAATTGCTTTTAAAAGATTAATATGCAGACATAGTGAGGTTTCTTTTAAAAAACGTTAATGAGCCAAGCAACAAAAAAAGACATAACATTCCTAAACAGTAACTCTTGGCAGGAGCAGTGAGGTACTTTTTTATTTTTTTTACAAGGTTTGTGCTAGAAACTAAGCCCGACAAAATTAAACAGATGCCATTATTAGCTTGTTCGATATTTTATTGGCCACAATAGTAAATATAAAAAGAAAATTTGACTCAGAAAGCTGACTCATCACTCATAAATGCATAATATTATTTAACTCAGAAAGCATTCTTTTGTATGCATATACTTAATTCGAAGTATAAAAAAGAAAAAAAGAAGGTTTAACTTTAAGGACACACACAGACAGGTGATTACTTACTTGTAATGATAATTGTAGCATTAGCTTCAAGATGCGAGGAACATAGGTTTAGGACACCCAGGACAATATAGATCAACATCTAGGAAGATGGACAAAAATGGTAACCTGCACATGTGTAGGAGCAGAATATCGCAGCAACCTTCACTTGCGAATTATTAACGACACAACATAATAATGTCGCAGAAGAAATATTAGAAACGACGCAACAAATGACATTAGCTTAAATATGAGAAAGGTGTGACGATTCTGCGAAGAGTCAAGAAGACTTGCGAAGACTAACATTTGTAGACCTGCGAAATGTCGCAAGGTAAATCCGAAATTAAGGGAAATATTAGTTGTACATGAGCTGTCATCCACTATGTAATATCCTATATAAAGAGAAAGGCAGGAGAGAGAAAAGGAGGATACACATTTTGTAAAAGGGAGAGACACAATTTTGTGGAGAGAGACATTAATTTCTTTATCATCTTCTTCCCCAAATAATTAGATCTATAGCTCTACAAAATATCCATTAATGGAGATTGTAAATGTAATACTAATGTAACCTCAACAATCATAGTGAAGAACCATGGATGTAGATCACATTGATCGAACCATGTAAGAAATCTTGTGTGTCTATTTAAATTTCTAGCACTTATATTTTGAGATTTAGATGATTAATATGTTTAGATCTAGAAATTAGTATCAAGATATGATAAGGGATGTGTTGTGGGATTTCCTGCAACTACATTTTGGCGCTAGAAACAGGGAGGAGTAAAGGATTTATCCTTCCTGTAATTTGTTGGTTTAAGAAATTTCCATGAAGATTAGCTAATGTTCATATTTATTTTTAGATCTTAAAGTTTCAGGAGCAAACACGGAAATTTCATGGAAGAAGTTACACTTTCAGGGAGTAAACATCATCAACAATTTAAAGACATGAAAAGAAGAAGAGAAAAAAAAATTAGTTGTTGTGGTGAAATTCGGGGAAGAAAACTAAAGTTTCAATGGAAAATTTTCATGTTCAGGAGAAGAAGGCAAATGTGAAAGAAATTAAGGAAAGACGAAGAGAAGATAAAAGGCAGACGCTGCAATTCTTATCACAAACAGAAATTCGCAAAGATGGTTTGAGTTGGAGCGAATAAGCAAGAGGTCACGGGTTCGAATTCGCAGAGACACATATTTTTCATTTTCTTTTCATCTTCAGTGGTGAATAAGAGAATAAAGAAAAAAAGTTATGAGTTAATTTCGCAGAGAAGTTCTTGAACAGTTGGTCCAGAGACCAATATGTGCGTTCTTGGTCGCAAGTTCGAATTCACTTGCGAGCATAATTTTCTTCTTTTTACAGAGGGGAAAAAATGGATAATTTCGCAAGGTTGTTTCATTATTTCGCAAACAAGAGGCAGCACAATTGGTTGTCTGCGAAGTTAATGAGTTCATGGTCACGAGTTCAAATCCCAATGAACGTGTATTTTTTGCATATATTTTTCGCAAGAGTATTTCGCAAGAAGAAAGTAGATGATTATTTCGCAGAGGCAGGGCTAGCACAGTTGGTCAGGAGGCATGAATGCAAGCAGAAGGTCGCAGGATCAATTCTTGCTTCTCGCACATTTATTTTTGTTATGCGAAATTTCACACGGACTATGCCTATTTCTCAAAGAAGAAAGTTGATGATTATTTCGCAAGTTAATTTCGCAAGAAAGGGTTAGAACAGTTGGTATGGTGCGAGAATATGCAAGAGGCATGTCAGGGGTTCAAATCTCATTTCTCACACTTCTTTTTGCTGTGAGATAATTATATTTTGTGCGACGTTTATACATTTCAAGGATGCTAGCTTCGCAAGCAAATCATATACTTCTCAAGAGACAACAACAACAACGAATCACATAAAAGCTAAGTACCACTTTCCTTGAACATTTTACTTTTACAACAAATAAAATATTTTTGATTTGATTTACAAAAGGCGAGATAATCGCAGAATTACAGAAATTTCAGAATTACAAAGATTCCACAATTACAAAAGAAACCGAGAAAAATCTCGCACAGATCAATTTATATATTTCTCTTGAAGATTTGTTTTGTTTAAAATGATATGATATTCAACATGGAGAGTAGTAGCGGGCAAACCTTTATGGCGCACACCCTAGTTCGCGAATTTACCCTATGATTTCGCAAGAGGCAAATGTAAGACCTACAGTGCGTCATATAAGGGGGTACCTATTAGGATCATTTCCATGAAAGATATTTGTCAAAAGAGACGAAACAAGTCATACAAAGGAAATCAAAACAAAGAAAAACAATTTGAATTAGCAATTAAATGAAATTGTTTGATAAAAGAAATGTTGAATACTAATCCAAATTCTTATTTGTATTACAACATTGCATGAGGCAGATAGCATGGAGTAATAATTTCGCAATACTTCTTATTCGCAATCAAGGACGGATACTTCTTATACTTCTCAAAGGATACTTCATACTTCTTATATATTTCGAGGATTAAGTACTTCTTATACTTCTTCAAGGATACTTCATACTTCATATACTTCTTCAAGGATACTTCATACTTCGCATACTTCAAGGGTTGATACTTCTTATTTATTTTGCAAAGCTCCGGAACTTCACAAAAGAATAGAGGCAAGTACGTACTTTACAAGTACGGTATTCTTTCGCTCGTTCCTTCATCAACAAAGATCAAAGACTACTCCAACAACACATATCTCACTCCAACAACTACAACAACGGATTTTTTCCTGAAGATCGCTCTTCAAGCAATATTCAAGAAAAAAGAGGCAAGATGTAGGAGCAGAATATCGCAGCAACCTTCACTTGCGAATTATTAACGACACAACATAATAATGTCGCAGAAGAAATATTAGAAACGACGCAACAAATGACATTAGCTTAAATATGAGAAAGGTGTGACGATTCTGGGAAGAGTCAAGATGACTTGCGAAGACTAACATTTGTAGACCTGCGAAATGTCACAAGGTAAATCCGAAATTAAGGGAAATATTAGTTGTACATGAGCTGTCATCCACTATGTAATATCCTATATAAAGAGAAAGGAAGGAGAGAGAAAAGGAGGATACACATTTTGTAAAAGGGAGAGACACAATTTTGTGGAGAGAGACATTAATTTCTTTATCATCTTCTTCCCCAAATAATTAGATCTATAGCTCTACAAAATATCCATTAATGGAGATTGTAAATGTAATACTAATGTAACCTCAACAATCATAGTGAAGAACCATGGATGTAGATCACATTGATCGAACCATGTAAAAAATCTTGTGTGTCTATTTAAATTTCTAGCACTTATATTTTGAGATTTAGATGATTAATATGTTTAGATCTAGAAATTAGTATCAAGATATGATAAGGGATGTGTTGTGGGATTTCCTGCAACTACAACATGATAGCAGTCACAAAGCAAGAAATTCAGAAGTTAATAATATGAACGATAAAAATAAAAAATGGTTTATCTGGACACTTCGACCACATTAGGTTGTTCTGGACGATAATAGAGAATACAAATGAGTGGCATCACAATCAAATCTGTCGCACATCCAAAATTAAGAGAATACAAATACATCCTCTAATAACAGTGCACCACACACCTGGGCCAGGACTACAATATAAATCATAAGTTTAAATTAGAGATCAACAATTTTAGTTTCTTGATGTGGCAGCCCTAACTAAGACTGTGGCGACCTCCTATCTGATCAATTGCAGGACAAAGATGGCATGTTACATATATGATCCATAAGATTCATTATCAAGCAAAACTTTCTAATGCACAGGTACCAAAATAAGTCTGTATATGCTAACTTGTGAGTGTTGTTATATAGATCTTAAACAGTGAAACCAAAAGTAGCCACAGTTATTGGTAAAGATGTCGAAAAATACACTAAAAGGAAGTCTTCTGAATCATGTATGACAAACACCATCTATATAATCAAGATATACCCTTACCCGTGAAAATAAAATAAACAAACAGAATGACAGAAAAATTTACGGTTAAGTTTGGTGTTAGTCGAACCCAACCGTAAAAATATTTACGGTTAGTTTATTTAAAAATAAAACCCAACCGTAAATCCATTTAAAAGATGAATACCATGATACAGCAGAGCCACATCTAGTTTCATAATCCCGCATCAGGTTATGTGCTGCCTGAGTTTAGAGAAGACTTTGTGTTCAGCCGTCAGGAATCCAAAACGTTAGGACCGATGAAGCAGTTACAAACATGGCTCTACGAGGCACCACTTCAAGCAATTATCTACACCTATTTGGCTATTGCTGCATGCCACCTATCAAGAAATGAAGTTGCATTGTTACTTTTTCTCAATCAAACTATCTCGAGTTGCACATAACAATTGTATATATATTTAATGCATTAAGAAGGGAAAAAAATTCTACCTCATTTCGCATGTTGATGCTCCATGCAGGTAAAGTACCACCTTCAGAGCCCGCAACAATGTGTAGATGTTAAACTTAGTCCTTAAGACACCATATCCAAACAAAATAAAACGAAAGAAACAAAAAGGAAAATCCAATATATATACTTCTAAATTCCAAAGTGAATTTCCATCCTCAAAACAAAAGCTCTCTTTGTTTCATGAACAAGCATGCTAAGGATTATTACTATAAGAAATATATATAAAATGAAGCGAATGCATATTTAATCAAATGACAAAAGTGTGCCCAAAATTAGGACTTGGCGAATACTGGCTAGTCAATATAACAACAAATGCTCAAAGGATCTGCGAAAAATACTATTGACAGTGTCTACCACTCTTATAATATGTAGTCAATTAGACAAGTAGACGCTAATACACCTATTAGTATCTTAACAGGGCCTCGTATGTGGTAAAGATTTTTCTCTGTATTATACTTTATTAGAGACTTAATCAACAAAGATTTCCTAAACTAGAACATAAAAACAAACCCTAAACCGTCTATAAAGTCTAAATTACCTTAAAGACTTGATATGAAAACGTGCACAAAGGGGAATTAAATAACTGAAACCATGAAGGCTGGAGCTAGCACTTAACCAGATAGTAAATACTAAGATCCAAACCTTAATGTTAAACTCAAATGTAGTGGCTAGACGTAGACACAAAATTTATTGTCAAAGTTAATATAAGAACAAACCAATATCATTACTATGAATTGGATGATCTAAAAAGTACCAATATAACACAAGAAACCTAAGTCAACATGGTTATCTCTGAAACAAGACAATTATGTATCTCACCACAACAATAGTTTCTGGTTCTCTTGGAGGTCTTCCATAAAAACACGACATTCCTCTGGAACTTTCACAATCTCATACACGGTTATCCTTACAGGTATCCCTAGATATATTGAGCAGGATTCCATGTAAAAAACTATACAACACAAAAAGGTTTTGAAAAATTCCAATACTACATTACATCAAGGTAGTACCTCTTCTACCCATAATGAAAAACTCGACCGATCATCATAACCCTGTATACAAAATAATGAATTGAATCAGGAAAGTCAAAAGGCATATTATAATCACCAAATGTGCAAATTCCTCTAAAGATTTTTTACGGTTAGCTTTTGGCTTAGTCGAAGCCAACCATAGAATAATTATGGTTGGTTTATTTCAATATTAAACCTAACCGTAAAAGATCTTTCAAATTTTGGACATCCAGGATAATTCACGGTTAGGTTTTGCGTTAGTAGTAACCAACCGTAGACTACTTACGGTCAAAAACCCCAACCGTAACACAATCAGAAATTGAATTTACAATTGGGAATGAAGAACTCTGAACCGTAAATCTCTATGCACCCTATCTTTTTTACACTAATTTCAATTTAACCTATTTGAAACACAAAAATAACAAATAAAAATGGGTTTCTCAAATCATATCTCACATGAACCATGCCAATTGATTTATCTGGTGGTTAAGGGGTTTGAAATTCTTGTTCTTGATTGATTGGACCTTCATCAATGATTGGAGGATGTTGTTGATTGGAGTCACTGCATTCTTTATCAACCTCCTTATTCCCCATCATTAATATAAATTTTAATCGACAATTACAAGTGAATCAAAGACGATGAAATGTTTTCAACTGAAAACAAAAAGAGAGGAAACAGGTTTTTTCTACGGTTCAGGAGATGGAGCGGAAGAGGAGAAGAAGCTGATTAGCTTTTAAAATAGATTTAGGTTCGTTTAGTTATTATGTTTTTGTTTGATGGAGGGTAACTTAGGCCTTTATAATTGTTCTAAAACACCCCTTAACCAGATTTTTAGTCACTAAGAATCGATGTCTATTGGATTGTGAAGCCCCATGTTTCATTTTAAAGGGTATCAAATTTAGGGGCATTAATGTACCCTAAAGTAAATTACATTGGTTTTACAAGTACCCCCAACTTCACATGAACAGAGGTACTAAAATCACAAGGAACCTTCTCACGTGCCACTTCAGTCAGCAAAATAGTGGTTACAACTTCTACCTCGAATCAGCCGATTTTAGTTCAGAATCTTGTTTTAGTAAACGAAAATGCTAGAAAGCGCGCTCATTGCTTGCTACTTTCACGCGTTCCGACGTGTCTAGTAGTCGTGGAAAGCAGTTGTGGATCTCTAGTATCACACGTCATTGATCTAGCTAGGAAAGAGAAATAACTGCAGAAACCCATGTGAAATACTCGAATTGTTTTTGTTTCTCTCTATCTCTCTCTTTAGTCTTGTTCTTCCCTTTTTTTTCATGGAATAAAGACTCACATTAGCTTCAAACCATCTAAGAAATTGTAATTGCTGGCAGTTGATGGCTTAATTAATTTTGTGTTTGAGAATTAAAACTTAATAACATAAAAACCATCTAAGAAATTCTAATTGCTGGCAGTTGATGGCTTAATTAATTTTGTGTTTGAGAATTAAAACTTAATAACATAATAGTTTCGGTTTCAAGATGTTGTCATCATTGGGTTTCTTTGGAAATTCATAAGAAAAATAAAGAACACAGATCCATCTTTAGGATTACGGTTTTTAAGAGTAAGAGTTATTTGGACTACATTAACTCTCCCGCCAGCGGTAAGAATTCAGAATTTAGTTTACAAAAGTGATGATGGCTTCCTTCTAAATCTCTTATTAGCCATTGTTACAGCTCACTTCAACTTATCCCCGAATACCAAAAAATTTGCTTTTTTAAAAGAACCATATTGATTTTGCTCTGTTTTTGATTTTCTGATTTGGGTTACCCATGTTATTCTTAAACCCTGATACAAAATCCCCTGAATTTCTAATCAACAGGAAATCAAATTTAGGATTTCCATCACTTAAGACAGAATCATGAGATTCTGTAAAATCAAACCCATCTTCATCCGTTACTGAATCGTAAAATCAAACCCATCTTCATCCGTTACTGAATCGTAAAATCAAACCCATCTTCTTCATCATCATCCTTTACTTAATCACTATCTTCATCATCTTTCTCTAGTTCTGCTTTGTCATTGTATTTGTACTGTTAATTCAAGATCAAAGTGAGGTCCTTCGTCGACACATTCTTCTTCTTCTTTTTCGATACTCATTTATCCAGGATCAAAATCAGGTCCGTCTTGATTTTGTGTTTCAAAAATTTAATAACTTTCGTTTCAGAATTATGTTCGTTCCTTTCTTAAACTCCTTTCTTAAACAAAGGAATTTTTCATTTCATTTTCTCTCTCTAAAACCAACGCGTAGCCACTTCATCTTAAATCTTATAACACCTCATTTTGACAGCTCAGTCCGCGAGTAAATAGCGAGGCGATGCGCCTAGCGCGACCGTTTAGTAAATCAAAAATTCAAGTTTCCTTATTTTTAGGTAACCCATATAAATACTACAAACTACTCCATTTATTTTTTTCAGAACAGACTTTCGCCATTAATCAGTATCCTTAAACCAGTAAACTCGAAAACCCTAAAACCTAAGATCATTGTTTCTTCCTAAAAATCAATGTCTTCGGAACAAAATAAAGATCCTATTCACGTTGTTCATCTCAGTGAGAAAGATCCAAACAATCGAATACCAGCTATAGGGAATCAACCTCTCATGTCCTGTAAAAGTAAAGCCAATCAAAATCAAAAATCAGAATCACGTAGTTTTTGGAGAGCAGGGGATTATGCAGTTGGTAACACTAAATCTGTTACTCCTCAAGGTAATTGTTCCCTTTTTCCTTTTCTGATTATTATTTTCTTGATTCTTTATGTAGACTATAATCAGAAATTCTAAATTAGGGATTGTTTTGTTTGTCTAGGTCAACTGGAACACGCTCGCGTTCATCCGAAGTTTCTTCATTCTAATGCAACATCTCATAAGTGGGCATTTGGAGGTAATTCTCGCTTACTATTAATGGGTAAAAGCTAAATTCATACCCAAACTGAGAAAATAACAAAAACGACTATAAAAATAGAGGCATTCAAAATTGGTAATAAAAGTAGACTATAACAAAAACGACTATAAAAGTAGAGGCATTCAAAATTGGTAATAAAGTAAAGTGTAGTTTAATACCTTTTTAATACTACAATTCATGTGATGTAAACCTACACTCCTGCGTCCTGGTTTGTTTTGTGAATGGCTTTTGTGTTTGGTGCAGCTATAGCGGAGCTTCTTGATAATGCGGTTGATGAGGTAAACAACTCATAAGTCATAAGATGTAACTTCTTTATGTTTTTTTATGTATAGAGTTGTGCAATCTTGAGTATACAGTCAGGTGCATATATATATCTTTTATGCTAAACGTGTCTTTGCACTTATAACTGCAACCAGATCAGGAGTGGTGCTACCTACGTTAAGGTGGATACATTATATAATGCGAAGGATGACTCTCCTGCATTGCTTTTCCAAGGTAATGAAATATTTTCTTCATTTGCATTTTTATAATACTGTAAATTTTATGCAATGTGTACTTCTTATGCATTTATATAATACTGTAAATTAATTGAAATATTATACTACTGAAACACTGTATGCAGATAATGGAGGGGGAATGGATCCTGATTGTATGAGGCAGTGCATGAGCTTGGGCTATTCGTCAAAGATGGCAAACACAACGATCGGACAGTGTAAGTCTCGTGCCATCTTCTGTGACTATTAATGAGCTCAATTCGACACGAACTCGTTGCTACCTATAGTGAGTTGATATAGATGACCGTTAGAAACTTTTTGAGCTTTGTGCTTTTGGGCAAGTGATAGGTGTAAAAGAATAAACTAGCAGTAGAAAAACATCGACGAGCCCTGGTAATCGCTTAATTCTTAAATTCAGAAGCTGGGTATTGTTTTTGCAGATGGTAATGGGTTCAAGACTAGTACCATGCGACTGGGAGCTGATGTAATCGTTTTCAGCCGTGCCACTCGTGGAAGGTAATAAGAGGTTTTATGATTTATGTTAGTATGCGTGCTGGAATTTGGTGTCATCTATATCAGTATGGTCCCTTTGCCACATTTATTCAAACAAACAACCAAACAAAAAACTCTTAGAATCAGAATTTCTTCTTTCTGGGTAGCCTTAAAGGCATGCATCTAAATTCCTCATCATACTGTGTTTGGATATAGGAATTACGTGCAATTTAGTAAGACAGGCTCTTTTGGTGCTATTCTTTCTGGGTATCCATTCTTTGTTGGCACCTCCGCGCCGGGTATTCCAAGATGGTTTTTATTGTTGATTTATTACTTTGTTTTCGCTATTGTTAGACTAAATCTTACTGTGTTACATTGTATTAATTTTTTTCTCAAGCCGTGTGACACAAAGCATAGGTCTTCTCTCATATACATTTTTGAGAAAAACTGGGCAAGATGATGTCATTGTTCCCATGGTAAATTATCTAACTTACATCAAGCATCTTTTCTTTGCTATTTACTTCTCTTTTCCCTTGAAATTCATATGTATTCTTATGCTTATAATGCAGGTTGATTTTGACGTTAATGGACGTCAGACCCGGCCAATAATATGTGGTTCACAAGCTGATTGGTCTAGTAACTTGAAGCTAATCTTTGAATGGTCGCCCTTTGCTTCTGAGGAAGAGCTTATGCAACAGGTGCTTTTAACTCGTGGAGTTCCCTTTTGGAATTTTATTTCTACATACTGTCTCTTGCATAAAGGCATTGTGCGAATTACTATCAAAATATTTCTAGTTGCTTTTTTTTGTTTCATTATTTCAAGATCTTGCCAATGAGGTTGATACTAGAATCTACGGTAAGTCACACCCACTCTCTCACTACGCACTATTTGATTCTCTTCAGCGTTTTTGATGAAATTTATCTTGTTGTGCGAGTGATCAAAGTATCATTTCTCATTCAGGCTACTCAGATGAAGCTTGTTGCATGTAATCCCATTTGAAGGGGAAATGATATGTATTTCTTATGAACATTACTTTATGGTTGTAGTAATACTTGTATTATCTACGCGTCATAATATTATCTCATCATCACGGCATCACCTTTCAGTTTGATGATATTGAAGCTCATGGGACGAAGATTATCATATATAACTTATGGCTAAGTGATGATGGTGTTCTGGAACTAGATTTCAACAAAGATGAGGAGGTATATCCAATTTTTAGACTGCTTGAGCTGCTGTCTTTGTATATGTATTTTTTGTGGACGTGGTTTAGTTTGTTAATAATCTACCTAGTAGGGATGTAATGGTCGAATTTTAGAAAAGTACTCTCTGGGGAAACAATATTAGAGAGAGCCTTTGTTCTTACTGTCCAAAGTGCTCTATAGTTCAAACAATATTGGATAGTACTATCGTCTTACTGTCCAAACTGCTCTGCAGTTCCTCGCCCTATTATCTAGATGTTGCTAATATGCCCACAAATTGTAATTAGCATTAACAGAACTATGCTCTGCAGTTCCTCGCCCTATTATCTAGATGTTGCTAATATGCCCACAAATTGTAATTAGCATTAATAGAACTATTCTGCTTGCAGGATATATGTTTGAAAGATGAAGTTGTTACCGGAAAGGGGTCTAGGGAATCGCAGAGACTACTCGAATCTCATATTTCTTACCAACTTCGCTATTCCTTAAGGGTATGGTCCTTTATTTTCGCTTTTGTCATTAATATGCTACTCTGATCCATCTTTATATTGTTTCTCGCATCTAAAATATGACCCCCTTGCTTCTCTAACAGGCTTATGCATCGATCTTGTATTTGAGAAAATTTACTGATTTCCAAATTATTTTAAGGGGGAAACCTGTTCAACAATACATTGTTGCGGAAGATTTGAAATTTTCCAAAGTAATTGTTTACAAACCAAAGCTGGGATTAGCTTCACAAGAGGTAAGACAACTGTGAAATCAGAACCTGAATGACAAGTATCAGAACCAGTTTCTGAACATATTTCTACCTTTTCACTTGTGTTTTACAGTTTTAGCAATTTACATTTTTATAAAAATTTGCACATCTCCTTGTGTAATAGCCAGTAGTCATGAGCTGAACTCGAAGTACACCAGAACAGACCTCGCATAACTCAAGATACTGTTATGTCATTACATTAGTTATACTTTTGCGTTCGGAATGCTATATGCGAAGATGTGAAGTCTTGTTACCTGTTAGCGATTTCATTGATTAATGATTATCTAAGAAGCCAATATGTTTTTCCTGTTCCTTTTTGAGCTTGATCTGAATCTTACATTAACTTGGAGTGTTTAGATTTCCGTGGAAACAACAATTGGATTTGTGAAAGAGGCCCCTCTTCTTAAAGTCTCCGGGTTCAATATTTATCATAAGAATCGCCTAATTAGGGTAAGTGTATAGTAATTCTATTTTTGTTCAGATTCTTTAGAAATGTGAATGGTGATGAATGGCTCAGATTACTGATCTATTCTTGTCACTCACCAAGCACTTACTGGCTCAAAGTTTTAAGACCCGAGTCATATCACTCACGTGTGTTAATTTTTCATTTTTCAGCCGTTTTGGAAAGCCTATCATGAAGGTTCTAGCAGAGGCACTGGTGTTGTAGGTAAGCAATTAATCCAAAGAGTGTATTGCCTAAGAGTTGTTAGAATGTCCAATAGTTTATCGCTTCACTATGAACATTCGGGGAGGTAAAAAGAAAAAAAATTGCTGTCATTGCAGGTGTTCTTGAAGCAAATTTTATTGAACCAGCACATGACAAACAGGATTTTGAAAGATCAGCTTTATACATCCGGCTTGAAACTAGGATTAAACAAATGATAATGGAATACTGGTGTGTTTCTTAGCCTATATTGATATGTTAGTTTTGGTCAGACGCTGTTAAATACGGTGGACTGTATTGCATTACTGTTTTGCCTAAAACAACTTAGTTTAATCTTGTTTTAAAACTTCTAAACATACATCTTGTTATTGTCTGCTTAACACTCTTGAATGCCAACTTTGATGGAGCATGCAGGACAGGCAACTGCCACAAGATAGGATTTCAATCTAGAATCCCTGAGATACGTTGTATGCAGAAGGAATTGCGTGCCGGTGAAGTGTCTGCTGGCTTTAAAGCTGGCCATCAGTTGCCTACTGAGCAACCTGTTGTGGGTCTTGCAGCTAATGTGCCACATGGACTAACAGCAGTATGTGATAGTAAAACCTTTCTTTATCTTTATAGTTGTGGTTATCTGTATAGAGGGTGAGTTTCTTTTGGTGGTCGAGTATTCAAGTTACATCGTGTTTCGTATGCAGGGTTCTTCTAGAGAAGAGGAATCTTTAGATGGTTTAGGTTCCACTACAATCGAGCAGATATGTGAAGAGAACATTCAATTATTTATGAAGTACGTAATAGTACTGAATGCAGCACTAGCTTTAAGCTATATTTTGGTTGCGCTCGGCAAATCAAAATTACTCCTATATTGCTTTTCTATGAAAGTATCATCTTTAATTTTTTATTAATATGTCTTTTTGATTGTGCCAACCCTTTTTAACAGGTGTAAAGATCATAAAGAGAAGGAAAATGACCTAAAGAACACGGTATGTCAAAACAACACATTTTGAAAAAAATCGTATTTAGTTTTTTATATTCAACATCGACTGAAAGTTGTGCATTTTGCTTCAATCTTGTACTTGACCCTAGGTTGGGAAATTGGAAAAGCAGCTGCAGGAAGCCAAAAGGAAATGTTCTCAACTTGCTTCTCATATAGAAAATAGAAAGAAACATTTGTTGGCAAAGCAGCAAGAAAGGGAGAAGATATGATAAAAAATTGTCAACTTGAAATCAAAATTTTGATTCCGCAATCAGTCATGAAAATGATTTCCCCATTTCCAATTTGGTGCTCAACAGTCATCCAGGTACACGCACACATTCGTCTCCTTATTGTTTGTTTTTAATACTCGTAACACATGCTTCTTCCTGCTATTAGATCAGTATAAACTATTTGATCATCCTATCAAGCAAAGCAAAAATCAGCATTTTCGTTTTATGTTCTAACCTAGTAATTCTTCTCTCCAATTGTAGATTGGAAACTAGACCCGAATACTTGTTCATTTTCTGCCTGAGGATGCTACATCTACAGCTTTACATAAAGTTTTGGCAAGGCAAATGGTAATATCCGGTCTATTATTGTATTCGTATCCCTGATTTCCACGTAGATTGATTATAAATAATATCAGTAAATGCTATTTAATTATGTAAAACATGTACTCCCTCCGTCCCCAATATATAGGCGGAGAACTGGGTTTCTCTTAGAATAAGAAAAAGCTTTGATTTCCTACATATCCATCCTCTTTCATGTCTTACCCTTTGTACAATTTCCAACATTAGAGACATTAACTTAATTGTGGTGATAACTAACTATAATAAATAAGGATAATTTATGGAAAAACCCATCTTGGAATTGAAAATCTGCCTATCTAATGGTACTACAAATTTTTAAAACTCCGCCTATATAATAGAGACGGAGGGAGTATAACAAATACATACTGAAGGGTGTGCATAGTATCAATGTTTGAGTTCACCGCCACCTTTTCCACGTTAACACAGTTTTGGATTTTGGATCGAGCATAGTGAGTAACTGAATATCAGTCTGTCACTGTCGTCTGAGTAACTATTTTCGCACGGCCAGCACTAAATCTAGCAGTCTCCACTGACACCATTGTGAATGTCTTCCCATCCTCGGTTACCCGCCATGGAAGGAAAAAAGAAGGAAATATTCCAGCTAGTCTAGGCCTCTAGGGAGAGAAATAAGGGGTAATTTAGCCAATGTAATGGTTGTACGTTTGAGGGACCGTGGCACATGGTTTGATACCTAACACAATTGACATTAGACTGATGAGACTATCCATGTGTTCGTTTAGGGCATCAAAATTTAGATTGAACATGTCTCCTTGGACAAAGTTTAGGAAATGTGTGGATTAAGGGATGAGCAGTGCTGTCCCGCACCGTTTTGCGGGAAGCTATCCCGTTCAAGCGGCTTCTTTGCCGTTCGATCACGCTAAAACCCAGATCCAACAGCTTTGAACCCTTTAAGAAAAATGGTGGGTCCTTTGCTGAAAGTGGTGGGTCCTTTCCTGAACGCGAATCCAACCGTTGATTCGATCATCTAACGGTAAAGAACCCGCTTGAGCGTGATAACTTCCCGCAAAATGATGGGGGATAACATTTGTCTTATGGGATTTAATAATACAATAAGGAGTATGAAATTGTAATGGCCCAGTTAACAAGACGTGTGTACAGGGAGAAATAGGGCTGCACATGGGCGGGTTTGGGCGGGTATTAGCTAAAACCAACCTCGCACCCACAGACTACGGGTTTTTATTTTCATAACCAACCCCGCACCCACAAATAACGGGCGGATTTTGTTACCCGCCCGCTACGGGTTGGGAGGGTTTGGGTTTAAACCCGCTTAAACCCGCTTTATATTCGATAATCATTCACACACATGTTTTAAAGTTTAAATAAACTACTTACTTAAGTTCTTGATAACTAAAAAAAAACAAACCATAAACATAACTACATAACTCTTCATTGTTAAGCTTAAACAAGTACTAGTGTACATAGTACACTAGTACCTCCAATAAAAACAAGTTTAAAGTTTAAACAGTACGACTACTTTAAAGTTCAGATTAAAACTTAAACAATAAAAGTTTCCAGACCAACAATAGGTGACTCATGTCTCTTCTATCATCTTCAAGTCTCTCCTCCTAGCATCCTCAAGGATCAAGGACTTCCGATTAGTTTTATCAATGGTGTATATCTAGCGGGGTTTTCGGGCGGGTTTGGGCGGGTATTAGCTAAAACCAACCTCGCACCCATAGACATCGGGTTTTTATTTTCATAACCAACCCCGCACCCACAATGGGCGGGTTCGGATTAAAAACCCACGGGTTTAGCGGGTACGGGCGGGTTTGGGTATGATGGGCGGGTCTTGTGCAGCCCTAGGGAGAAACATCTCATTCACTCACTAACTCAGAATAGTGAAAAGTAGACTAAATTATCGATGTTCTAGAAGACTTGTGTCTAGTCTAAATTAATCTTCCCCAGCCATGCCAATTTGAAGATTCTTTGTTCTTTTGTTCTTTTTTTTTTTTTCCTTTTTTTCGTTCATTACTATGGCACCTAAAGAAATGTATACATTATACACGTACTTTTTTCCTATTCTGAAGAATAAAAAAAAGAAACTGAATCCAATGCCGATAATCAAACTTGATGAGTCTTGTTGATCTACTGGGGCGGTGGATCGCTTTCAAGCATGTCCATCAACAAGCAAAGACCAAGAGGGAATATAAATGAGTGAGTGAAGGATTGTGGTGGATTTTTGAGTGTTCTCTTTCTCAATCTTTAAAAGATTTATGAAGTCCAAAAATCCGGAACAGTCATTTGTGTCACGTATTTTCTTTTCTTTTCACTATAAATTGATTGTGACACAAGCAAGAAGAAAGAAAGAAAATAAAAGAACCGTCTGTTGATGTTGGTTCTTGTTTAGTGCGAGAACTTTCTTTATCAAACACTAGCGAGACTTTTCCAGTATCACTATGCGCTCGTTCACCTGACCTGGAATTTGTCTGTATTAAGTTCTCTTGTTTCCTAATGGTTTCAAATTGTCGATCGGGAAACAACGCTGAGTAGTTTCTGTGATCCCCCAACGTAACCCGTTATCTGATTGTCAAGGCGTCTTGTCGATTGGGCAGGCAGCAGGAAAGAAGAAAAAGAAAAGGGACCACGTCGAAAGGGGTGTGGGGTCTAACGCATGAATTAGTGATTTGCGCATGTTAGTGAATTCCTTTTGTGGTTTATCGACTTCTCCGTCCTATCTATGCAACTTGTGACTCGCGAGTGTTGAGCTCCTCTCGAAAACCTACGACTAATGCCTTCTTCTTTCGCACTCTTTCTTTGCTGAATGGGGTAGGGAGGGGGGAATAGCCTAAGATGGGTCGCTGGGACACCACATTAATGTGGTATGCTACCCATGTCTCTCTTTAGGTTTCACATGTCGATATGTCACGTATTAAACAACAGACTTTGGATGGATACCCCACACCACAGTTGGGGTTGGGGTTTGATTGCAAAAGCTTCGTTTCTTTATGATTCTCCCGAACAACAGACACAAACTTTGCTTACTTTTTATTCTCTATTTAAGACATGATTATGGGTTGGCTGATTATGACGAAAATCAACCACCAAAACTCTGCTGATTATGGGTTAATATCTTCACCCATTGGAGCAAGTTTTACGTTAGAATGTCAAGTCCAATAACCATCAATTTAGTATTTTTTTTAAGTCATCTTTCAAGGTCTCGTAAAGTGAGCCTAAAATTTTCAAATAAATCCACAAACAAATTTTGGTCGTCCGACTTCCCTTCTACTAGTAAAATAAATGATGCTGAATAAGTGAGTATTGATCTATTTAATCCACATTTGTCATAAAAATGCTAATCCAAATGACACTCAGCGTCAACCCAATTCACCCTGCTGCATAGTTGTTGATTGTCTTGTTGCTATTGTAAATTCAAGGTTCTGAGCGAAGAGTCATTTTGATTAAAACTCAACACTAAATTCTAAGATTTTCTACTCAAATGGAGCTCGTTGTTCTTGTCACTTTGGAAGTGCCTACTGTTAAAAAAAAATGGCAAATAAATTTTTGGAAAATACGAATCACCATAACCACCACACAAAGCGAGCGATCATGGTCAAACCAGCAGGAAGTATAACTAAGGACAGAACGTACCGAATCTATGAATAGAGAATTCCTACTTAGTACCATGCCAAGACAGCAACTGACCCTTTATGAAAAATACATCAACATTTCCTGCGCCTACTACAATGTACACTCGAGTCAAATGAAAGAGGCACAAAAACTACAGTTTCCACGGGGTCTAATTAACTAGATTGCAAAAGGTTCATAAGCAAGTGTGGTGGGAAGGTAGGAAAGATGGTTTTTTCCCCATCTGATGCATAAAAATAACGTGTTAAAGTGAGTGACAAAAAAGAAAAGAGAAGAAGAAAGCAAAGCAAAGCAAAGCAAAGCAAAGCAAAGATCTTTGGGGGATAGGGACTAGTACCTAAGAGTGAAAATGAAAGGCAAAGTGAATCTATAGAAATGAGAATGATAACAGTTTCAAGATAAACTTTCTACATGCTTGCTTGCCTGCCTTCCTCCCGTTAACATCATAAATGATTCAATTCCTTGCCCAGCCCCGTCTCTCTCTCGCCAGATCTTTCCTTTTTCTATTAACTCCATGGTGACAAGTGACAACGACTTTACTACTGTGCCCGCAAGTAGCCTTCTTACCTTCGAGTTTTAAATCCACGTTATATGATGATACATTTCCGGGGAATTTCATCCAGAAAACAAAAATGCTTTTATCAAAAAAAAAACCTAGCATTTTTAGCCTGGCGAGATTGGGGTATACCCAAACTAATTGGGGTATACCCAATAAGACAAAATCTGGTCATTATGAAGTAAAATCAAGCCACCCCTTAACCTTGTATTTTCTAAATGGCTAATATGTCATTGTTTAATTAACACTAAAAATTCTGATTAGGTTAATTAATTGAGTTTAGATTAAAATTTTGAAATTATGAATTCAGTAGGTTAAACCTTTAATCCGTCTTATGAGTTCGATTTCGATCAAAAAAATGGGTTTTCGAAAATGTTATAAGTCGGAAAGGTCGACGTTTGAAGAAGGTGCCAGCTATATTTAGCCGTCATGGTATACGTTTGAATAAAATTCCGACCACTTCCAGCCGGCATGGTCCTTGGATGACGAAAACGCCGACCATGTTTTTGGCCGGAAGGTTTTTGAATGAATAATAAGCCGACTACCTTTGGCCAGCAATCTAACGGTCGGGATGTAAATATTCACTAACATGCCGGCTATAATATAGTCGGCATGCACATAATTTATTACACTACCGGCTTTCCTGTAGCCATCATGTTAAGGATTTATAACCATGCCGACCTGTACTTATACCAAACAGAAAACAGAATATGGGAAGATGTAATTCACTTCATTCATGCAATTTTGGTTACTACACCGATTGAAACATAAAAACGAATGCACTTAGCATGTGCATCAAACCTTTGAACCCCTAGGCGACCCTAGTGGACGAGTTATAGTCTCGTGAGGGTTTACATAGAGGTCTACCCACAAAACCTCTACAAAAACTTCTAAAACCATCAATCTTCCTCCTCCGAAGACGATACGGCATCCAAGTACTCCGGGTTATCCTCCAGGATTCTTTCTGCCAAGAAGTGATAGCTTGCATCGAACGCGAATGCTTCCCCCTTTTCCTCCAAGTAGCGCGCTTTCACGACTTCATGCTACAAAAACACAAAAACAAACTTACATTTGTTAGTGGTGTTTCATTGGAAGATAAAACAACATGGTTTGCGTAAAAAATAACCACAAAATTACTTACAAATTGTGCAATGGACAAGGTGAAGGGGCGAGTGTTAAAAATCCGAGGTTGGAGCGCTAAAAAAGCAAGTATCGCATTTTCGATTACTAGGTGCCTAGCGTGGACTTGTTGAATACTTCTTGCATTAGGATTCCCAAACTCGCCGCAAAATTTGTTGTGTACCCTAGCCCAAAAGGTTGTGGAATCCTCCCTTTCGGAGGATTGCCGTCTAAGTCGATTTTCCGCGTACCATGCTTTGGTGATTGCCAAATCTTCATTTGAATCAAATGATGCCATTGTTGTTTGTAGAGAGCTATTGGGTGAGTTAGATGGAGTGTATGATGATATGAGCTTTGGAGAGTATATGGAACTATTAGTATGTTGTTTTGTAGAGAGAAGTAGTGTATTTATAGGATGGTGGCCAAATTTGGCCGTTATAGTGCCCAAGTACAAGTCAATCAATGAAATTGTACTTGCCAAAAATTTGAATTTTGAATTCGCCGGCGAGATTTGTTATCCCCAATATGCCGACTACGTATGGCCGGCAGGGTGGGAAGTTTCTTACCATGCCGACCTTATGAGTTTTAGGCATCAGGAAAACATTTTCTTTTGTGTATCCACCGGCAAGGTATTTCGACTTTTTCATGCCGGCTATGATATGGTCGGCAGGGTATAAATTTTCTTACCATGTCGATCTTATAACTTTTAGGCATCAGGAGTTCATGCAATTTTCTGTTAAACCGTCGGAACGATATTTGTTCACTATCTTGCCGGCTATTATGTGGTCGGCAAGGAACCAAATTTATGACCATGCCGGCCTTATGATGATTTTAGGCATCGGGAGAAGGCATTTTCTGCAACACATGGCCGGCATGTTCTATAACATAATACACTGCCGGATGTATGGTATTGATCTGATTACCTTGCCGACCCTGGTATGCAAGCATTTTCGGCTGTCAGGGCCGGCAGTCTAACACTTCAAAACCTTTCCGGCCCTGGTATGGTCGGCATGGTGAATTAAAAAAAACATGCCGGGATAAGTATTGAAACTTTAAGTAGCTAAACAAACCATTCATTCAACAACTAGAAATCCAACACTTGTTTTCCAAAATACGAAAACATGCCCCATAATCCTTAAAAAAACATTTTTCTAACCATTAACCTTAACATTTGTCCAACACAACATAAAGAAATGAACTGGAAATGCATTCATTCACCACCACGGCCACGACCACGGCCTCGTTTAGGAACACCACCAATACTACTACCTTCACCACCACGACCACTACGAGCCCTCTTTTTGTCAGCATTCATCTTGGCATGTGCTTCCCTCCTGGCTTTTTCTTCCCGCTTTACTTCAGCCTCAGCTTGCTTGAACATTTCATGGGCATCCTCATTGTCAACATTGTTAACAAAGTCAATGTGCTTGCCTTGCTCTTCAATCGACAAAGGCTATCCTCTTTCTCTCGCGCAACACAACACCTTCGCAAAGGTCTTCAAATGCTCCTTCTATTTTTAATTAAACAACAAACAATTAATAGAATGATTCGATAATGTGATCTTAAAATAATAAGAACAACTCTAAAATACTTATAAAGAACTTAAGACTTGTTGCTGGGTCTTTCGATGCCATCTTCCTCTTACGAGCCAATTCTTCAGCAGTCATCTCCCTAATCACAGAAGGACGAGCCCAACCCAAGTACCACGACATGTATCTCTCACTAGCTTCATGACCGGTGGTCACCTCGTACAAAAGACTCACATCTATGTTACGGCCCTGTCTATCGTCCCAATGTTCTTGAGTTGGCGCTGGATCTTAAGAGACGTTAATAGTTTTTTGGGAGGTGGTGCAGTCATCCCTGTTCACAGTAAAGAACGACTTATCTTCATCGAAATGAGGTTCTTCTTGCACGTAACCCAATTGTCGCATTACCCGATGTGGATCGTACATTGAATATCCTTCGGTGCACAACAACAAGGGTCCATAGTATAATGCAACTTCATCTCTCCTTTGGATTAAACCTTGATTTCTAGCATCCCGATACGGATCAAATATCACCTCCTCCGCAGTCAATTTGTCGATGGCCATTCGCATTTTGACAAGATTTTGCGGCATTTCCTTATCCTGAGTACCCTTAAAACTGTACCTTTGCGCTCTTGGCTTATCAACAACAACATTCACATCCACTTTGACGTAGGAGTTGGCTTTCACCAAAGAAGGGAAGTGCTCATATATCCAAACCTATGCAAAAAAAAAAAAAGTTTAGTAAGAATATCTTACGAGAATTTGGCAAATATAAATGATTTAAACAATAAAATTACTTGGAAGAGACATATGTTTCCGTTAACTTACGAAGTGAGTGCCCTTGAAGCCTTTGTCAACTCATTTTTCAAAAAGGCGACCACCGCAGTACCCCAAGAATACTCACGCATCTTATCTAACGGATCCAATAGTTGCAAATAACTGGCGTCAACCAAGCTTCCGGAACTGTCGGGGAAGATACATCTGCCCAGGACGTATAGCAAATAAGCTGACGCGATAGCATTAATTTGCACCGGGTTCACCCTTCCTTCCTTATCAAATATTTTATTGGTCCCAGAAAATGTGTCCCTCAACTGCTTCAGATTAAACTTATTGGTTAGACGACCATCCTTCATCACAAGCATAGACTCCGTCGCAACCTGATTCCAACCGAACAATTTCTGGCACGATTTGTAAATATCCGCGAAAGAAAACTTATTATCGAAGCCCTCACTGACTGCTTTTCCCTGAACCTCGAGGCCTAGAATTTGATGAGCATCATTGGGAGTTATGGACATCTCACCGAATGGGAATAACATTGTATCAGTCTCTCCATAGAACCTCTCACAGAATGCAGATACAATAACTCTATCATGCTCAATATTCGAACTCTCCACCGCAGGCCACAACCCGGAGTTCTTGACAATCACTTTCACCTCCTCACATTCATCCTCAAGATCCCAAGTCTTAGTCACTGAACATGAAGCTTGGCGCCTCATGATACGGACGGCATTCTTGTGATCCTAAATACCAAAAAAAAAAAATGAAAAGAAATACAAACACTTGACGCAAATTTAAGATAGTTACACACTTAAATAAAAAACAAAGACGGATTGAGATTACTTACGATAGTATTATGGATCGTACATGCCCATGAGTCCTTGTATCCAAAAAGAACATTGCCACCATCTTTTAGGTCCCCCTTGGGTTCTCATCTTTTTCAGTGTAACCATCAAGTGAGAGGGAGGCATGTGGGAATCAGCTGCTTTAGTGATCACCCTCTTCTTCTTTCCGGCTTCAGATTAAACTTATTGGTTAGACGACCATCCTTCATCACAAGCATAGACTCCGTCGCAACTTGATTCCAACCGAACAATTTCTGGCACGATTTGTAAATATCCGCGAAAGAAAACTTATTATCGAAGCCCTCACTGACTGCTTTTCCCTGAACCTCGAGGCCTAGAATTTGATGAGCATCATCGGGAGTTATGGACATCTCACCGAATGGGAATAACATTGTATCAGTCTCTCCATAGAACCTCTCACAGAATGCAGATACAATAACTCTATCATGCTCAATATTCGAACTCTCCACCGCAGGCCACAACCCGGATTTCTTGACAATCACTTTCACCTCCTCACATTCATCCTCAAGATCCCAAGTCTTAGTCACTGAACATGAAGCTTGGCGCCTCATGATACGGACGGCATTCTTGTGATCCTAAATACCAAAAAAAAAATGAAAAGAAATACAAACACTTGACGCAAATTTAAGATAGTTACACACTTAAATAAAAAACAAAGACGGATTGAGATTACTTACGATAGTATTATGGATCGTACATGCCCATGAGTCCTTGTATCCAAAAAGAACATTGCCACCATCTTTTGGGGTCCCCCTTGGGTTCTCATCTTTTTCAAAGTGTAACCATCAAGTGAGAGGGAGGCATGTGGGAATCATTTGCTTTAGTGATCACCCTCTTCTTCTTTCCGGTTTCAGTTGAAGTTGAAGCTTCGACTTGTTGAACATTAGCTTGAGTTTGTTCTCCATCTCCTTCTTCTTCTTCTTCTTCTACTGCCTCTTCAACAATTTCATCTTCTCTACCCTTACCTTTATCTCCATTACCATCATCATTATCATCATCATTACCTCCTCCAACATTAGACATGTCTTGATCACCATCATCATCATCATTGTTCCCTCCTCCCAGTAGGAGTTCTTTCATCAACATCATCATCATCACCTCTTCTACCGGATGGAATTGATTGGTCTTCATCCGGAGTCTCGCAATCATCGGGTTCCGATGGTGGTTCATAATCATCATTCGGGTTCGAGTGTTGGTGGTTCATAATCATCATTCGGATTTTAACAAGAATACACGTATCTTGAGTGGTCCTTGAGGTGAAAATGAAAATAAATAGTTTTGCATGTCACTATATTATTGGTTGTTGATTGATTATTTGGTAAATGTAAATAAAGAAAAATAGCTTTCCTTAGTTGTCACGGTTAGTTATTAATGGAATTTTGCATGGATTTTAAATTGGAAAATTTGAACTATTTTTGGTAACTTAATAGTTTGTGCTCTAGCTAATTCAAAATGTGAAACTAAAAATCTTAATTATATTTATTGACTTGACATGATTAAATATTGAGAATAAATGTGGAATTTATTTTAGATTTGAGAAGGAAAGAAATATATAATTTTGAAATTATGCTTAGGCGTATGAATGGTAGATTTGGATAAATATGGAAATAACATTAATTATGAAATTTATTTAGTGTTAAGATGGAAAGAATATCTTTGTTATTAAGCAAGATGCTTTATTATTTATAAGAAAACAAAACAAAAGATTATTATTAGAGGTGCTATTATTTGATATTTTGGGAGAAGCCATGGAAGACGATTATGTCGTTTAGAAAACAGAAAAGTTTTGTCACTAGATAAAATAGAGAATAGTATTGGAGATGATTATTTTGGTGTTGAGGACGGTGAAACATAGTGGTTATAAAGTTAACTGACTTGTATTTTCATAATGGATCTTGCGATTTGAGGTAGGCAACACAATGAAAACCTTCTTTTTTTAGCTTCTTCTAATTAAATTTATTTTTCAAGTTTTCATTAATATATGAATGATAATCGATGTTGTGAGTATGATTATGAATGTTGAAGGTCCATAGATTGTGATTCTTAAAAACAACTTTGATGGGATACGAGATATCCTTGGGAACGGTTTTGTTTCCTAAACCCACGTGGGGCTCCACTGGGGCGGCGGATTGATTGAATTTATTGGTGTTTATGGATGAGGTGTTTCCATGTGTTTGCGGTGTTGTTAATCATGTTAGATGTTTTTAAAATGAATTGAAAAATATTGCATAAAATGTTTTGCTTCTTTGCCCTCTGGTGTCACAACTCAACGTCGTATTATGACAAAAATTCAGATTTGATCGTGACAAAGGAGTTGATCAACTTGGAGCCTAGAGAATGATTAAAGATGTCTAAAGTTATCATTTAGGCCTAAAATTCTATTTTAAGATGTAATTAATCTTAGTTTGAATGCTGTAAAAATATTGTATGATGTTTAGTTGACTGATCTTCATTTTAAATTATCAATATGTTTTGATATGATTTTTTTTTTAATAAATGTAAAACATCTTAAGGGACATTTGATAAAATTTATAGAATTTTCTGAGTGGCACAACATATGCCCCTCGATGTGTTGAAGTCAAGAGTTTATCACCAACACGAGGAGGTCTTGAAGGAGGACTAAGAGCTTTCTTCTTTGCCTTTTGCAACCAATCGAAAACCTTCGAACAAGAACGATTAAGAATGTTGGTCGGTCCAAAAAAAAAAAATTAAAGGTCGGCGAGCGGATTGATTGAATTTATTGGTGTTTATGGATGAGGTGGTTCGACATATATAACAAAATCAACTTGGAGCCTAGAGAATGGATAAATGGTCTCTTAGTTTGAAGATTAGATATCTAAATACATGTCTGAGTGGCTAAACATAAACCGGCATGGTGTGATTCACATAACCTAGCTATATGTTTGACCGTGGCGTATAACAAATATGAACACAATACTTAACTGGATTTTTCAATTTGGTGTTGTAATAGTTACTTATTAAAAACCATGAACGGTATTGATATTTTTATTTATGAACCGGCAAGTTCCTTTACCCATACATTGCCGGCTAACAAATAGCAAGAGTTTATCACCAACACGAGGAGGCATGGCCTTTTTTTCCAAATACCATACCCGGTTTTAAAATTCAAAGCATCGGGAGACACAAATTTGAAATACAAATTCAAAGCATCGGGAGACACAAATTTGAAGCTGGCCGGCAAGGAAAATTTTTATAACCATCCCGGCCAAAAAACAAAACTATCGCCGGCATGGTCTGAGGTTGAATAACCTGTCGACCCTGCAAGTAACAGTTATAGGTATTTAACAGCCGGCAAGATCTTCAACCTAATATCTTGCCGGCCAAACTCTAACTATGAAAACCCGGCAGGATCGATAACTAAAAACCTTGCCGCGTGAAATAATCGAAAATCAAAGAATCGATTTTTCTGACCTAATTTGACATGCAAACATGAAATTGAAGTACTTGAGTGAGTTTAAGTAGGCCCTTACTTTCTTAATCGCACCATTTCTTCGTTTTGAGCAGGTTCAATTTCTTCTTCAATAACCGTTTTTTTCTTCACTTTATGTTGAACTAGTTTTGCAATTCCAGGGTTGTATTGATTGGGTTTTCGATTGGCGTCTTTCATACGAGTTCCCTTACGCCGTGGTGGATCCATTGATGAAGATTAATCGGAGTTTTCGAATCGACGATGTCAATGAATTAATCGACGAGTTTTGATGGTGGTGGGGGTGATGGAGCCGGTATGGTCGTGGAGGAGAAGAAGAAGAAGAGAAGAAGAAAATAAAATGAAAAGATTAAAACTGATTTAGGGTAATGGGTTTTTAAAGGGTGAGGGTAGTTTTGTAACTTACCCATTAGTCCCTTTAAAATTGGGTATACCCCAATTAATCTGGTTATACCCCAATCTCGCCGGGATTTTTAGGGGCGACCCCAAAAGAATTAGGGGCGACACAAAAGGACAAAAAAGGTCACCCAAGCGTAAATCTAAGTTACCCCTTATCCCGATTTTTCGAAATGGCTAATATGCCCTTTTATAATCGGTAGCAAACATAACAATCGGTAGTATATATATACCTTGTTGGTTACCGATTAATGTGTACATATTTCGGCTAATATGCCCTATTATAATTGGTAACCAACACCCCAATCGGTAGCAACTATAGACTCAGTAGTTACCGATTAATTGTGTGGATATTTCGGCTAATCGGTAGCCAAAACCATAATCGGTAGTTTTAAATAATAATCGGAAGTATTATCCGATTATGTTTGTGTATTATTGTGAGATAACACACTCCCGATTGTAGCCATAACCATCTGGTTCGTGTTTTGGATGTAGCCATAATCGGAAGATAAATAGATTACACAACCTTCCGATTATAGGTTGCCCCAAAATGAGTTTTTTCTAAAATCCTTCATGTAATGAATTTTGAAATCTATCATAATCGGTAGGATTGATTACTTATAACCTTCCGATTATAGGTTGCCCCCAAATGAGTTTTTTCTAATCGGTAGGATTGATTACTTATAACCTTCCGATTATAAGTTGCCCCAAAATGAGTTTTTTCTAAAATCCTTCATGTAATGAATTTTGTAATCTACCATAATCGGTAGGATTGATTACTTATAACCTTCCGATTATAGGTTGTCCCAAAATGAGTTTTTTCTAATCGGTAGGATTGATTACTTGTAACCTTCCGATTATAAGTTGCCCCAAAATGAGTTTTTTCTAAAATCCTTCATGTAATGAATTTTGTAATCTACCATAATCGGTAGGATTGATTACTTATAACCTTTCGATTATAGGTTGACCCAAAATGAGTTTTTTCTAATCGGTAGGATTGATTACTTATAACCTTCCGATTATAAGTTGCCCCAAAATGAGTTTTTTCTAAAATCCTTCATGTAATGAATTTTGTAATCTACCATAATCGGTAGGATTGATTACTTATAACCTTCCGATTATAGGTTGCCCCAAAATTAGTTTTTTCTAAAATCCTTCATGTAATGAATTTTTAAATCTACCATAATCGGTAGGATTGTTTACTTATAACCTTCCGATTATAGGTTGCCCCAAAATGAGTTTTTTCTATAATCCTTCATGTAATGGATTTTGAAATCTATCATAATCGATAGGATTGATTACTTATAACCTTCCGATTATAGGTTGCCCCAAAATGAGTTTTTGTCGAAATTTCAATTTTTTCGAATTTGGGAACTAGAATAATCGGTAGGTTAAGAAGTTATTTATGAACTTCACCTATCTACCGATTGATAATGACCACAACATTGAGAATACTCATAATCGGTAGATAATATCACTACCTTAGCTACCGATTGTATAAGGATACTATGGTAATCTCCGCAAATTTGGACATCCCATAACCTTGTCTATGAGTTGGGAATAAAAAAATTTGCCCCTAATTCTTTTGGGGTCGCCCCTAAAAATGCCAGGAAAAAATAGTGCATGTGCCCAATGTAGCTATAATCTAAATGCTTTTAATAATTTTCCTTCAAAGTACACTCCTCAACAGTTTCATTAATGATTTTTCTACCAAGTTGAGTACTAATAATGCTGATTTTTGCTGGTAAACTTTTGCATCTATAAATGGTTGGCACTGCTGCAATATCCAGAGTAGTCATTGAATTTTGCATTATAATCGGCTGGTGCAATCGTAAGATTTTTATCTTTCTCGTGTTACAGAGATCTTACTTTCTGAGAATTCTTATGTTCTCATGATGATCAAGATGAATTGAAAGTAATCAAAGATGAACACAAGAAAGAAGGAAGAAGAACTTGTATTGCAAAGAAAAATCATTGTATCCACACAGACCAAAAACAGACATATTTATTACAGGACTTAAAGTTGTCTGAAACAGAACAATTGACTCAGAAACTAACACTGACTCAACTGACTCAAGACAAGTCAAACTTATTTGAATTGACTATCCTATTAGCCCCCCTCAAACTGATAAGGGGTGACATTATACAGTTTGAACAATGAAACAAGTACTCAAAGAACAACAACAAATGTACTTAAAAGGTAGAAAGTCTTGTATGATAAGGAGCACTATCCTCTGAAGTAGTAATATCAGTTGAAGTAGTAGATATATCAACAATAAAATCATCCTCTGACATAGAAGAAGAAGCAACAGTTGATGATGTAGGTGTACCTAATAGTTGTTGCAGCAAAGAACTAAAAACTGGTGCACAGAGACCCTTAGTAAACAAATCAGCTAACTGGTTTTCTGAAGCAATATGTTGTACTGATAAGAAACCACTTGTGATCAATTCTCTGACAACATGGTAATGAATCTTTATATGTTTGGCCCTGGAATGAGATACAGGGTTAGCTGATAAATAAATAACACTAGTATTATCACAATACAAAGTAATTGGCTATGCTAATGAAATATGCAATTCAGAGAGAACTGATGACAGCCATTCCAACTCTGCAGTAGCTACTGACAAACACTTGTACTTGCCTCAGCTGTAGACCTTGAGACGGTTGGTTTGCTTTTTACTAGACCAAGAAATCAAAGAAGAACCAAGAAAAATAGCATAACCACAAGTAGATCTTCTTGTTTGTGGCAATTACCCCAATCGAGAATCGAGTGTATATCTGTCAATGAACTTATATCACCTTTTCTCATTCTTATACAAACTCCAATTGAACCCTTCAAATATCTCAGTATTCTTTTGACTAATAGCATATGCACATCTGTAGGATCATGCATGTATTGACTCACATTGTTAACTCCAAAACATATATCAGGTCTTGTTAAGCACAGATATTGCAACATACCAACTAAAGTCCTATACTCAGATGCATTGGTAAGTAAATCACCATCAGAAATTGAAACTCTAGGACCCTTTGAAACTGGTGTGCTACAAGGATTGCACTCTAACATCTTTGCCTTTTCCAATAACTCCAAAGTATACTTCTTTTGTGTAAGTAAAATACTATCAGATTTTCTAGTAGCTTCTATACCCAAGAAAAAATGTAAATCCCCTAATTCCTTCATAGCAAAAGCAGCACTGAGATGTTTAATCAAATGAGCAATCAACACTTCAGATGAACCAGTCAATATAATATCATCAACATAAAGAAGTAATATCATCATATTAGAACCAACACTATAAACAATGTAGTTGCAGGAAATCCCACAATACACCCCTCACTATATTTTGTTTAACTAATCCATTCCAAAGATAATAGATGAACAATTATGAATGTTTATTAATAACTTTCTTGAAATCTTTACACAGGAAAATGGAATTACACTTAAGAACTTACAAACATTCTCTCTGTTTCTCTCTCCTAATGACTTACCCTCCAATCCAAAAGGACCTCTCCTACAACAAATTCACTCATCCCTTTATATAGGGTAATACATAATGAATGACAGCTAAGCTGTCCTTTATTTTCGAAAATGTCTCGCGAAGTGTCGCAGACATACAAATATTCATACTCGCGACACTTCTTAACTTTCGCCAGATTTCATATCCTCTTATCGTCATCCAGTGCATCATTTATATTTAACCCTCTGCGACTCACTCGCAATGTTGTTATCCGTTGTCTTCGCGAATTGTTGTTGTCGCGATATTATGATCCTACATCTTGCCTCTTCTCATGTCTTCTCTGCGAAGGAGAGAATGTCATGAGAATCAATATTTTTGAACTGCCGCAACTGTTTATCTGTACTTGTTTCAGTTCCATCTTTCCACACGGACTTTATTACAGATGTCTACTCCTCATTCTATTCCTGACACGTCTCTTTCAATCGTTTATTCTTGACCATTCACGTCCCCTCTCGCATTAAATGCTCTCGTTTCACCCGAGGATGTTTCTCTCTATATATAATTTTCATATCTTTCTCTTTTCCTCTCTCGTTTTCTCTCTGCAACTTTTCTTTAATCTTCTTCTTCCGCAAGTTGCGCTTCTATTACTGCAAATCTTCAATCTCTTTTTTATCATATTTTAATCTTCGATTCTTTATCCATTCCCATATTGATAATGGCTTCACTTAGTCGTATGTACAAACCTCGCTTTATTGAGACTCAGAAAAAGTTGCAAGATAAAGGTTTCACTCTTTCTACCATTCCTAATCAAGAACGTTCATCTATACTTACTGTCAAGCTCTTTTCTGATCATCAATGTGATGATCATAAGATTATTGTTTCGCTAGGTCAACTCCTCGCGGGACTTCCCATTCCTTTATATGATCCTGAGATGCCACTCTTTTATGAAATCCTTTCCCATCCGAACTTCTCGCGAGCGGTCTATCAATTAAGCGGCGATTGTATCCGCCTAATGCTTGAGTTTTCCGTCGTGGTCTTTGGCAAAGGATCTTTATATCCTAACAGTGTCAGAGACCCCAAATATGTAGATTTAGAAATAATCCCTGAGAGATACACTGCAGAAAACGTTTTTGAAAATTATGAAGTAATAGGCATGAGAAATAAGAAGTCTCATTTTGGGCGCTCGGTTGAAGAGAAAAGATAATATCCCTGAGGATAAATTACTCATGCAAGATATTGACTATCATTCGGGTAAGAACACTACTCCTCGCCACTCCAAAGATGAGAAGTGGTGGGTTGTACCTTTGCTCTTAAGTGGACCTTACATAGCTGGTTCGCATGTACTCCCTGCAAATCTCGCAGGCTATCATCCTTGGGAATTTAAGTGGCCCGAGAAGGCAGATGAGGTATGTCTCCACAGTTTGCTTTTGCAATCCCTCTTTCCTCTTGTACTCATTGAATTTGTAAAATTTCCAGATTGACAAACTGAGGAAAAGTTACAAGGCAAATCCACTGGCAAGTACCTTGGCAATACTTCGATCGCTTACGGATGAAGTAAGAAATATCTTTTCTTTGTTATTTAACAATATTGTTGCCTCTATTTCTTATCTTCATTTGTATGCGAAGGTTGACGCCGAGGAAATGGTAGCTGCGAAAGTTAAAGGCAAAACTAAAGCCAATGTTCGCAAGGATAAGTCTTCTGCTCCATCATCTAAGAAGCGAAAAACTCAGTCTTCCTCTCATCTTAGCTCAAGTTCTGAATCCTCCGATAAGGATGATAACGATGATGTTCTGGATTCAACTTTCCAAAATGAAGCTCAATCGGCCAATTCTCCTATGGATCAGTTGTTCAGCATCTTCTCGGATTCTCTTCAAGGAATTGGAGATACTCACTTGGCTTCTATATGCGAGAGCCTCGCCACCGTATGTAATGCTACACTACTGGATGGCAATGACTCTTTCAAAGGGGTTTCTAGATCTGTATCCCCTAGCTTCTTAAATGCACTTAATTCGTTGGTATGTTCGAACTCATATTTCCCCTCCGACTTCAGTTTTTAATTTATATCTTACTAACCTTTTTATCTTTCTTCGAAGGCTGGAAAAACTTCTTTTGTGGTTGCCTCAGATCTTGAGAGGAGGTATAACATTCAATTGAAAAAGAATACCCAATTTTGCACAAGGATCAAAGAATTAGAAGTTGAGTCTGCGAGATCTCGTGAAAAGATCCAACAATTGGAAACGAGTTTTCTCGCCCAGAAGGACAAAGTTACCACTCTTGTAACGCTAATCAAGAACTTTATGGTAAAAATTTTTTTCCTCTCTTATTACTTTTATTTTATCAATTGCCTGTTGCTACTACCGACTTATCACTTTCGGAGATATATATAACCTCTCCGAAGAAGCTATTCTTCTCCATTCATTTCCGAGCCTATGGATAATGAAATTCTTCTTGCTCATCTCAACAACTCTTTAAGTAGTTCGTCGAATGCAATTAATTCTCTTTCATTAAATGAACTCCAAACCAAATACCGTCTCTTAGAAATTGAGCACAGATCTAGTTTGAGTACAGCCAACCAGTTTAAACAAATGTACCTCGAGTCTCATGAGGAAACCAAAATTTTAAGGAAGAAAATTAGTGACCATATAGATGACAAAGATCGCATTGCTAATAATGGTGCCCAGGCATTAGCAACCTTTCAAAAGTCCCTTCTCGAAGTGCAAATGGAGCGAGATGAATTGCTTCGTCAGAATTCCTTACTTAGTGAGCGAGAAAATCAAATTCGTTCACTTCTTATTATAAATAATGATGATGAATTCGCTTGGGCTGCGAAAATCTTAGATAATGCCAGGAATAACTTAGGTGTTGATGTTAGTCTTCATACCGAGCATACTTCCATGGTTAAAGATATGATATCCGACGAGAGAAGGTTATTTATTATACCTCATTGTTTCTTTACTGTAGTATTGTGTTGAGTTGTTAACTTTTTTTTTTTTTTTTTACTTGCAGAGTCCGAAAAAGATTTCAAGCAAGGATTGAAGAACTTGAATTGAGAAAGCACAGCTCGCAAAGAACCTCACCCTTCGCGAGAATAGATATTCCAAGTTGAAGAAACAATTTCAAACTACCGTGGCGAATTTTAATAATGATGCCGTTCGTTTTCGCAATGAAGCCATGGAATACGTTTGTAATGATCACAAAATCCCTCTTTGTTCATATCCTTGGCTTTCCGAAGAAGTTCCGAGAATTTGCCTGTCTCGGACGTTTCGATAGTGAGGTCGGCGAAAAAGAAAACTCGCGACGAGAATAATGGAATTGAAGGATCGAGATAAAGGAGAAGAATCGCCAAAGAGATAATTCTTTTTGTTTCTTTCGCTGCCTGTAATATCTGTACATTTCTATATCTCTTTATTGTAAACTTCTTGAATTATAGCCCATAAATTCGATCTTCGTTCCCCTTTCTTGGCAGTTCTTCCTTGTAATATAACTGGTTAGCATTATTGATGTATAACTCTTTCATTGGAAGATGAATAACAACATTTCATCTTTTCCATTCCCATATTTGCCTCTGTTATACATCTTCATATGAAAGAATGAAATTTCTGAAATTCGCACTTTCTTCCTTTGACCAGGAATATGTAGTCATTCGGGATTTTAACTCCAATGATGTTTAAATTTATCGTTGCGACGAGATCGCAAGAGACTTTCATAAATGAAGAAATCTGTTGATCTCGCCTTATCATTTTTGGTGGTCTTCTAAGCTTGACCTTCCTAATTAAAGGTCTTACTCTGCCACCCCTTATTGCGACAAGGTCGCAGGACGTCTTTACACTTGCATGCAAAAACCCATTGACCTTGCCTTATCGTTTTTCAAGTATTTTTGCCTCTGCAGGATATTTTGCTTGCGGCAATATGACAGGCCTAAACTTTCTTGCGAAAATAAAGCCCCGTGACATTGTCGTCTTGCGACGAAATCGCAGGACGTCTTTACACTTGCATGTAAGGACCCATTGATCTCGTCTTACCCTCGCGTTAGTATTATTGCCTCTGCAGGATCATTGCACAAATATGACAAGCCTAAGTTTCCTTGCGAAAACAAAGCCTCATGACATTTGCGTCTTTGGCACTTATCGGCTCCCTAATGGAGGGTGCCGCCTTATCATCTCCCCGGCTGCCCCTTCAAGGAGGCGTACATCGGCCATACAAGGCTAGCTCCTCCCATCCGGTCTTAACAACAACCAGTTGTTTTCGCATCCTCTTATCCCTTATACCTATAGGGTTTATGGTTACAAGGCTGCACCCTAAGTGGAGTTTTCTTCGGGAAAAGATGCATGCCAAGACTTGTCAAGAGTGGTAAGGAAGTTCCATGCTCCCCGCACTCTTGACTCAACCGTGTACCTCGGCGCCTTGATCATACGCTGACTCCTTGAAAGAGACCCTCGGTCGCCCAACCAGGGTATAACCTACATATATAGTTGGGAATCCAAGGTACCTCTTAGGATAGGCTTTCATGGGCCCCAAATCTGCATGACCCAGGTTCCGGGGCGGTGTAACCTTTTCCCCTGGGTCATGTTAAGAGATTCCCCCTTATATGACGCACTTTAGGTCTTACATTTGCCTCTTACGAAATATAATTCGCGAACTAGGGTGTACGCCATAAAGGTTCGTCCCATTCATTTACTCATTCATTGTTGTTAAATCATTCAATCATTCATATTTAATTGTTGTCTGATATTTAATTTGCGAAGACATCGCACAATTCTGTGTCATTCATTTTTCTCTCAGATTCTTGTACATTCTTATTGTCGAAATTCTCGCATATCATTTCTTCTTTATCTTGCCTTTGATATATCTTTGTCGATTATTCACTTCTTATGCCTTTTGTTCATTGCATTCTTTGCCTCATCGTTATCCCAATCCTTGAAGGACTCCTTTCCATCGTAACGTTCGCCTATTTCCATGCATTCATTTGCGGCACTTCGCGATGTTTCTCCGGCACTTCGCGATGAACTACAACCAGTTATTTTTGCAGTATCGCAACATTCGCCTAATTTTGCGGCATTTCGCGATGCTTCTTCATTTCGTATCTCTATATTATCCACCATCAGCTTCTTTTTTCTCTGTTCATCTTTGATATTCTATTTCCAACCTTTCCTTTTAGCATTCCTCTCTTCGCAGCTCTCTACGTCAACCTCATAACATTTCTGCCCCTCCTTCCAATCTCCCTTTATAATTCCAATACCATTTGGATGGGGAAATTTTATACATTGATGGTATGTTGATGCTACTCCCAAGATTTCGTGCAGCCATGGCCGCCCAATTAATGCGTTATAAGGAGATTCCACGTCAACTACGCAGAATAAAATATCAGCTGATAATCCTTGTAAAGGTATCCTCATGTGAACCTCTCCTTTAGGTTTGTTCATTTGTCCGTTAAAACCGTAGATTTTGTATGTTGAAGGAATCAAATTTTCATCCTCTCCACCCATAGTCTTATAAGTATGGTAAAACATAATATTCACCGAACTTCCAAATGATCGATTAGGATTCTATTGATTGCCCAACAATTTTCTGCTTCGTCATCTTCTCCATCAACTGGTCTTGGATTAATGTCCAGTCGCACCACCAACGGGCTATCATGTGCTTCTCTTCCTTTGGGTACTTCGTCTGCAGAGAAAGAAATAATTTTTAGCTGCCACTCTTTCAATTGCGACTTTCTCGCCAGGTTCATCACTTCTTTGTTATGAAAATCTCTTGCATATACTCTACTAAGCACGTTATCGTGAAAATCTTCAATTGTACGATATGAATGAACGATAGAATTGCAAAATAGATTTTTGGCCTTTGTTCCCACTTCTATTACGAATGCTTCTTTTCCCTTCTTTGAAACTGTTCTTTGCACTTCTGATGGTGATGTTGTTAGTACTTTCTTCCCTTTCTCGTCATCTTTTAGAAAATGATTCAACTTCCCCTGATCAATCATTCTCAGAATGATTCTCTTTATGTTTCGTAGTCATTTGTTAGATGCCCATGAAAGCGATGGTACGAACAATATTCATGACTTCTGTCACTTGGTGGTGGTTCACTCCCTGCGTTCCATGGTGGCGGTACGTCCTCCATTACAAGTATAGCTTCCCAAATTTTTTCCACACTAGCATTTAGTGGTGGCATTCTCGATCTCTTCCTATACTACTCTGCGATGTCTTGGCCCTCCATGATTATTACGCCTTCGTCCTCCATAAGTTTCTTGCATATGATCCAATCTCACGAATTTTATTATTGTTGCCGCGATTTGTAGTAGTTCCTTTCTCTATCAAACTCCTCCTGATCTCGGCTCCCCATAGCCACTATTTTCTGATGTCCATCATCAACTCTATTTTTCGGTTGCCCTTGCGAAGTGGTCGCCACTGAGTTTAAAAATTTTGGTAATAAACTTGCATTCGCAGCGTTCGAGCTTGTGTTCGCAACTGGGTACGATTCCATCTCATTTTGTCTTTCTTCTAAAGCAATGTATTCTTCTTGGAGTTCTCGCCTCGGCCATCGTAATCGTATTTTTAATCCTAAATATTTGAATGTATAACAAACTTGTTGCGAACAGAGCATTTACAAATGATAAAATGAGATATCTTTCCTCTACCCTTCCGGCCATTTCACTGCACATTGTTCTCCACCTCATTGTCAGATGTCTTAAACTCTCGCCAACTCTTTGTTTCAATCCGAATACATCTTCAATTCCTGGTCGCGTGGAATTGTTACTTATATACGCTCCCAAGAAAATAGCTTGTAAATGGTTGAATGATGAGATTGTGTTTCTGGGTAATCCTTCAAACCATTTCAGTGCTTCTCCAATTAAGCTTGATGCAAAGTATTTGCACAATATGGCATCATGATTCTCCCATTGTAACATACATCTAATATAAGCCTTGATGTGTTGTACCGCACAAAGTTGTTCCATCGAAAATGTTGGTTAATGCAGCAGATTGCATTTAGGTGGTATTCCTCCCATTTGCACTTCTAGTGTGAAAGGATTCTTCGCAGCCTTCTGCGATGACTTCATCCAACCTGTCTTCTTCCTCCTTCCTTCCTCTTGTTTAACAATTTTCTCATTTATGCTAGTTCTTTCAAGATTTGCTCATTTTCCTCGGGATTTGATTCTATTTTGGTCTTTTTAGCTCGCTCTCCGCCTCCTGCGTTCATGCCTGTTTGACCTTCTTGTTCACTATTTTCTTCTCTCCTTTCTCTGCGACTTTCTCCTTCGTCTCTTTCATCAATTCGCACACCATTATATCTATCGTTCTCTCTTCTAGGTTCTCTATCAACTCTCCTCTGCATCCTCTCGTATTCTCCATTGGTATTTCTATTGACACGATTTTGTGCTCGCCTCCTTTCTCGGTTGTCGTGATTATTTTGCCGGATTGCTTCTTCCAATTCTTGGATTGCTTCTTCCAATTCTTGGTTTTCCACTGGATCATTTGGCTCTTACGATTTTCTTCTCTCATCTTGGAAATTCTCGGGATGGGGCGGGCTAAGCGTGCTTGTTCAAGACATAATGTTTCTCAATGTCATCCACGATCTCTTTTGCCTTCTAGATGTTTCTCTTCCGATGCGAAGAGCGGGGAGATTTGCTCTTCCTTAAACAATATGAAGAGAGATGATCGAGGATCATTTGGCCATCATTAAATCGCCTAGTTTTAGTTGCGATTTTCTTCCTCTGCTCATCTTGGAAATTCTCGGGATGGGGAATATAACGAGGAATTATTTTCTTCGATAATCGCGTCCTCAATCTAGACATAATGGAGTTTTATCATAAACTAAGCTTGAGCTATGTCTCTTTCGATAATTGATGTCTTGAATCCTCACCCTTCATCTTGAAATTCAACAGCAAAAGCATCACTCGGTGGCTGTTTTCCAAGCTTTTGAGATTTTGTCTTAACTTCTCGGTGATGTCTTCAAGCTTTTGAAGTTGCTTCCCGTCCTTCCCATTGGTTTTCTACCTCTGTAATTGCTTTCAACCACAACAAAAGCACCATTATCTTGGTCAAATTCTCAAACTCGACTCCGATCACTTCATGGTAAGGCTCTCCTTCTTTCTTCCCTAGTTGATCTTGAACTCGATCTCGAATGCATGGTGAAGAAGATGATAGATAGCCCTTATCCAATTAGCTGGTGCTCTTAGTATCTAGTGCTTTCTCGATCTTCTATTTTGCAATCTCATATTTTTCATTCTTAATTCATGATTCGCTTCTTTTGGATGATTTGTCAAATTTGCTCATGGCTCAAAATTATGCAAAATATGCACTTAACACAATCTCATATTTTTCATTCTTAATTCCTCAAATTTAGTCGCCTTTCTTCATGTATTGTTTGTCTCAATGTTTCCAATCTTTGTGATTTCTTCATTTCCTAGATTCATTTCTTGGTCTCCTCCTTCTTGTCCGTTATTCATCAACTGCTGCTCTTCTTCCCTTTCATCCTCAGAATTCGACCTCCAAGTATGTACGCTTACTCTATCGTAATCCACAGTTTCATTTGCTATCGGAGGAATTAAACGTTGAACATGATTTTCTTCATCATTTCTCATATTCATCCTTGACGATTCTCCTTGCTCAATTCTCCTTTCCCCAGCAAGTCTTCCACTTCTTCTCACAGGTTGTTCAAGTACATTTCTTCTTCTAGCCATTTCTCTTTTAGTAAATCTTTTGAAAATTATCGCATTCAAATTCCTCCAAATCTCTATGCCAATCTTTTCTTAGTTCACAAGTTTCTAGCGCCAATATGTAGTTGCAGGAAATCCCACAATACACCCCTCACTATATTTTGTTTAACTAATCCATTCCAAAGATAATAGATGAACAATTATGAATGTTTATTAATAACTTTCTTGAAATCTTTACACAGGAAAATGGAATTACACTTAAGAACTTACAAACATTCTCTCTGTTTCTCTCTCCTAATGACTTACCCTCCAATCCAAAAAGACCTCTCCTACAACAAATTCACTCATCCCTTTATATAGGGTAATACATAATGAATGACAGCTAAGCTTTCCTTTATTTTCGGAAATGTCTCGCGAAGTGTCGCAGACATACAAATATTCATACTCGCGACACTTCTTAACTTTCGCCAGATTTCATATCCTCTTATCGTCATCCAGTGCGTCATTTATATTTAACCCTCTGCGACTCACTCGCAATGTTGTTATCCGTTGTCTTCGCGAATTGTTGTTGTCGCGATATTATGATCCTACAAACAAACATAGAGTAATCAGAGATAGTTCTCACAAATCCATAAGAAAGTAAGGAAGCACTAAAATTTTCAAACCAAGCCCTTGGAGCTTGCTTTAACCCATAAAGACTCTTTTTCAATTTGCAAACTTTGTGTGGAAATTAAACACTCTCAAACCCAGGTGGTTGCTTCATGTAGACATCTTCATGTAAATCACCATGCAGAGAAACATTGGAAACATCCAACTGCTTTATGATCCAATCTCTAGTAACAGCTATTGTTAAAACCACTCTAACTATAGTTGCTTTTACAACAGGACTAAAAGTCTCTCCATAATCAATTCCATCTTGTTGGTTATACCCTAAAGCAACCAATCTTGACTTAAGCCTATCCAAGGTACCATCTGATTTTAACTTCACTCTGTAAACCCATTTACAACCCAGTATGTTCATATGTAGTTCAGGGTCAATTAAATCCCAAGTATCATTCCTAAGTAATGCAGTATTCTCATCTCCCATAGACAGCTTCCATTTAGGATTTTGAATAGCAGTTTTAAAAGATTTTGGCTCAGTAGGAATTGAAAGCAAAGAAGAAAAAGCAAATGAAATGGGATGTTTAACAGAGTGATGTAAAACATGATCATGAAATATTTTTGGTTTTGTAACACCAGTTTTTAATCTAGTCACCATAGTAGATACAGGAACAGAAGATTGATCAACAACAGAAGGAATTTCAGTAATGGTAGGTAACACAAAACATGAAGGAGTTGAAAAATAGAATTCATTTTCTGAGAAAATAACATGTCTTGAAATATAAGTTTTCTTTAACACTGGATTATAGCACTTGAATCCTTTATGTAAAGTACTATAACCAATAAAAACACATTTTACAGATTTGGGAGATAACTTGTCAGGTCTTGAATGACCAAGAAAAGTATAACAAATACATCCAAAAACTCTAAGCAAAGAATAATCAGGACACTCATTGTACAAAACTTGAAAAGGAGACTTATTTTGAAGTACATGAGTTGGAATTCTGTTTATAAAAAAAGTGGCTTCTAAAAAAGCATCATACCAAAACTCCTATGGACAAGAAGCATTAAACAACAAAGCATTACCCATCTCTGTAATATGCCTATGTTTTCTTTCAGCAAGACCATTTTGCTCTGGTGTTTTTGGACAAGAAATTCTCAGATTAATACCACAAGACTCCAAAAACAGTTTGAAAGGACCTTTTACTAATTCACTAGCACCATCAGTTTGAAATGAAAGAATTTTAGCATTAAACAAATTTTCAGTAAGAGTTTTGAAATGCTTAAAACATTGTAAGGCTTCAGACTTAGTTTGCATTGGATAAATCCAATGAAATCTACTAAAATCATCAACAAATAAGATGTAATATCTAAAACCAGATAAAGAAGATACTGGGGCAGGACCCCATTCATCACAATGAATTAAAACAAGTAGAGAAGTAGTATGAGAAGTAGAAGCATGAAATGGAAGTCTTTTACTTTTAGCAAGTGATGAGTGCTAAATAGTGCATATTTATACACCTTCTTATTGGCATTTTACTCATCTTTTGCGCTTAGAAATCAGATATTATCCCAGATTTTGTGTTTTCTTTGTTTTCAAGAATAAATATTTGTATTAATTAATTTTGTGTTTTTAGGTAATAAATAAAGTTCGGAGAAACTGAGGACCCGAAGAGCGAAGAATTGGAGTCAAGCATCTATGGAGCAGAAAGCCAAAGCCCGCGCGCGCAACAGTTGCAACCCAACAAGTAGCAACTCATCTACAAGACATGGGCTTGAGCTAGACCTGACCCGCGACCCGGATCCGAGTCCGTCAACTCCAAGCCGTTGAGATCTCTATCTTCCACATCCAACGCTCGCTGCTTCCACGCGCATCGACCCTTGATGTCTCCGCTCAACACCAAAACACCCCAACACTTCCTCGCCCGTTCGGATCGGTCCCCAAGATCTAACGCTCGCTCCACCTTCTTCATCAACTTCTGATGCACCCGCCTCACAACACAGCCCATATATAAACCCCCATCACCAAACCTAATCTCATTCTTCTCCTTCTCACCCGACAACCATCACATCCATCCTTCTGTTCTCCCCCGACCAAAAATGGCAGAGCCATCTCCTCCTTCGTTTCTCCCACCACCCGTACCAGCCTCAGCTCCCAATGCCAACAGCACATCAGTCATCTCTTCCGACACCCCTATTTCTAGTTATCTCTCATATAGCTTCCCTTCCCAAGAGGCTATGTTAGAGATAAATGGAATTAGGGTTTACTCTTGCATGCGAACCAGAGCCGAGGGAACAGGAGAGACAGGTCTGGGTACCCATTGAATGCTAATTTCAGCACTCGTGAGGTATAAAATAGAAGTTTATGTTATGAGAGAGGGAAGCATGTTTTAGGGTTTCAATTTTGTAATTTTAATTTAAATTCTGTTTTACCAATTTCATGATGTTCTAGTTACTTCATTAGGGTGTAGATGAAACCCCTAAATTCAATGGCAATTTGATTTAATTCTCAAGGTGTTCTTGTGGGCTGAAATGATTAGGATAGGAAGTTAACCTTTAATCTGAAGCTAGCTTGTGATAGTTTGTCTTTGTTAAAAGACAAACTATACTAGGAGTTAGTGAAGGAGTTGAGTTAAGTAATCATCCATAGGAAGCTTTCAAAGGAAAGCACTAGAACACAGGGAGAATTTCATCCATATAGCATAGGATTAAGAGGTGAATTCTATCACCTTAATACCTCTCAACAATCAGTTTCACACCTTGTATTCATCATTGCCTTAGTTTAGATTCATACAACATCAACCTAGTCGTATCGACACACAACAACCCATTTGTGCTACATTATCACCTGAAAATCAATAGTGAGCATTGGATTAGCTTCTTAGCACACACCACTTCTCTGTGGGATCGACTCGTACTTGCCGCGTCTCCAATAGGCCTGTGCACTTGCGGTAAGACGTAGGAAAAGCTTCTTTGAGCTCCTACCAAGTTTTTGGCGCCGCTGCCGGGGATTTGGTAGTGTGCCATGTTGATCTTTAACTTGCTTTAACTGATTTTCAGTCTTCCATTGTATATATGCTTTACAATCTGTGTTCTTTTGCACTGATTTGTTGTAACTTAGCTTAACTCTTTTGCACTGATCTGCCATAGCATCTGTAGCTTAGTTTAAATATCACTTTGGCATTAGCCTGCCATAGCATCTCATTGCCTTATCTTGATTTTTCCCCCGCCATAGCATCTCGTAGATTAACTCTTATCTTAATTCACTTGCATTTGCATTTACCAAGCCCTGTAACTCATCTGTGTTATTAGCCTTTGCAGCTTACAGCCATAAGCCCTGTACTTTTTCACTTCTTTTTGCCAAACTTGTACATCCCTGTGATAAATATTACATCCCTGTAACTTGGTCTGCCCTGAACAGATAACCAAGTACAGTGGGCTTTTTCACATTGCAAGTAGTGCTTTCTTGTCTTGATTATACAGTATTGAGCACTGAAGTTTGTTGTTGAGTAACAGGTACAAGCTATGCTAAACTGAGCAAGCTCAAGGAAAGAACAAGGAGCAGCCAAACTAGGGTGGAACTGCCTAAACCCAGTTTTTATACTGGTGGTAATGTAATTCTACCCTTGCTTACACATCTGAGTTAGCATGCTCGCTTGAATAACAATTCTGAGCAATTCGTATTGCCTTGCCTTGTGTGTTCTCGCAACAAACCCCGAGCTTTGAGTTTGATATCAACTCTGAGTTTTGGTATCAGAGTGAGTTGATGCCACAAACTCAACTGAGCCAGTTGACAAGCATCCTTTTATGTGCACCTTTGAGCCCTGAGTTCAACTCCAGCCCCCTGAAGTTGAGAGTTTGAGCATAACCTTGAGCTGATTCATCTTTTACACCTGTGAAGTTGCATATATGATGAACTGTTAACTCCATGATGTTTTGATCTGTTGTGCTTATCTGTGAACTAGCATCTAAAGTTGAGAATATCTGTGAACTATCTGTGCTTATCTGTGATCTATTGTGCTTACACCTGTGAAGTTAAGCATCTAAAGTTGTGCTTAAAGTTGTTTATGATCCTGTGAAACTTGAATGAGTTGAGAATAGCAGAATTAGGGATAGCTGTTAGTTGTTTTTCAAACACACAACCCTGCACAATGCTGCACCATTGAGTGAGCACAACCTCTACCCTGTGCACAATTCACAAGATTTTTTTTTTTCTTCTTTGCCTGTACTGTGCTGATTACTCAGTGGTGATTGCTCTGAGCCAAGCTGTACTCAAGCTGTGCTCTCCTTGCTCCATATGATTTGTGCAAGACTAACAAGGCTGTGCACACAGCCAGTGGCTGAGTTTGCCAACCTAGCACCAATATAAACTGTGCTGAAATCAAATGGCCTAGCCAGTGCAAAAACTAAGTCCACCACCACTGGCCTGCAATCTTCCTCACCATTGCCTTGACCATCTCATTTGGGCTGTTTACAGAACCTGGGATGCTTAAGCAAAACCCATTTTTGGGCTTGCATTCCATCGATCTCTCACCCAAAAACTGGTCAGAACTCCGCAAAAACAAAAACCCAACTCTTTGGGCTCAACTCACTGGGCTGTGCATTATCATCCACTTGGGCTTGCATGAACCCGAGCCCAACACCACACCTTTTGGGCTATACATTTCTCAACCTAACCTGGGCCGTGCAAACAATCTAAGCCTACACCTTTTGGGCTGGAACCATCCTATTTTTCTGGGCCTTCACAACATCAATAACCAATCCCTTGGGCTTGAGTCTTGTGTTAGTGGGTTGTTTTTAAGTTTTTGTTTTTCTGTGTTGAACTTGATTGTGTGTTAACATGCTAGAGGCGCGTGCTAGGCTATGATTGTGTCTTTTAGAGACCAAACAAATCGATTAGTAAGAATCCGCCGGACGAAATCGTTAGCATACCCGGTTCTTCAACGAAAGCCCAATTCCATCGAGAAAGCCCATCCGAATCGAAACCATGGGTGATGAACACAACCAACCCCGTAGTCTCAAGGACTACATGTACCCAACTAGGGCAAGCCAGCCCTCTTGCATCATTCTCGCCGGTGATGCTTGTCGGTTTGAACCGAAAGCAAGCACCATTCATATGCTACCCGTGTTTAGAGGGGGTCAATCTTCGAGAACCCCTACCATCACGTGAGAGACTTTGAGGATATTTGTGGGACTCTGCGTTTTAACCAAATGACAGAGGAGTCCCTCAAATTGAGATTGTTTCCTTTTTCTACGAAAGACAAAGCCAAGTCGTGGCTTCATGCCCTACAACCACGATCCATTAGAACCTGGGATGACCTCACAAAAGAGTTTTTCAAAAAGTTTTTCCCCAACCATAAGACAACGACAATTCGCCAAAGTCTAAATGGTTTTGTGCAATTAGAAGACGAAACTCTAGCAAAATACTTGGAGAGATTCAATGAATTACTACTCGCAATGTCCCCACCACGGTTTTGAAAAATGGAGACTCGTCCAAATCTTGTATGAGGGTCTAGATGTTAGAACCCATACCACGGTCGAGTCAATGTGCAATGGTGCATTTATTGACAAGAGTGTTGATGACGCTTGGACTTTTCTAATCGAAGTCGCTGAAAAGACTCAACAATGGGAGTCCATCCGAGAACCGAAACGGACTACCCCTGCACAAAATGTTCATAGAATCGAGTCTGACTTTGAGGGAAGTGCAAAAATGGCATCTTTGGCCCAGAGAATAGAAGTGCTTGAGTTGGAAAAGAATGTAAAATCTAATGCCCCTACTCTCCGTGACCAAATTGATATGGCCACTTGTGCCGCTTGCCATAGTTCGACCACTTAGTGGACAGCTGTCAGATTTACATGCATTTCAAGAGTCCAAAACCGAGCAAGCCAATGCGTTATACCATAGGCAAGAGAACAACCCGTATTCTCAAACCTATAACCCGGGGTGGAGGAATCACCCTAACTTCTCATGGTCCAAGGGACCAAGTACAAGGGGACCAACAAATAATAACCAAGGATACTCATATCCTAGAAACCCCCAAGTACAACCACCCACTCAAGACCACAGAGAGAAAAAGACTAGCTTTGAAGGTGTCTGGTCTCGTTAACCTAAAATCTTACAGAACTTAGGAAAACCACCGACCAACGTTTCACAAGTCTAGAACTTAAGATGGGTCAAATCGTGATGCATTGAATGAGAGAGAGAAAGGAAAATTTCCTAGTCAACCCCAACAAAATCCAAAGAATGTGTTTCAAGCAGGCTCCTCTACCCGCAATGAAACTTCACATAGTCGGCAAATGCTATCACTACTCTCCGAAGTGGTAGAATTGTTGAAAACCATGTAGGTGTACCACCGTCAAGCGAGTCTCCATCGGACTCACCAAGACACACACAACACCACAGAAAACATCCACTTTGTAGAGAAAGAATCGAGCCCGTTGATAAGACCAAGAGTCCTACCGATGTTGATGTTTCTTTGCCAAGTCATGTACTGTTGCTCCATTCCCACAAAGGTTGGTGCAACGAAGAGGGGGTAACCAATACAATGAGATTTTGGAAATGTTCAAGAGAGTTAACATAAACATTCCATTTCTCGAAGCAATTAGACAAATACCCACCTATGCTAAGTTTCGAAGGACTGTGCACACAAAAGCGTAAGCTTCAAGTGCATAAGCGTGCCTTTCTCACCGAGCAAGTGAGCTCCATAATCCAAAACAAGATTCCGACTAAGTTTAGAGACCCGGGTAGTCCAACGATTACATGCAACATAGGCGACCATACGGTCGAAAAGGCGTTACTAGACTTAGGAGCCGGTGTGAATCTATTGCCATACTGTGTATGTGCAATTGGGCCTTGGGAGTCAAGCCCACACACTGTTACGCTACGGTTAGCGGACAGATCCGTGAGAATCCCCGTGGTATTGTTGAAGATGTGTTAATCAAGGTTGATAAATTCTTCTTTCCTGTAGACTTCATCGTCTTAGACACTCAACCCGTGCAAAACCCAAGTAATCACATTCCCGTGATCTTAGGACGTCCTTTCTGGCGACGTCCAATGCCATCATCAACCTGTCGTAATGGTGTGTTGAAATTGTCTTTTGGTAACATGACCGTAGATTTGAATGTTTTTAACACTAGTCACCAACCCATTGATTGTGATGATACCGATTTGCATGAGATTAACATGATCGAGAGTCTGATCCAAGACTCTCTGCCCGACATTTTGTCAATGGACCCTTTGCAAGCATGTTTAGATAACTTTGACTTAGATCTCTTCGAGTCTAAGTACATTGGTGAAATTCACTCGTTGATTGAATCTGTCCCATACATGGATATTGCTAAGTGGCAGAATGCAGTGGAACCACTTCCACTCTCTGATACCAAATCTGCCACACCTCTTGAGACACCACCTAAGCTTGATTTGAAACCATTACGATACCTTGAAGTATGCTTTCTTAGGTCCTTCGATACTTTACCCGTGATTATTGCATCATGTTTAGACAAGAACAGGAAAGTCGACTCTTAGAAGTACTTCAAGAACATAAAGGAGCCTTAGGTTGGACCATCTCCGATCTTAAGGGTATAAGTCCCACAATTTGCATGCATCACATAAACCTTGAAGAGAACACTAAACCATCTAGGGAAATGCAAAGGAGACTTAACCCCAACATGAGAGATGTTGTCAAGGGTGAGATTCTGAAACTGCTTGATGTGGGTATCATTTACCCCGTCCCTGATAGCCAGTGGGTCAGCCCCATTCGGGTAGTACCCAAGAAATCGGCATTCCGTTGTTCAAAACGAGATGAATGAGCTCATTCCCACCCGTGTGACCACCGGGTGGCGAGTATGTATTGATTATAGAAAATCGAACACGGTAACCAAGAAAGACCATTTTCCCCTTCCCTTCATTGACCAAATGCTTTGGAAAGGTTAGCCAAACATAGTTACTACCGCTTCTTAGATGGCTATTCTCGCTACAACCAAATTCACATAGCACCCGAAGACCAACAAAAGACCACATTTACATGTCCTTATGGAACTTTTGCTTATCGTCGTATGCCTTTTGGGTGTGCAATGCACCCGCTACTTTTCAACGTTGCATGATGAGCATTTTTTCCGACATGGTAGATAAGTTTCTTGAGATTTTTATGGATGATTTTTACGTGTTTGGATCTTCATTTGATGAGTGTTTGCATCACCTCACATGTGTGCTAATTAGGTGTAAGGAGAAGAGTTTGGTCTTGAATTGGGAAAAATGTCATTTCATGGTTAATTCGGGCATTGTTCTAGGGCATATCATCTCGGAAAAAGGCATAGAAGTAGACAAAGCCAAGGTAGATCTCATTCAACACTTGCCTCAACCTCGTTCGTGAGGGACATCGAGATCATTTCTAGGCCATGCGGGTTTTTACCGCCGATTCATCAAAGACTTTAGTAAAATTTCACGACCTTTGTGCAATCTTCTTGCAAAAGATGTTGCATTTGTCTTTGATGATGCTTGTAAGGAAGCATGGGAGCAATGAAGGCTCTCCTTACATCTTCCCCTATAGTCGGACCCCCGATTGGTCATTACCATTTGAGATTATGTGTGATGCGTCGACTATCTTTGTAGGAGTTGTTTTGGGCCAACGAGTAGACAAACTCCCTTATGTGATCTACTATGCTAGTAAAACACTTAATGATGCTCAATTGAATTATTCCACTACCGAGAAGGAGTTGCTAGCTGTTGTGTTTGCATTAGATAAGTTTAGATCTTATTTGATAGGGTCTAGGGTCATCATTTATTACGATCATGCTTTGCATTAAGATATCTTCGTCTAAGAAAGATGCTAAGGCTCGTCTAATTCGATGGATACTCTTGTTACAAGAGTTTGACCTCGAAATTCGAGATAAGAAAGGGTCGAGAAAATGTTGTGGCAGATCACTTGTCTAGGTTGAATGTTGAATCTGCATGATGAGTCTCGTGTTAATTAGGGAATCATTCCCCGATGAGCAATTGATGCTTGTGGTGAAATGCCATGGTTTGTTGATATTGTCAACTACCTTGCTACGGGTAGAATGCCCTTGCATTGGTCTAAGCAAGACCGTTCTAAGTTCTTGGTTGAAGTTAAACATTTCCTTTGGGATGACCCATATTTGTTTAAGTACTTGCCAAGACCAAATCATTAGGAGATGTGTCCCCAACTCGAACAAAGGGACGTCATCTCTTTTTGTCATGACCATGCATGTGGAGGCCACTTTAGTGCCAAGAAAACTGCTGCAAAGATCTTGCAAAGCGGTTTCTATTGGCCAACACTGTTTAAGGATTGCCATGCATTTTGTGTTGCTTGTGACCGATGCCAGAAATTAGGAAGTATCTCTAGGAGAAACATGATGCCCTTACAACCCATTTTGATTGTTGAGCTGTTTGATGTTTGGGGTATTGATTTCATGGGTCCATTTCCTAACTCGAAGGTAAGTTATACATTCTTGTTCTTTGTCGATTATGTCTCTAAGTGGGTAGAGGCCATTGCATCCAAAACCAACGACCATAAAGTTGTTCTTTCTTTTCTTAAGGAGAACATTTTCTCCCGTTTTGGAACCCCTAGGGCAATAATCAGTGATGGAGGTAGTCATTTTTGCAATAGACCCTTTGAATCACTAGTGCGCAAGTATGGAATCACACACAAGGTTGCAACACCTTACCATCCTCAAACCAGTGGCCAAGTAGAAGTTTCTAATAGGGAAATTAAGCATATCCTTGAGAAGACCGTCAATCCTTCTAGGAAAGATTGGTCTTTGCGCTAAACGATGCTTTATGGGCCTATAGAACTGCATACAAGACTCCCATTGGGATGTCTCCTTACAGACTTGTGTACGGGAAAGCATGTCATTTACCCTGTTGAGTTAGAACACCGTGCATCTTTTGGGCTGTGAAGAAGTTGAATTTTGATCTTGATAAGGTGGAACCCGTAGAAAACTTCAACTCAATGAGTTAGAAGAGTTGAGAAATGATGCATATAATAGTTCCAAAATGTACAAACATAGGATGAAAGTGTTTCACGACAAGCGCATTCTGCGCAAGTCTTTCACCCCAGGTCAGAAAGTTTTGTTGTACAACACTAGATTGCATTTGTTTCCAGAAAGCTACGTTCTCGATGGTCAGGACCATTCTTGGTACGTCACCGTGTTTCCCCATGGAGCTGTAGAAGTTGAAAACCCAGCAAACAAGAACATTTTCAAAGTCAATGGTCGAGATTGAAACCATTTCGGAGCATCTTCCACCGAAGTTGAGACCGTCGACTTGGAAGACCCCATCTATGTGGGTGATCTAGTTCACTTGTGTATATACTCATGGACTAACAATCCATTCTCTTTCCCTTTTCTTTTTCTTTTTGCATAATTTTGATGTGTGCTAACCAACCTTTTTGTCTTTCGTTCTTGATTGTTTGCTTTCAAAGCATTCACCTTTCTATGGTTTAGCAACACCCTTGTACATCCGGTAATCTCTTTCCTTTACTCTACTCATCATAGTTCTCATGGTATGTAACTGTTTAAATTTTTCCTATCTGTTGCCACATTGAGGACAATGTTTGATCTAGGTTTGGGGGTGTGATTTGCATATAGAGTTTTTAGTCTTTTTGTTTTACTTCACTAAAAAAAAAAAAAAAAAAAAAATTTGAAAAACTCAAAAATTTTGCATAAAAACCTCCAACTTTTAGAGATTTTAGAGTCACTAGCATGCTTTTAGCTATGTTTACATAGAGAGTCTGACCGAAATAACAAGAACTTGGAAGTACTGGAGAACGCAATCGGGTTCCTTAGTTGATTAGAGCGTTAAAGTTGGATTTAACCATACCGGAGGGCGAATTAGGTGCTGTTTAGATATTCGGTAGTAGAATTGTGATCACCCATAGTGGAGACTACCCATTTTACATCAAGCGAGGTACCGACCTTCACTCTTTGTGACTTTCTAGAAAAGCTGTTAGAGTGTGTGTCACCGTACGTCAATTCCGGGTAGGAATGGTGAGCTACCCAACTTCGCACCACTTTCAGCACTACTTTTGATCTCTTGAGTGCTAATTCCGTCAATCATGAGGGTGACGTCTAAAGATGAAAACTCCTTCTAAATATCGATTTGCAGTTAGCATCACTCTCTCTCTCAATCAACAGATCCATAGAAACACATCATCGTCAGCAAGCGGAGCAACATCAGAATATTTGAAGAAAAGTTGATATAGTCCAAGGTTACGTGCAACAAAGAAAAGAAAAGAAAATAGGATGAGAATTAATAAAATTTATAAAATCAAGACAATACAAGTTATGGAAATTGAGTGATATATTCCTTCACCCATGGAGTTAGTAGTTTCATTGTTTTTGTTATTTTTATTTCACTTATAATTCTAAAAAAAAAAAAAAAAAAAAAAAAAAAAAAAAAATCAAAAATCAAAAATCCGAAAATATTGTAGTTTATTTTCGTAGTTATACCACCATGGTAAAGAAGAGTTCAAGAAGAAAAATTCCAAGTAACAAGGAAATTGAGTAGAAAAGTTAAAAAAATTGTCAAGTTTTGTAAAGTTTAGAAGTTCGTCATCAACAAGTGAAGACCGAAGACCGAAGATTGAAGACGTTTCTATGGCTCTTATGAGAGATTGATGTTAATTGCCGATCGGGTGAGAAGTGAGTGAGTACTCCCACCCCTTACTAATGGTTGATTTCCTTTCTTAGAGATCATCAGAAAAAGATTCTTTTTGTCCACACTTCTGTGGAGTCTCCAGAAATTAATTCGGAAGGTTATCCTTCTTACCTACAACGTGTGCAGGATTTCTCTCTTTATTCCTGCCTGCACACATGAGAGACTAAAAAAAAGCGATCTTTTTGAGTGCAATCATCATAAAACCCTAATAGTGAGGCGAAGTCGAGGCTTATGATCACAATCGAATCCGAATTCTTTCATATGGTATGGTTACTTCTCGCTCAAAGACTTAAGGATGAGAATGCGTTCTTTGGTAGTTCTAACTTCATGTTACTAGCACGCAGAAACTCTATGTCCTCATAGCTTCTTGGAGGCTTGAGACTCTTTTACACTTTGAAGTTGGAGAAGGTTTTGTGGGTACACCTCTGGTAAACCCTCACGAGACTACAACTCGTCCACTAGGGACACCTAGGGGTTTAAAGGCTTAGTGCACACGCTAAATGCATTCGAGAGACCTGCGACAGGGGTATAATTAGGATTTCTTATTTTCTGTTTCACTTGAGGACAAGTAAAATTCAGGTTTGGGGGTATTTGATGAGTGCTAAATAGTGCATATTTATACACCTTCTTATTGGCATTTTACTCATCTTTTGCGCTTAGAAATCAGATATTATCCCAGATTTTGTGTTTTCTTTGTTTTCAAGAATAAATATTTGTATTAATTAATTTTGTGTTTTTAGGTAATAAATAAAGTTCGGAGAAACTGAGGACCCGAAGAGCGAAGAATTGGAGTCAAGCATCTATGGAGCAGAAAGCCAAAGCCCGCGCGCGCAACAGTTGCAACCCAACAAGTAGCAACTCATCTACAAGACATGGGCTTGAGCTAGGGCGACCGCGACCCGGATCCGAGTCCGTCAACTCCAAGCCGTTGAGATCTCTATCTTCCACATCCAACGCTCGCTGCTTCCACGCGCATCGACCCTTGATGTCTCCGCTCAACACCAAAACACCCCAACACTTCCTCAGCCGTTCAGATCGGTCCCCCAAGATCTAACGCTCGCTCCACCTTCTTCATCAACTTCTGATGCACCCGCCTCACAACACAGCCCATATATAAACCCCCATCACCAAACCCTAATCTCATTCTTCTCCTTCTCACCCGACAACCATCACACCCATCCTTCTGTTCTCCCCCGACCAAAAATGGCAGAGCCATCTCCTCCTTCGTTTCTCCCACCACCCGTACCAGCCTCAGCTCCCAACGCCAACAGCACATCAGTCATCTCTTCCGACACCCCTATTTCTAGTTATCTCTCATATAGCTTCCCTTCCCAAGAGGCTATGTTAGAGATAAATGGAATTAGGGTTTACTCTTGCATGCGAACCAGAGCCGAGGGAACAGGAGAGACGGGTCTGGGTACCTATTGAATGCTAATTTCAGCACTCGTGAGGTATAAAATAGAAGTTTATGTTATGAGAGAGGGAAGCATGTTTTAGGGTTTCAATTTTGTAATTTTAATTTAAATTCTGTTTTACCAATTTCATGATGTTCTAGTTACTTCATTAGGGTGTAGATGAAACCCCTAAATTCAATGGCAATTTGATTTAATTCTCAAGGTGTTCTTGTGGGCTGAAATGATTAGGATAGGAAGTTAACCTTTAATCTGAGCTAGCTTGTGATAGTTTGTACTGTTAAAAGACAAACTATACTAGGAGTTAGTGAAGGAGTTGAGTTAAGTAATCATCCATAGGAAGCTTTCAAAGGAAAGCACTAGAACACAGGGAGAATTTCATCTATATAGCATAGGATTAAGAGGTGAATTATATCACCTTAATACCTCTCAACAATCAGTTTCACACCTTGTATTCATCATTGCCTTAGTTTAGATTCATACAACATCAACCTAGTCGTATCGACACACAACAACCCATTTGTGCTACATTATCACCTGAAAATCAATAGTGAGCATTGGATTAGCTTCTTAGCACACACCACTTCTCTGTGGGATCGACCTATGCTTGCCACGCCTCCAATAGGCCTGTGCACTTGCAGTAAGACGTAGGAAAAGCTTCTTTGAGCTCCTACCAGCAAGCTGACAAGGGTGACAAAGAGTGTCTTTTTGAGCAGAATTTAAAAGAATTGGTTTATCAGTATGAAGTTGATGAATAATTTTTGATGAAGGATGACCTAACCTACTATGCCATAGATCAGAAGAAGCAACTAGTGATGAAAAAGCATACTGCATTTTAGGTGTAGATATGGGATATAAATTGTTGACCATCTTTCCCTTAGCTAGTAATACACGGAACTGCTACACTGACCGACAAAATATCCCTGGATCGTGCGGCAGTTGGGTAGCGGTTCTAGCATCTAGGGTATAAAATGTTAAGGTGGGTCCCACAGTCTTTGTGTCTTGCGGGATAATCATAGGGATTTCCCGTCGGTAGCTCAATCATTTCCGAGTAACACATGATCATATAAACCTCTTATCTCATAACCAAAGGGATCAAAAGTGATATAGCAGACATTATCCTTAGTGAATTTAGCTACTGATTGTAAATTATGTTGCATATCAGGCACATGTAAGACTTTATCTAACACAAAAATAGTTGTTGGTGTCTGAATAGTTGAATTACCAGTAAAAGAGATAGACAAAGACTTACCATTGCCAATGACCACATGCTCATTTCCTTTGTAGTTAGAAGTATTAGTGAGAATAGTTCTGTCACCAGTCATATGTGCTGAAGCTCCACTATCTAAAATCCACACAGTACTTGAAGAAGGATCATCATTAACTGCAGAGCCATTAACATTCAAACTTGTAAAAGCTTGATGAGTGCCAGAAGAAGAAGCTAGTGATGGTTGATGATAACTTCGTTGAACATCTGAGGCTGCATAATGAGCTTGTGAAGTACTAGCAGAATTCCCAGTTGGAGGTGGATGATACCTAAAGAAACACCTAGATGCCATATGACCACTCTTCTTACAAATTTGACAGAACACTTTAGAGAAATCCACATAAGGTCTTCTATCACCATTTCCATTTGAAGTATTTGCAGAACCAGAAGTAGACCCATGTTGAAATGTACTATTCTTATAAGGACCACTAGCTCCATTTTTGTTATTCCCACCATTTCTTCTATTGTTATTATAAGCAGATTGTCCATTTCTAGCATAGAATGCTGTATTTTGATCATCATAAACAGTTGTGTTATTCTGATGTCTCTCAGCAAGAAATTTCTCATGAGAGAGTAACCTAGCCTTAACTTCTGCATAAGAATAAGGTTTCTCTCTGTTTTGTGAAGAAATAACAAAGATATCATATTCAATTCCTAACCCATTTAACACAAACATCAGAAGATCTGAATCACTAACTTTCTCACCAATAGCAGCTAAAGAATCTGCTATAGTCTTGATCTTTTGTAGATATTGAACAATAGACATATTTCCTTTCTTTACACTATTCAATTGAGACCTTAACATACTCTTCGTAGCAATGAATTGAGTTTTAAAACTTTGTTCAAGAAAATCCCAAATTTCTTTAGCAGTAGATAATCCAAGAACATCACCACTTACTGTTGGTGTAAATGTAGCTTTTAAACATATTGAAACGAATCTATCCAACCTTCTCCAAGAAAACCACTCAGGATTAGTTGTTTCAACACCATCCACTATAACTTTTTGTGGTGGTTCTACAATATCACCATTAACATACCCATATAGATGATCACAGGAGAACAAAACTCCCTCAAATTGATCTCGCCAAAGCAGGAAATTGGTCGAGTCAAGCTTCATTGAAACAAAATTCGAAATATTTGTAAAAGGTAAAGTACAAGAATTACCAGCGTAAGCCATTGGAATCGAATTTGGACTTGATTGAAGAAATATTTCCAGATCTGAAAACAAGAAATTGTTTGTATTGTTGTTGTTGACGTAACTGTTGTTGTTATTGTTGTTGTTGTTATTCTTATTGTTTGTATATGTATATCTTCGAGTTGTTACCATAAATTCTTGGAAGAACCCTAATTTTGATTTGTGGGAAAAATTGTTATACTGATATTACCCTGAATTGCTTGTGAACCCAAAAAATTATTGAGAAAATTGTTAAGGTTTTAGTGAGGATCGAAATCTAATCTGACACCATGAGAATTCTTATGTTCTCATGATGATCAAGATGAATTGAAAGTAATCAAAGATGAACACAAGAAAGAAGGAAGAAGAACTTGTATTGCAGAGAAAAATCATTGTATCCACACAGACCAAAAACAGACATATTTATTACAGGACTTAAAGTTGTCTGAAACAGAACAACTGACTCAGAAATTAACACTGACTCAACTGACTCAAGTCAAGTCAAATTTATTTGACTTGACCATCCTATTACTTTCTACTTTCTAGTTCTACTGGTACCATATAGCAGCCAGCTTACATATTCGTGGGACTATTATTATTATTTTATTCACTATCAAAAACAAAATATTTATTATTAGTATAATTTTATTTGGATAGATACATGTATGTATGTGGATTCGTTGGATCAAAAAAACGAAAAGAAAAGGCTAATTCGTGACTTTTTAAGAGAGTAGTAATTCTAATTCCGACGCTTGGAGAGATGTTATAGTCACTGGAAGATATGTCAGAATAAGTTAATTGTTGCTGCCTTCTCTCTACAGCCTTTATCTCTTTATAGAGAGAGAGAGTCAACTCCTTCGTCAGTTTAACGACACACACCACCAGGAGAAGGAGAGCCAGACAGAAAGTTCGAGAGAAAGTGAGGGGGGAGGGAACAAAACACAGGGCTCGAGATATTAAAACAGGAAAGAAGACACGACACACAATTGTTTGTGGGGAATCTCGCACGCATCATTTGTTACCCACCCAACGCTTAACCATGAAATCTATTTCACTTAAGTAATACATTTGTTTGTTCGCTATCTAATGTAATCTGATATTATAAGACAAAGCACGCTCAACTTTGAAGACACGCGACCGTACGTCCATTTCAACGCTGAGACGTGTTAGTCGAATGTGACTAGATTTTTTGATAGCATACTATCTCAACCGCTCAATTAAAATGTATAGATTGAGGCTGGCTCCAAACGGGGCATATGTATGCTGGGTGGCCTGACAGGGTTTTTATCTGAGCGGGTGAAAACTCTATCTCTAGCACTGCACCTTTTTTCCCCCCCTTGGCGACAACATTTCTACGGTTCGGTAGATATTCTCTCGTTGTTGGCAATTCCTCCGTCTCCTCAAAGTTTGTAAAGTAGGAAATACCATTAGAGCAACCATAGCGTTGGAGTAAAACTAAAAATTTAGTCGCAAAACCAATCGCTACGGGGCGGAGTAAAGACCAAATCTCAGACTAAAACTAAAAACCAGAGTAAATTTGGTCTTTGGTTTAGTCTTTGATCGGGCGAAGAATGAAGGTTACGCCTGGTGGGGCGTAGTTCGAAGTTGCGCCTGGTGACGGGGTGCAGAAAAAATGTACCGATTGATGGTGGGGCGTAACTTTGAGTTACGCCCCAATTAAAAAATAAAATAAAATGAAATGGGGCGTAAGACCAACCTTGCGCCTGATGGGGCGTAGCCATAGTGTTGCGCCTCATAAAAAAAAAATTGGTTTTTAGTCGCTGCCCGTAGCGTCGCAGCACGGAGTAAACCAAATTTTTTGGTTTTTTTTTTAGTTTTTGGTCTTTGGGTTTAGTCGCATGATTGCAGTTGCTCTTAGGTCCTAAGAATAATATATTAGGATGAGTCTAGTCCATTTGACCCAGTCAAATATATGTTTGGTCCTATTTGGTAATATAAATTATAGTTTGGTCCTAAAAATTATTGTTTGGTCCTATGCTGATGTCATGGATGATGTAAATGTCACCCTGTAGTGGCAGAAATAACCTTTTGAATAAGGACCATATATATAGTCAAAAGGCAAGAGAGATGGAATCATTCTCAGATTTACTTTCTCTCTCTTCTTTTCTAGATCTAGTTTTTCTTTTCCTCTCAAATGTTTTTTCTAGGGTTTTAATTTTGTGGAAACAAGAAACAGAGATGATGAAGATATGCAGACGACGATGAAGATTTTGCAGATTTTGATGAAGATTTGCAGAGATGATGCGACGATTTACAGAGAAACAAAAAACAGATATTTTGATTTGATTACATAGATCGAAGACGAACTCTGTTTTTTGATTATTATTTTTTTCTTTTTGTTGCCGCTGGTGTTTGAATGTTGAAGATGAAGAAAGACGATGAAGATGATGATTTTGGTAGTTGTAGACGACGAATATGATGATGTTGCTACTATTGGATACGCTGCTGCTGATCATATTGGTGACGATGAATACGAGATGTGTTCTTGACGACGGCGGCGACGAAGATGAATACGAGATGTGTTCTCGAATGAACGATCTGCTTCTTTGTTCGTTGAAGATGGTGAAGAAGATGAAGAAGATAAAGATCGATGTTGTTGTTAAAGATGTAATCAAGAAGCGATGCTTTTATTTTGAAGATGAAGATGTATGGACTTCATTCCTGGGAATGAAGTCTGTTTTTTAGCTTTTTGTATGGACTTCATTCCCGGGAATGAAGTCAGTTTTTTTAGCTTTTTGTATGGACTTCATTCCTGGGAATGAAGCCTGTTTTTTTAGCTTTTTTGTCTTTTTTAGCTTTTTGTATGGACTTCATTCCTGAGAATGAAGTCTGTTTTTTTTAGCTTTTTGTATGGACTTCATTCCTGGGAATGAAGTCTGTTTTTTTAGCACGGAAGAACTGCTACAAAAATAAAAATTTAACACGGAAGGGCATTTTTGTCTATTTAAATATTTTTAAATAATTATGGACCAAAAAGTAAAGGCGTCTGACCAAAGGACTAAACAGACATGGGCCCACCTAAAAAAGGACCAAACGATATTTTTCCCATTTGTAAATTCTCGTATGGTGCATTTGGCATGGATAAAATTGAGGGTGGAGTTGGATCAACCGGAGAAGTCAAAGGGAGAAGTTCAAATCCTAAGGTATTTGGCGTGGATGGAATTTGGATTTCTTTTTTTTTTTTCTCTTTTTTACTACATTAGCCTGAAGCCAAATAACTAAACACTCATTCTCACTTCTCTCACTATAGCTCTACCAACTTGGTCAGCATTGGTAGAGCTGTGGTGAGAGAAATGAGAATGAGTGTTTAATTGTTTGGCTTCGGACCAATATAACAGGAAAAAAGAAGAAAAAAATATTTGATATCTTACCATTACAAATTTAATATAATTATATTTGCAATACTTTTAGCTTCTAAAATATTTTTAATATTACTTTCATAATAGAGAACAGCAATAGTTCATGTTGAGACCTACTCCATAAAATCTTGTCCGGTTTAAATACTCTAGTCTTTATCTCAGTTATATATCTCAATTTTTAAAAAATGAAGAAAAGAGAAACCAAACTACAAGAAAATGGTAGGATTCATAGCGATAATTGGGCTCCAACACCTTTTTATTCAAAGTTACTCTGGTCTTTAATAATATTATATACATATTTTTCAACTAGTAATTTTAATATTAATTTAATAATTTTATACAAATAACTTTTTTATTGTAGGAAATACCAATAGGTCCTTGGAATAATATATTAGAGAGAGTTTGGTCCAGTTGACCTAGTCAAATGTCTGTTTGGTCCTTTTTTAAAATATATATTACTATTTGGTCTTATAAATTATGGTTTGGTCCTAGGGTGATGTCATGGATGATGTAATTGTCATTTTGTAGTGGCAGAAATACCCTTTTGGGACCACATATATACAAAAAATCAATAGAAAATATCTCATTCTCAGATTTACTTTCTCTCTCCTCTATATTTTCAGATCTAGTTTCTTTCCTCTCCTTTTTTTTTTCTTTTTCTGCTGCCGCTAGAAACGATGAAGATTTGTGTTTTTTTCAAGGGTTTTGATTTGCAGAGATGATGAAGACGATTTGCAGAGATGATAAAGACGATGAATCATATAAAGATTATGAAAACTACGAAGATGAAGATGTTTTTTTGATTTTTTTTCTACTGTTTTTGATGTTTTTTGCTTAATGGTGTTAAAGACGAAGATGATGATCTTTTGTTTGCTACTCGTGTTGAAGATCTCGATTGTCGATGTTTTTCATGTTGATGGTTATTTATGTTTGTTGCTCGTGTTGAAGATCTTGATTTTGATGTTGAAGATCTTGATTTTGATGTTTGCTGCTCGTGTTAAAGATGAAGATCTGTTGCTGTTGAAGATGATGATGTTTGCTGCTGCTGTTGAAGACGAGGAAGATGATGAAGATGCAGTTTATTTTTTACGAATAAACTCGGTTTTCATCTAGGTTTTATTAGGAGTTCGTTTGAAAGAATGAACTCGGTTTTCATATAGGTTTTATTAGGAGTTCATTTGAAAGAATGAACTCTGTTTTTTGTCATAATCAAAGTAGTTAATATCGCGTATCGTATCGGGCGGGTCCTATACACCTATACAAAGGATATTATCGGTTTTTATCGGCTATACATCATTAAAATTATAATTTCAAATATCTATAAAAATCATAATCAAAAATAATAATAATCATAAACATTTCTCAAACTTCCAAAATAAGAGGTATAACATACATTCTCATTAACTCCTTTTCCTCAGAATTGCCTATGCACAATCAAAACTTGATGCTGGCACTCTAACAACTTAAGGGTTGCAGAAAAATTCCCAAACAAAAAAGGCAATCAGTTTGCCGCACTATTAACGATTTATGGATCATTCTGTTTTCCAAAACAAAGCAAATGCCTTAACTCGCTCATGTTTAGTTTACTACAGATGATACTGAAATGCCTAATTTTCCTTTCATAAATTTTATCTTTATTAAAAATGATACTGGAACCGATAATGTCAGTGTATATGTAAAACCGATATATCGGTTGATACAGGCCGATACGAACGTTTTTATCGTTCCGTCTTCGTATCGGCGATATTTTCGATATCGTATAGGTATTTTCCGATATCCGATAAAAACCTGTAATATCGGCCTGTACAACCGATATTGACTACCTTGGTCATACTAATGAAGTTTTGTGTTGTGTTCATTTTACAGAATGAACTCTGTTTTCATATGTGATTTAGTTTGGTTTCATTTTACAGAATGAACTCAGGAGTTCATAAGACAGAATGAACTGCTACAAGAAATAAGTAAACAGAATTTTTTAGATTTTATTAGGTGTTCATTTGAAAGATTGAACTCCGGAGTTCATCAGACATAATGAACTGCTACAAAAAAACAAGTAAACAGATTTTTTTAGGTTTTTATTAGGTGTTCATTTGAAGGAATGAACTCCGGAGTTCATCAGATGGAATGAACTGCTACAAAAAATAAGTAGGAATTAACACGGAAGGGTACTTTGGTCCATTTACTATTTTTAAATAATTATGGACCAAATGGAAAAGTTGATTTCTGAAAGGACCAAACAGACTTGGGATCACCTAAAAAGGGACCAAACGATATTTTCCCCCTTTTTTATTAGCAAACTTTAATATTTAATTCTAAATATACTTTTTAAACATAAATATAATTAGTTTTTTCAAATATATATATAATTTTTTTCTCATATTAGAAATAAAAATAATATTTTTTATTTTTCAAATATTTTGATGCAGTAAAGAAACAAATCCCCATCCAATTTTCAATGTCCGCAAGATATTACATTCTGTGGCAATGCAACCGTGTTAAGCATGTACAAGATTACTTATTGGCAGTACCCACTAGTGGGCCGAATCAATGCCTTGGGCCAAGACAGTTCAGGGCCGTAGTTTGTTACCGCCTTGGCATCCCTTTGTTTGTTGTGGGTGAAAAAGCGGGGGTCTAACAACCACACCCAATATTTCGCTTAGCAATCTGTATGGACTAACTACAATATACTTTTAAGAGAATCAACTAGTCAGTCAGATTCAATCTTAATAAAAGTATATCAAAGAGTTATATCTCACTTTCTCGATTCAATACTTACTCAAGCAAATAGAAATCTGCGAGTCTAATTGAATACAAGAGAAATCACTTGAACGGTACCAAAGACCAATGTTCAAGGATCAATCAATTTCAATCAACAACCAAAGGTTGGATTTCCCAATTGATCGATTCAACGCACAACCTGTGATATTTCAATTATATAACAAAATATAATGCGGAAAAGAAATAATACACATTACACGAGAAGTTTTGTTAACGAGGAACCGCAAATGCGAGAAAAACCGGGACCTAGTCCAGATTGAACACACACTGTATTAAGCCGCTACAGACACTAGCCTACTACAAACTAACTTCGGTCTGGACTGTACTTGAACCCCAATCAATCTCACACTGATCCAAGGTACAATTTCGCTCCTTACGTCTTTGATCCCAGCAGGATACTACGCACTTGATTCCCTTAGCCAATCTCACCCACAACTAAGAGTTGCTACGACCCAAAGTCGAAAACTTTAATAAACAAATCTGTATCACACGGAAAGTCTACGGTAATGGATAAATTTGTCTCCCACATAAATACCTACGAGTTTTTGTCCGTCTTTTGATAAATCAAGGTGAACAGGAACCAATTGATAACCCGGACTTATATTCCCGAAGAACATCCTAGAATTATCAATCACCTCACAATAATCTTAATCGACTAGCGAAAGAAGATATTGCGGAATCACAAAGAGACGAAGATGTTTGTGACTTCTTTTAATCTTGCCTATCGGAGAAATCAATCTCAAGCCAATCTTACGATTGTATTTAGTACGATAGAAACAACAAGATCAGATCACGCAACTACAAAGAAAATAGTTGGGTCTGGCTTCACAATCCCAATGAAGTCTTCAAGTCGTTAACCTACAAGGTCTCGGTAGAAACCTAAGGTTAAAGGAGAATCGACTCTAGCTTATACAACTAGTATCACACAGAAGGTGTGGGGATTAGGTTTCCTAGTTGCTAGAGTTCTCTTTTATATAGTCTTTCAAATCAGGGTTTGCAATCTAAGTTACCTTGGTAACCAAGCATTCAATATTCACCGTTAGATGAAAACCTGATTAGATTCAAGCTAATATCTTTCAACCGTTAGATCAAAACTTAGCTTGTTACACACAAATGAAATGCACGTTTATTTAGGTTTGTGTAACCGTACCCAAACATGTACACTTAGTTGGTTCAATAGCAGTTAACCAAATGGTTATCCATATAAGCACTTTCATATCAACCATATTCTTTTTTACCATAACTAGTTCAAATGACTCAAATGAACTTGTTAGAGAGATGTTCAATTGCTTAGATCTTATAGAAGTATACAAGACACAATCGAAGCAAAAACAATTTGATTCACTCGAATGGCTTTATAGCCACGGTTTGAAAATATGCATTCCTTAGTTTATATAAGTTTAAGTTCACGAATAATCGTTTTTAGAAAATAACCAACTTAAGTACGCATACTGGTACGCGGACTTAAGTACCCGGAGTAAGTTTGTTTTCAGTTCACAAATTCCAGCAGAATTTCATGGGACGTGAACTTCCGATAGTGCGCGTACTGGTACGCGGACTTTAGTTCCGGTTTTCCTGAGCAGCAAAGTACGTTTGGTTCAAGGAATAAGGACTTACATATGTATGAGTTATCACCCAATGTTTATATCCAACCATGGTTATATATTCTAAACTCTCATTTCAATCATTGAAACATTCTTAGAGGACGTTATATAGTTGTTGTTCACAAACCATTTTTCGTCAAAGCAATTTTCAAGTAATTGAAACTTAATATGACTTTCGTCGCTAGTAAAGATGAACTTGGCCAAAGCGAAAGCTTACCAACACATATTTCGAGAAATAGATAAGCGAGATAAACTCGGCACAAAATAGCAAATGTGTATAATCATAGTCTATATAGCAATACGACTTTTGTCTCAAGATAGGAGATACTTATGCACTACAACAAACATCAGCAGACTAGTGGTCAGTGTAGAGGTCTCCAATAGGGAAATTAAGCGTATTTTAGAGAAATATAACTAAATATTGTTTTTTATTTTTAATCCCAATAGGAAAGACGTGAGAACTGGCCAACACGGTTCGTTAACGAGAAAGTCCATTAAGTTTTCAACAAAAATCCCGCACATTACTTATTTTGATTAAGATGCCTTATGGGCTTATCGTACTTCGTTTAAGACACCCATTGGAATGTCACCTTATCGTCTAGTATTTGGCAAGGCATGTCACCTTCTTGTCGAGTTAGAGCATAGAGCCTATTGGGCTATTAAGAACTTAAACTTTTCACTTGACATGGCATGAGCTCACAGAAAGCTCCAGCTCAATGAGTTAGACGAGATTCGTAGAGATGCATACGATAGTGCTAAGGAGTATAAGAACAAAATGAAACTTGTGCATGATAAGAATATTTTACGAAAGTCATTTTCTCCAGGTCTTGAAAAAGTTCTTACGAGTATGACACTCGTTTGCATCTATTCCCACTCGTTTGCAGTTGTTGCGCTCTCGGTGGACCGGTCCTTTTGTGGTCCGTACTGTTTTTCCTCATGGCGCTATTGAGATTGAGACGCCAGATGGTAGTAGTTCTTCAAAGGTTAACGATCAGCAATTGAAGCCCTTTTTAGAGCCTTTTCCTACAGGTGATGTTGAGGAGGTCCCTCTGGAGGACCCTGTTTACCTTGATTGGCCATCGAGGCGGTTTGTATGTTGTATATTATTTTTGTAGGTTTTTGGTTACACTTCACCCAGGTACTATCTTTCGGACTTCACTCTTTACTATTTCCTCATGTTACTTATATTTTTTGTATTATTCTTTAATTAGAAACATTGAGGAAAATGTTAGATTTAAGTTTGGGGGTGGGGTAGAAACTTTTGTTACCTTTTTGTTACAATAAATAAACTCCAGAGCCTAGAAATTTATGCTTATTAAGGATGGCACTAACCAATCTAAGTGGATGGAAGCATTTTGGTTGTAGGAGTTGAGGAACCAATCTGATTAGATGGAAACATCTAAAGAGTCTATTCATAAAAGCACGAGCTCGGGTGTTAGAATTAAAGAAAAATATGGTAGTTTCGCCATATCTCGTTGAATCCTTTTCACTTCTATTTTTATTTTGTTTTCTTTAAAATATGTTTCTCTAAGTGATTAGGTGGGGCTCACGATTCAAGTTGTTACCAATGCTAGGGTGAAATAGAGTGATTGAGATACCAAAAAAAAAAAAAAAGAGACCGGACCATCAGACCAACCGGAATAAATTCAATAAAGTCGACCACTGGAACCCTTGTATATGCCAGTTGTGTTGACCTAGAGTTAGGGTTATCGACTACTGGTTCCCTTGTATATGCCAGTGTGTTGATATTAGTCCAGACCGGTATCTCAGTCCATTAGGATAGGTTCATTTTGGCAGTGGCCTTCAGACAGATATGAGAAACACCGTTCACCTTAGTCAACATCAAAACCATCTACGTTTTTCTCTACATCCATCTTCTTAATATATCCATGTGATTGGTTGACTCCGGTTATGATGTACAGAAACTATCTGAGTAGAGCTCTGTGACTTATATATGAATTTTAGTATGCTTGAGTGCAAACTCGTGTACAACAATTGGAATTTCGCATCGGGGTACTTCCTCCTGTAGTCAATAAGTATGCCAACCAAGGAGATTCTTTAGTGCCTTCCAAGGTTCTGTGTAGATAGTTAGGGTCTGGAGTGTAAAGTTTTTGTGGGTACACCTCTTGTAAACCCTCCCGAGACTATAACTCGGCCACTAGGGACACCTAGGGGTTTAAAGGCTTATTGCATACGCTAAATGCAGTCGACGATGCCTGCGACAGTGAGTTAGGATTTTATTTCTATTTTTGCTCGAGGACTAGCAAATAATAAGTTGGGGGGTATTTGATAGACACATTTTTGTGTCTAATTTGTCTCGCTTCTATATATTGATAGTGCTCATTTTTGTACTTATTATGGTATTTTATGTGTGTGTAGGTATTTTTGGCCAATAAATATTTTTGGAAAAATCGGCTCGAAAAGTTGTCAAAGGCACCCCGGAGAACATTTGCTAAACGGACCCTCGGTTTGGATAAGGGGCACCCTCAGGACACCCCCTAAGGCACCTGCTATCGGCACCCCACCCTGGTTAAGGGGCATACCTTCTTCATTTAAAATTCATAATTTGGCGGGAAACATGAGTGCAGCGGCTGGATAATTAGGGTTGGTATTTTGATCGTGTTCCATGAAGACTAAAGGGATAAAATTGATTAGGCTTGCTCCTTAGTCCTAAACAGGCTAGGTATATGTTCTGGAATGGACCCAAATTGGCTAGATAATCCGGGAGAGGAAAACAGAGGGTGGAAAGCTTCACGGGTTGTTGAGATTGCATGGATTGGATTTGGGTAAGAGTTTGTCGGAGATTTTCATGGGACATGACTTGGATTAGCCTGTTTCTACAAAACAGGGAAGGTATGGTCTTTGGATTCGAACATTCAAGAAGATTTACACCGTTTCTTACAAAACAGGGCAACAAAATATTATCGGGGTTTTACTTGGAATATTTGTTGGAGTATTTGGCAGTTATGTGAAGATAAGGGAGGACCATTTTTTGTTAGATTCGACAGTATCCTAGAGAAAGTCCGAGACGTTGGATTAAACCAGAATGACGCATAGAGGTGAAGCAGAGGATGGAAAGTCCGGGACTTTTGGAGGAAGAAAAATAAGGCTAAACCAAGATTTCTCGAGATATTTTCGACCCTGTTAGCTATATAAAGATTGGGTCGAGTCACAAAAGGGGTTACGTATACTTTGGGGAACTTTAGAACACAACAGAGAACAAAATCAAGAGTTGCAGGAAATTGTTTCTGCTGGTGCACAAGGAAGAACACGAAGAACAAAAGGCCATTGAAGACAGTCGTTTTTGGGGTCTTAAAATCAGCGACAAAGCAACGGTGTTTACAACAGTTTTCTGTAACAGTTCCATTGTAATAGCTGTTTTGTAACGCCGATACACTGTTGCAAACAGTCTGTGTTATTACTTTTCACTCTTTTAATCAACTTTTGAACCATAAACCAATATTTTGAGGCCATGATTAATATGAGGAGCTAAACCCCATTGCTGAGGCGATAGAGGAAGCTATTTTTCCAACAAGAAGTGGTATATTCTTATTTATCTATTTATTGCAATTATTTTTATAATTATTTTGCCTTGATCGATAATTGTTTGAATGATTTTTGTTAAACAATTGTGATTTCTTTTGATAGAGCATACTTGGACCTAGGTTTTTGATGTTCTATGCTTCGGATTTACACTTGTTATTTTGAGAATCTACTTGTTGCAATAGTTTAGAATCAACTTGAATGAGAAAATTGCATGAATATAAATATTGGATTAAATCACTTTGAAATTGAAAAATAGTGGAATCTTAGCCTCAGTGTTCTTTTAATATTGATATCATCTTTGTCAGTGTTTGCTATAATTTTTAGTGAGTTTTCTATTTTAGTTTTGAATTTAAGTCTAAAAAGAAATCCTTCACAAGTTCGAGAATCGAATCTTTTACTACCACTTTCTACAACTTGTTAAAACTACATCAAGACTAGAAATCAAGACTTATATTTTTGGCAACTAAACTTGGCAACAAGCTTGAGATAGCAACGCTTGCGAGTTCGACCGAGAAGTGCTCTAACAGCTAGGCTACCGACCAAATCTCTGTATGATTGACTCTTATATTTTATAGTTTTTTTTTCAATTTCCCATGCCAATGATTGACTCTTATCTTGTGTATGGGTGCACAAGATAACAAAACCCTAATATATAATAGAAAAACAAGTAAGAGTTTAAACGGGGTTGGTTGGGAGCCTAGCAACAAGTTGCGCCCCAACTCCTTTTTGGATAGCAACACCTAACCTATGAAAAAGAAAACTGCCTATCTTAGAATTAATATCATAATTAGCTAAGCAATTTTTCAACCGGTTCATAAAAACAATAAAATTATCTCCTAATTCGCGTAATGTAGAAAAGGCTAAAACCCCAAAACTGTCACCATGAGATGTGCATGTGTCCAAGTATTTGGCACGCTTGCGATTGATAACCGTAGAAATGGCACGTACCGAAACAAAGCTTCAAGGGTGAAATACTTGTAACGTCAAAACAAGTGTCTTGACCGTTCTCCCAGTTATATACAAGAATGTCATGTGGTTTTAAGCCATTGTCGTCTGCCAAAAATCCCAAAGAAACCTCCTTTCTAGAAGCTACATCGGCTTTGTTACATATATCCATGACCACATCGCGAACCAAATAGTGTATGAATTTGAGGCCGACTTCATTCGCACAATGGCATATATCTAGAGCTCCAAAACCAAAAAAAGTATCAACGAGAAGATATATGCATTGAAAGAGGGATGAGTTTCACGAAAATCAGATGCACGATTATTTTATTCCTGATTATGCATACTGTGATGAAGATTTCTAGCGTCGATTCTGGATGACCAGATACTTTATGATAAAATGTTAGAGCATTGCTCGGTTGAACCCACTAGCGTTGGTATGTCAAGTTAGTTGTCAATTTCATTTGCCAAAATGCATTCTTGATTTAGTATACTATAGATAGTTTCGGACTAGATTAAGTCTAAGAAGTAGAATCGAAGCTATCCTTAACGCATGAAGTTTCAAGACTACAAGAAGACATCAACAAGGACTTCATCAACAAAGGTATGTTTTAATTGATTTCATTTGGATTCTTGTTCAATTCTACCTTTCTAATCTATCTAAACAAATGCTCACTCTATGGAACAATTCCTATGACGGTAAATGTACACTTATGTATATATACTTGAGGTTATTTAAGCCACAACTTTTGTGACAATAACCTTTATCCCTAGAAAGGTTCTCATGTTATATTGAATGAGCTTACGAATTCAACGAGCCAAGAATCACTCAATTCCGAGTTATAACAATAAAGTTATGAGTGATTTATTAAAGTAACAGTTTTAAGTGTTGCTGAAACTGTTACAGTTCGTTAGTAGGAAACAATCCATGGACTGCTTGTAACGGTTCACGGACTTGGGCCCAATTACGTGACTAGAAGTCTTTTTTAGTCAAGTTGGTGATGTTTCCTTATCTAGGCAAGTTAGCTATTACTCCAAACATCTTTGATTACCATATTAAAGTGTTTGTGATCCCTTCCTAAGTTAAAATGTGATTTATTCACATAAATACAATATTTGCTAATTAATTATTTATTTAATTATTTTGGCAAGAGTTGTAACTTAGGAAAGACTCCCAAAATTAGGAGAGTCTTGAAAAAGGAAAATAGCTTTGCGTAGCTTCCAAGTTATTGTTCACTATAAATAAAGGGTTCATGAGTGCTACATGTTTTCATCCCCTTTGGAAAATTGGTGTAAGCTTCATAGGTTGTTTTCCATGTCTTCCGTTCTTCATGAACAAGAGTGAGATAAAAGTCTTTGTATTGGGGATCACAAAGCCGAGTTGGATTTAATCTTCGTGATTGATTATACAACTTGTAATCTAGGTTTTTCACCTCCTGTCTATTTTAAGGTTTTCTCTTCTGATATAAAACCATTCAAGAGTTGTTGATCATAAACCCTAGGTTTTGATAGATTTCAGTTTCCGATCGTATACCAACACTTGTTAGTCGAAATCGGAAGCTAGAAAGAAAACTTCGATTAAGGTATCTCGTAAAAATCCTTAAGAAGTTTTTAACAAGATAACTCTAGATTTATTCTAGTTGTTCTTGTTGTAGAATAATTAGGTTTCTCTTCCTTTTCTTGAAGAGTATAATAAACCCTAATCTACAAGTTTGTTTTGATAATACTTTTACCTAGTTATTGTTTTTATCAAAATAAACACAAGATTTCCAAAACCTTGATTCACATCTAAAGGGAAATCAAACCGGTGTTTTGTGCAAACAAAATATCGAATCGTATCAATCGTGTTGTTGTATCTTCTAAAGAGAGCCTTGGGTTCTGCTAGAAGATTTACGAGAAGAATTCCTAAAGACAATCGGTGTTGTGCTAGGAGTTCTATAAGTGCTTGAATACAGCTGAAGCAAGAATTACATCTAGTCCGAATAAGTAGTAGGAAATTGGTGTAACAGCTTATAATCAGTGTGTGTTTATTCTGGACTAGGTCCCGGGGTTTTTCTGCATTTGTGGTTTCCTCGTTAACAAAATTTCTGGTGTCTATGTTATTTATTTTCCGCATTATATTTTATTTATATAATTGAAATAATACAGGTTGTACGTTAATCAATCATAGTTGTTAAATCCGACCTTGTTTGTTGGATAAGACTTGATTGATCTTGAACACTTGATTTTGTTATTTTCACATTGTTAGACCAGTCCGGACTAATCCTGTTTCAAGTGGACACCGTGTTGAAATATTCCTTTAGTGATTGTTGCTTAAAGAGGTTTATACACGGTGGATATTGAATAGGTTGTGATTAACACAAAAGATTTTGTTTCAAGAACTTCGCACTAAAATCAGGTTTACGGACTTGCTTCTGTTTAACCATTGATTGTGTTGAGTAAGAGATAAACTCGTTAGTATTATTCTTTGATTGAGTTTTCACTCTCGGAATATTATTGAGGTTTAGTCCATACAGATTACTAAGCGAAATATTGGGTGTGGTTATTAGACCCCCGCTTTTTCAATTGGTATCATAGCAGGAAAACACGTTAAAGACCTTATAAGTCTGTGTTTGTAGCGATTTGATATGGACAGAAGTACTATCTCTATAAACGTACCACCAGCCTTCGATGGCACGAACTATTTATGGTGGAAAATTGCTATGCGTGCTTTTATACAAGCGCGAGATTTTCAATCATGGGTTCGTATTTTTGATGTCTATAATCCTCCATTAGTTACAATAGGCGGTGTAACTGTTGCGAAGGATATTGGTGATTATGATGATCTTGAGATTCTTGCTGCCAAGCAAAACTCGGAAGGATTAAATGCTATCATCCATGCCATTACTCCAGATCTCCAGCATCATGTGAGTACCTGCAATAAGTCTAAAGATGCTTGGGATATCTTAGAAACCGTATTCGAAGGGAATGCCGCAGAGAAAGAAGCAAGGCTTCAAAATCTAGCTTCTGACTGGGAAAATCTTCGCATGTATGATGATGAAACCTTTGATGAGTTTAACCAAAGACTTTCTCAAATAGTTAACCCCTATTATTCATTAGGAAAAACTATTCCGGAGAAAGTTATTGTGTGCAAAATTCTCAGGTCTCTACCATCAAGATATGAGTCTAAGAAACATGCCATTGAAGAAGCAAACGATCTTTCTACACTCTCCGGAAATACTCTTGTTGGAAAGTTAAAGATCTTTGATAATGAACACACATCTAGAAAAGAGGTGATGTCTCTTAAAGCTGCAAACAATTCTGAATCCTCTAAGGATAAATCTGGTTCGCCAGATACTAAGGATGTTACTCCACGACAATTTCGAAAAATCTTGAGAGATAGGAAAAAGAGTTTTTCTAAAGGTGCAACATCTCCTAATGATGATGTACAATTCTATAACTGTCGTGGTTTCGGGCACTTGTCTTCAGTATGTCCTAGCTGGAGCTGTAGACAATCGGCATATGCAGCAGCTTTGCCTACTCTTGATGATGGACCTGATTATGATCACCAAGAGTACACAGGCGAGGTTGCATTAGCTTCTGGAAAAATTCTTTCGGATACTGATTCTGATTCTGACGAAGAAGTGTTCCATGTAGATCCCGTTGCTAATAAACTTCTTAAGCATTGTCATTAAAAACTTTCGGAAGCTGAAAGCACCATATTCAGTGAGAAAGTAAAATATGATAGACTTCGTAGTCGGAATAAAAACTTGCAAGACCAACTTGATTCTATTGGTGCAAGAGATTATCTCAACGAAATACGAAAGCTTAAAGAAGAAATTGTCGGAAGTCTTGATCGGGAAATTATTCTTCAAGATCAACTAGATAACTGGGAAAACACTGTGATGAACTTGTTATTTGATTCGGAACGAGAAGATCTCAAAGTTCAATGTGAATCATCCAAGAATGATCTAGTTATTGCGCTTGAAAAGGTCAAAAGGTTGGAAGAAGAAAACTCGAGCTTAAAAGAGAGTTTGTCTAGAAATAGCAGCTCAGATAAATTAACCTCAATATTGGGAGCATGTAGAATTCATCGTGATACACGAGGATTGGGCTATGAAGGAATAGACGCTCCTAGTATTTGCAAAGAGGTAAAATTTGTCAGAGCTAAAAATTCTTCTCATCCAAAACCTTCCACGGTTGACAAAAGTGAAGTATCTCTGCCAACTGCCGATGACGAAAGGGGAAATTCTGTCAAGCTCCAAAGCAAGCACATACACATTCAGGTAACACTAAACATAAGTTTTTCCATTCTACTAAACATTTCTTTTATTGTGGAAAACCAGGTCACTTGCAAAGGAATTGGAGATTTCTTAAACGAGATAAAACCAGATCTGATTCTGTTAAGATGACAAGATCTGATGTTCCAAACTGGAGAAAACCGAGTTTCATAATATCAGTTCTTCTAGTATTCCCTCCAAGAAATTTCATAATTATATTGGGGAGAAAAAGAAATACGTTGCTCCAAAAACTACTCAGAAATGGGTACCAAAGAAGATCAATAAAGAAACGAGTACTATTAAGAAGGATCTCCCAGACAATAGTTCGACAAGGGATAACATCTTAAAAAGGTATGGAACAGTTATTGAAAGTTTCAAGGAAGTTGTTAAATTATTAGAGTCCATGCATGATTTTGTTTCAAATACCTGTGGTGAGCAAGATTTTGTTCACCTCAACACAACCGGATTGTGTTGGAAGTGCATCCTCATCAAGAAGCCCTAGTAAATGCGATGAGGATTGCAAAAGAATTGGGGCACACATATTGTGTTAGGTAATTTTTGAATATGTGGAACAATCTATTGTTTAGAGCTGAGTCTAACTCGCTTACATATCTCTCGAAATATGTGTTGGTAAGCTTTCGCTTTAACCAAGTTCATCTTTACTAGTGACGAAAGTCATATTAAGTTTCAATCACTTGAAAATGGCTTTGACGAAAAATGGTTTGTGAATAACAACTATATAACGGCCTCTAAGAATGTTTCAATGATTGAAATGAGAGTTTAGATTACATAACCATGGAAGGATATAAACATTGTGTGGTAACACATATGTGTGTAAGTCCTTATTCCTTGAACCAAAGTATGTGTACTTTGTTGCTCAGGAAAACCGGAACTACGATCGCGTACCAAGTCTCCACGTCTTGTCGGAAGTTCTCATCCCGAGAAATTCTGCTGGAGTTTGTAAACTAAAAACAAACTTATTCCGAGTACTTAAGTCCGCGTACTTAAGTTGATTATTTTCTAAAAACGATTATTTGTGAACTTAAACTTATATAAACTAAGGAATGCATAATTGCAAACCGTGGCTATAAAGTTCATGAAACGATTCGAGTGAATCAAATCGTTTTTGTTTCAATTGTGTCTATTATAAAGATCTAAGCAACTGAACAACTCTCTAACTAGTTCATTTGAGTCATTTGAACTAGTTATGGTTAAGATGAATATGGCTAAATACCACGCGTATGACTCTCAATTACCTAACTTGATTTGTGATTTAAATTCTTAAGCATAACAGGTTAGAAGCAATAATCAAAGCCATTGGATGCTGGTTTTTATTGTCAAAGAAACTTTTTCATACACTTATGGTAACCATTCTTGGTGTAAATCCTTGTGGAAAAGGTTATTCTTCCTTCTAAGCATATCAATTCTTGATTATACAAGTTTGTATCTTAGAAAAGATGATCACAATACTTGATCTTCATGATTACATATTGTGTATTGTTACCATGAGATAGTTATATTTTTTTAGTAACACGATCTCATGAGAGACTTTCAATGATTGGTCTTTAGCTCGTATCTCCTTGTGGGATTTTAAAATCCAATATATAAATCCTTCTTCCTGGAGAAAGGTCACTCTTGTTGTTCTTTCGGGAATGACATTTTATGGGGGGGAGTTCTTAAATGAACTTGTGCTTAATTGCTATATCTTTGAGGGGAGAAGCAGTTGTGGAACATGTAGGGGTTAACTTGTATCTTAATAAACTCCTTGATGAAGTCACTAAGTTTGGACTCTGTGATATCATCTAAAGTAAAGTTGATATGTTTCTCTTTTGGTCATGAAGTACCTCCTTGAAAATTTTATGAGGATCCCACTAGTTTTCGTACCTTTGCCAATTTATATTGACAAAAAGGGGGAGAATTAATGTGTAGTTCACACTACAAATACATATGGTTTACGGATCATTATGTAAGGGGAAGTGGTTTTCATGTTGAGATGAAGTATTGACTAAAGGGGAGTGATACATTCACCGTAGTATTATTGTAAAAGTTGTGATACAATTCACTAGTACAAACAAACCCTTTTGCCACGCCAAATTGGCGTGTCCATAGGGGTTTTCACACGCCAATTTGGTTTGGACTTGGCGTGACTTCTGCTTGCGTGGTTTTAGGTAACACGGCGTGGTTTTAGGTAGCTTATAGCAAAACTTGCCTTGCGTGTCTATTTCTGCATGAAATAGACACGCCAGAGCCATATAGGCGTTGCTATATAGTGTCCCAAAAACTTAAGTACTGGTACTCTATAGACACACGATTTATTATTTTGGCGTGGCTTTTTGGTTCCCTATAGACATGCTAAGTGCTTCTGGCGTGGCTATTTGATTCACTATGGACGCACAAATTTCTTTTTGGCGTGGCTATTTGGTTCACTTTAGACACGCCAATTGTTTTTTGGTGTGGCTATTTGATTCACTATAGACACCCAAATTTCTTTTCGGCGTGGCTATTTGGTTCACTTTAGACACGCAAATTGCTTTTAGGTGTGGCTATATGGTTCACTTTAGAC
>JAJJWW010004117.1:0-73805 GCA_023531295.1 Papaver armeniacum
GCTATATTTGGCGTGGGCCAAAGGCATAGCACTTGGAAATATGGCTGCGATACGTGTTGGCATGTGCCAATGGCACGTACGGCCATGTTGACCTAGTTGCAAGTCTTGCAAGCCTAGGGCGCTATATTTGGCGTGGGCCAAAGGCATAGCGGCTTAGAAATATGGCCTGCGATACGTGTTGGCATGTGCCAATGGCACGTACGGCCATGTTGACCTAGTTGCAAGTCTTGCAAGCCTAGGGCGCTATATTTGGCGTGGGCCAAAGGCATAGGCGGCTTGGAAATATGGCTGCGATACGTGTTGGCATGTGCCAATGGCACGTACGGCCATGTTGACCTAGTTGCAAGTCTTGCAAGCCTAGGGCGCTATATTTGGCGTGGGCCAAAGGCATAGCGGCTTGGAAGTATGGCTTGCGACACGTGTTGGCATGTGCCAATGGCACGTGCGGCCATGTTGACCTAGTTGCAAGTCTTGCAAGCCTAGGGAGCTATATTTGGCGTGGGTCAAAGGCATAGCGGCTTAGAAATATGGCTTGCGGCACGTGTTGGCATGTGCCAATGGCACGTGCGGCCATGTTGACCTAGTTGCAAGTCTTGCAAGCCTAGGGCGCTATATTTGGCGTGGGCCAAAGGCATAGCGGCTTAGAAATATGGCTTGCGGCACGTGTTGGCATGTGCCAATGGCACATGCGGCCATGTTGACCTAGTTGCAAGTCTTGCAAACCTAGGGCGCTATGTTGGGCGTGGGCCAAAGGCATAGCGGCTTAGAAATATGGCTTACTACTAGAGCTTGGGCAAAAGTTGTCCAACTTGAGCCCATTTTGTTTTTTATTGTTTTCTTCGCCCATTTAGAAAAAAGAACAAGTAGAATGGTGTAGCCTTGTACGTAACAAGTAACTTCGTGCTATACTGGTATCCGTTGTTGCAATAACTAAGAGTCTGACTCAAGATTGAAGTTCTTTTTAGATATTTGATGGTGGATATAGAATAATGTAGATGAAACTACGGCATTTTGATATATCAATAAACTACGTACCCTCAGCAAATTTAGATATGCATTTAGACATGTTATCTGTTTGAACTGCAAAAGAGCAATGTAAAACGAACTACACTTGTAAAAATACTAGATTAGGGGACTAACATTAGATCGAATATCTGACACTGACCATCAGGTAAATACACAGATTAGGTAGACATACAAAATTACAATTAATTACATATATGCACTTTGAATCTCAAACACCGTTTACGTGGTGTTTACGTGTTCATACGTTTTTCTTCTCCACCAGACAATAGAACACTCGAACATCCTCATCAAATTCAGAGATGCGGCGATGTATTCCTTGTACAGTGTCATATACTTGCATATCCCACGTTCTACCAACAAACTCAGGATAAAACCTATTTCATTCAATTCAAATGTGAGAGGAGAAATCATTATGCTAAAGGATGATTGTTTGTGGCTCCGATCCACCCGCGTATATGTAAAACTTTCCCACACAAACTCAGAAATCAGTTTTTCATAACTCATTATTCTTCTATTTCTTACATTTTGTTGGATGATGGAGATCAGATCTAGATCAGATATAGAGATGTGGATGTTGGAGATGAGATTTAGTTCAGTGAGAGAGATATTAATACGGCGTTGTTTGGTTCAGGGTTGGAACAGTGTTTGCCCTAAAATGAAACAAAGAAAGAAAGTTCATTTTATTATATAGGAGTAGTAGAAACCCTAGAGCTTGGGGCCTCCTTGGGCAAACCTTGTCAAACTTAAGCCCGTTTGGTATCGTTTCCCAGCGAGGGCCGCGAAGCACTGAAATGGTCTAGAGAGGAATTCAAATACAAGAGCATCATCAAATTTACGCAAAATTCAAAATTTGGATTCACCATCTCCTAATCGCCATTATCATGACTAAACTACCCCTATTTTACTCCCTACCTCTCTACAGTATATAAAAACATCCATTTCCTCCGACTTCTACAACCAAAATGAAAATGACATAACCATAGGGAACTAGATCATTTTGCATGGGGATAGTCACATTGGGTTATTATTAACAGTTGTAGTTTAACTTCAGGGCACCCACGGTTTCCAAAATAATGAAAATGGCAAAAGATGAGAAATTACATACTCGTTATTGGTGATTGATCCATCCCAATCAGAAGAGGAAAAAATTCCATCTCAAAAAATGTATAGTAGTTGTTGCATAATGATAAATGATAAATCTTTATAACCCGGAACATCCTTATAAAACTAGAACAATACGATTCATATAAATTTGTGCTAAGCGAACTAGTGTTGTTTGACCTCAGTACCGTTTTATAAGCCATGGCCAGTCGGTTGCTTCCATCAACTCACGTCCCCTATGTAGCCATGGAATTTGTAATGTTTCTCCGGACTAAGATTGCCAATTCAGGTACGAATAAAACAGTACATTGTTTCGGAATGAGGACCATATAACCACGAGCAAATTGATTCCGGTTTCCTATCAATTCCAGCACAAACAGTAGACGCATATGCGCAATCCCATTGGGAGGACGGATGCTTTATTGACAGCCCTTGCAATACACATCTATTTATTTCCCTATCAATCAAACACAATGAGTCAGTGATTTTCTGTCGGTAAAACAAGTTATGGCCTCTAGGTATAGTTGTGCATCTCCGGTACATTCACATTAGTAGTTTAGTACATATACATTTCATTCCTGAAAAAAAAAAAAAAAAAAAAAGGCAAATAACATAAATTCTCAGCTTCATAATCTACCAGTAAATGAGAAATCCCCTTAAATACCGATGAATCTAAGAAAATTTGCTCAGGAAAGAAGAGCTAAATTTAACGAGAGGAGAAATTATAGTGCGATAGCTGCTTGTTTTTGGTGATGACGACGTTATTATTGAACCAGCACCGCTACTTTCTTCCGCTACGAAGGATGGATGGAACTTTTAGTTGATTAGGGTTAGGTTTCTTCTGCAAAGACGAGGGAGAGCGGCAGAGTTGGGAAGTGCCAGTAGAAGGAAGCGATAATGCTTAAAAGGGTTTTAGATCTGCCCAATTAAATTAGGGTTAACAACTCACCGTCGATTTCGAATCCGTTACCTAAACTAACAGCTGTGAATTCTTTACGACTGACCGTAGTTGGCTGACCTAGAGTTTTGTTATTGACGGAAAAAAAGCCTTGCAGCGCTGTTGCACAAAAAAAAGCTAAGTTTCCTCCATGGAGCTCTAGATGGATGCCCTGTAGTATTAAAAGAAACACTTCAAACTCAGGCAGAAGCAGGTTTTATTGCAGTTACACACACAAGTGGAGTGCACGTGCGTTGCACGTCGACAAACATCATGCTCTTACATAAGCTATTCCATGTTCGGAAAATATGACGCTACAATAAAATGTTTCTTAGCAAGATACCAACAGTCAATAATTTTTCTTTTTTTTCATTTAGAATTAAATTAATCAGAAATACATCACCCAACACTAAGGAATTGTATATTACCATCTCGCCTAAAAACGGAGTTTTCTCAGTAAACAAAGCACGATCTAGCTAGCGAACTGCTCATCTGATTTCCCGGCTACAAAATGAGTCAGAACCATTGACATTTGATATTAGTTTATTAGTTCTCACTACTAAACAGGAAGGGAAGCTTCTTCTTCTTTTTTCTGCTACTTCAAAATCCGGTCAGCTTCCCAAGCACCACAAACATGGTGGAATAGAAACAGCAAAGAGTTCAAATGGCTTATTTCTGCAACCTTTACACTAGCTTCCATGAACACAACAATGTGAACCCTATACCCAAATGAGCTAGGGGGTCACATCATTGTCCCGTTCTAAAACCAACGTCACTCTAGCAGTCCTGTACTGTACTCTGTGTATCAAGATTCTAAATTTATGGAATCTTTCTTTTTATGCACTGTACTGCTACAGTGCCACTGTTGTGTTAGGTATTAGCAAGGCTGCTAATTCTGATGGAAGATATTCTTTGTTTGCCCGGAAACAAACATGGCATATAAGTATGACATCTCGTGGTTGCTACACCGTACACAGTACTTGACTAAAAGAAAGACATGGATTCATTAGTTTTAATATTTGCCAACCAAAGGTTACGTGACATATTATAAAAAACATTATACTAATCTTTGGATTTATTCAAATGTTGAGGATGTTTGAATTCTACTCATCAAAAGCAAAACAAAAAAGGAGAAATCATTTCAATTCTTTTTTCAGTACGGAAGGGGTTTTCTTATTCATATCACAATTTTACAACCAGAGTATGTTCTGGTGCAGGTTGAGTTTAAATCCTAGGCACTTTCAAATATCTAGCAGAAGTCAGAGAGGAAATCATAACAAAAGGTGATCATCCCATGTGAACCCTATACCCAAATTCTACCCAAAAATTAAAAACCCAAACTCTCAATTACATTCTAATTAGTATAATTATCAGAGAATGGCCTAGACTTACCCTTTCTATATTGATTAACAATGTGAAAATCATCCATATTTTTGCTGATAATGTTACAACTCAGAATCAATTTTCCAAGCATAATATTCATAAAAGAGCTTTAATCTACGTCAATAATAAAAAAATTACCCTAATTGAGAAAAAGCCCTGATTTAGGATTAACAAAAACCAACAGACTATTTCAAGAGAGATTGCAATACTGTAAAGCAATGATTTAACCATAAATAAATGAAATTAGTAATTGAATTAGTTTCACACAAACCTGAAAAAGAAAATCAAAACCCCAATTTGTTAAGTGAAGATCAATCCGACCATAAAATCACTCGTTTTAGCTGTACTTGTGTAGTTGAAGCAGTTCAGTTCTACGATTCAATGGAGAAGAAAACTTCTATTGAAATTGGGTACTTACTCTCATTGATATTGATCTTCATCTGCAGCGGCGATAGGTTTTCTCCTCCTAGAAGAAACGAAATAGCAGAAAACGAAGTTTTGGTAGATTTGATATATATTTTTCACGTTTAGGTCCTTCTAACTTTAGTAATCTTAAGATAAACCCACAAAATATTACACATATTATGCAGAACTACTTATCAGATGGACGACCTCCATCGCATTCCTAGATTTTAAGTCAAAAAACAAATGACATGATAAGTGCACACGGGCGCATCCTAGAGATCTGACGGCTGGAAATTAAAATAAGGAAATGAAACGGATATGGAGAGCGGATTCTAATATCCCTTGTGCTCATTAAAGGGGGGAGATACTAAAATCGTAACAAGAGTTTCAAAAGGCAATGAGCATCAACGACATTTCAATTTCCAACTCTTTAGTTTTTCCAACATCCCAGAGTTATTTTTAGGTGAACCTGAAATTTGTTGGTGAAGATAGTTAGCTTTATACGTACAACAATGGAATCAAATTAAGGAATCAATTTATGTAATTGATGGACATTGAAACTAAAGCATTTTGATACATCAATAGATTAAGGCTAACTGGAATTAAGGGAAAGAAAAAAAAAAAAAAGACAGCAGCTAATTAAGAGATACAAACTTAAACATATCCTGATCTACATTCACACAATCTCATCTGTGATTGACTTGTACATCAAAATGCAATCAAAATAGGATGTATAAATTAATGTTGAGAGGAGAAATCATTGTGCGAAGTGTTGGACGATTGTTTGTAAAAGTTCTCGTACAAATCCAAATTTCAAAAATTCGTAAATCATTATACAAATCCTCCTTTCTGTTTCTAATCAACAGATACTCACTCAAACGAAGTAGAAGAAGAATTGTTGGATGAAAGATTCAGAGATGGATTGTTGTGGAGGCGGCGGAGTAGTGTTTTGCCCTAGAAGAATAAAGGCAATCTCTTGTGTTTATATAGTGCATATAAACCCTAAAGCCTGTCATCCCTATCATCAGATCTTTGGCTAACCTCAAGCCCGAGCCTTGTCTTATAACTTAAGCCCATTTGGTTAGCCATCAGACTTCACCCTCGTTCTGTAAAATTGCAAACCTCTTTGTATGTCTCAGCAAGTAATCCAGACATTTATGGCGTACTCAACTTCAGAACACTATGGACTGATCACTGATGCATATCAGCAAATGTTACTCCGTTAATTTATTAATGATTTCGGTATATCTTTAAATCGTGGATGTGCTTAGAGTTGAACTACACCCATCAGTCATTTCGTAACTGGGGGCAAGCAAAGGAAAAAACAAGCCAAAGCTGTTTCGCTTGATCCGTCAGTCTTGAAATGATTGAGGAAGATTACTTCTTCCCCCAGCAGACCCCAAAAAGAATTTACAAATGCCATGCCAACTCAACACTGAATAAGAAGATGTTCCACTGTTTCGACACTACAAGAGCAAAACTAACACCATGCTAAGACCCATGCTTCTTCAGTAGAAGCAAGCCATCATTTACAATTTTTTATTACCTTTTTCCGTTTAGTGGCAGAGTTAGTTTAATCCCCAGGAACTGCCACAATAGTCCATAATCTCAGCAAGACCTTGTCTTCAAACTCCAAGAATGACCATATGATCATCTGAATTGAGCAGTAACAGTGTAATATTAATACCCTAACTATCTAATAAAACGACAAGTAAAACGTTGTAGGGAAAAAAGTAACTTAATGCTGTAGTGTTGTTTCCACAATGAAGACTCCAACTCTTGATAGCAGTGCTCATCAAGCCCTACGCCCATTCCATAAACCAACTTGGTTTCAAGGGACAGACTGAACAGGGAATGGCCACAGTCCGCAACAAACGTATTGGCGAAGGAAAAAGCAAACAAGATCCACAGAGGAAGTAAATCACTAATCAGATACAAGCAGAGAACATCATTAAGTATACACAAAATTAGCTAATATCCGTCAACTTGTGATCCTGTTCAAGTCTAGCAAGGAATGGCAACTTACACTGATTCTTAGCTTTTTAAGTACAACGATGTAAAATTGACATCAAACTACATATGGAAACAGCGTACACTTTGATACATAATAAACTACATATTCAGAAATTTGCAAAGCAAGACTCATTTATTCACAACTGGATTTTTCACTGAATCGTAGTAGTAGGTTTGTGGTGCATGAATCCTTTAGAGTGTTGGAAATGTTACACATTTATACACTTTATCTGTTTGAATTGCAGAAGATGAAAGGAAAAGTAATGATGTAAAAGAAATCATTGATTCACAGCTGTAATTTCCAGATCTCGGTCTTGGACACAGAGAGGCTGCAAAAGAAATGATTAGATTTGTGGGGCATGAATCCGCTGAATCGTCCCCAGAAATACAGTGGTTATTATCTTCTTCTCTTACAAATTCCAAGCAGCCATCAATCTCCAATAAACTGATCACCTGGCTGTCCAAAGTTAGATTCATCTCCTGCTTAAGAACATGGTTCTACTAATGGAGCTAATAGATCAGGATAAACAAGTTCTCTTGGACTTGATTTTTGAGAGGAGAAATCGTTCTGCTACTAAATAAAGATGAATTTGTCTCCCACCACCAGACTATATGTAAAGGTTCCCACAATAACCCAAATATTAGTGATTCATAACTCATTCTTCTATTTCTTTCTGTGAATTTTAGAAGAAAAGAATTGTTAGAAGATGAAGATCAGAGGCAGAAATGTGGAAACGGCTGCTGGAGTTTAGATGCAGATGCATGAGAAGTAGTTTTTTCCCTAAATGAAAGAAACAAAGGGTCATCGTAATATATATATATATATATATTAAACCCTAAGCCTGCCCTTATCTCTACTCTCTAGAGCTTTGGGGAACCATCTTGTCCAAATTAAGCCCATGCCCACAAAACTTCTTATTTTTGTCAATCCCATTGCGTATGCGAGCAAATATGTCCAAATAATATTTTTGTGCGCGCATCCCCATTTCAGGGAAAATTGAGTCGACTTCTGAACTACCAGTACTAAGAGCGTGTTTGGGAACCCAGCAAACCTAGGTTGGGTTATCTCAATAAATACGGTTACTTTGTGTTTGTTTCGTGCATATTCCAACCGTGGACAGGGATATCAAAACCTCCCGTGATTCTGAATAATCTGGAAACCTATAATAACCTAATCTCATGATCTTTCCCATCCCTCAATATCACACATATCTTCCAAAAATCACTAATCAACATTCTCAGGGAACATGAATCAATTACCAACCACAAATCATCACTCTATTACCAATTAAGCAATATTATATGGTTATCCCCAATCAAAAATTTCAAGGAAAAATCGCATAAGAAATTAATATCCAAAACTATTTCGTTGGCAAACTATTAAACACTAACATCAAAGTTCTGTCGACAAGAATGCTACCAAAAATATTATTCACAAACCACTGAACGCCATTCTTTCAGGCATTCGCTTTCATATCATTAGTCAGCATATACACCAAATGATTCTGGTTTAGTCAGCATAAACCAGAATCTCAAACCCCATTTCTTGGAAACACTATTAATATAACCCATCAAAGACTTTAATTTGTCGCCTTTTACCTTCGTCAAGAAAACAGAAATGTTAAGTATGTGCTGTAATGTTATTTGAAATTTGCACTATTAATACTGAAGGCAGGCTTGACTTACTTCTTTCATGAGCAGACCAGGTAGAGTCGACCAAACTTATTCGGTCCCATGAACATCCCTGTGCGTATCTTGCCATTTACAGGTATCGAATTTGGATTCTTACATTCTTACTCTTAAAAACATTTGGCTAGTGCCCCATCAAGATAATCATAAAACTAAAGTTTAATCAAATCTAATTGAAAATTGATCAATCAAGAAGTCCGAACTTAAGAGAAACCAGTTGTAGTGATACAACCAATATCTTACAAGTAGAGACAGCTCTCTAAGGTTCCATATCTTCCCTGGGATGTTTGTGTCACTTACAATCATAACCAAAAACGGCATCATCCTAAAACAGTTCGTCCCGAATAAATAATCCAAAACCCTCATAGGTAACACTTGTCTATCAACCCAAATATCCATAAAATCAAAACCATAAGCCAGGTGTTTCATTTGCCTTTCAAAAAAAAAAACGAAACAGAAGAATTTCAGAAGACAGAAGTGCATTTTAAAGGAAACCATTCAACGGTGTTTTGCCCTTCTCGAAGAAGGCGTCCTTCGTCATTTGGAGGACCGCCTGTTTGAGCTCCAACTCTTTGGACAGCCTTTCGACCTCCGCTTCTTGTTGTTTGACCACGTCCGCAGAAGGACCTTCGGTCACCTTGGCCTGCAACTTTTTGATCTCAGAGAAACCCTAACGCCCAGTTCTTCATGGAATCATTCACCTACTCGTACGTACCTACTTTGCATAATAATATGTATTTTTATAGGAATTTTATAGGATGAAATACTTGCAAATCAAGTTAGGTTTTGGTTTTCTTCAAAAACAAGTAAAAGGAGTTTTACCATAAATAAAACTCTTAAGAAATAATTTTGGAATTAATTTCCTAAAGACAAACTCGCCAAAAATAAATCTGTGTAGAAAAGGGACTTGGTGCATGGCATACACGCATATCGCATGGGTAAAAATATGTATTTTTATAGGAATTTTATAGGATGAAATACTTGCAAATCAAGTTAGGTTTTGGTTTTCTTCAAAAACAAGTAAAAGGAGTTTTACCATAAATAAAACTCTTAAGAAATAATTTTGGAATTAACTTCCTAAAGAAAAACTCGCCAAAAATAAATTCGTGTAGAAAAGGGACTTGGTGCATGGCATACGCGCATATCACATGGGTAATTACCGCTCGCTGTAGCCGCCCGCCACATCATCGGCCGTTGATGACGTGGCACATAATTGCTGATGTGGCACCTGCCCTGTCATCTCCTCTACTGGCGTGGTACTCGATTCGCTGACATGGCGATTGCCACGTCATTACGTTGATGACGTGTCAGTTGCCACGTCATTACTTTGCTGACGTGGCACTATGAGAGCCTTGCTACACTGACGTGGCACCTGCCACATCATCACCTGTGCTGATATGGCACCTGCATTGTTGACGTGACGTCTACACTGACGTGGCACCCGCTTTGCTGACGTGTCGCATGTGATGACATGACAATGGTGACGTGGAGCGCTTGTGTGGAACTTTTTAGCCCAACTTGGAGTTATGGGCTTGTGAGTTGAGTGTTTGCTAGTAAGGCCTAGCTTAGTTTGTTGCACTTGTTAGGCCTAGTTAGCCATACTTGGGTAAACAAGGGAAGCACCTTAGGCCTAATAAACTCTCCTTTGCTAATAGTAAAAGCTTGGTAGTCCTAGGTTAACCCATTTATTTGTGTAGAATATTATGGGTACAAACACTACATATGAGGAATTAAATCACTACTCAAAAGCTACAACATCAATATTGCATTAAAACCTAAAATGTAACATTACAAGACTACTCAAGCCTCTCTTAAACTCCTAAGATATTTCACCTACGGGAGAGAGCCGTATATATTTTTGTAGATGTATAATGAAATCAAAAGGCTTCTCTCTAGATTAGTGTTTAAGAAATTATCAAATTGCAAACAATGTGCATCAGATATATATATTAGTTTCACGAGGAAAGAGAGTGAGTGATGACGTGGCAGGAAAATCAAAGGCGATTTTTCAGATTTTTTTTTTTTTGGTCAATACTATTATATTAATATTGGAACAGAGTTACAAGGGAGAAGAGAAGAGAAAAATAGAACGATTTTTCAGATCTAGATTTTTCTGAAAATTTTCTCATGGAATCGGCATCTTGTTCTCGTGCAATCGATCCAAAGAGTAGCTCGACTCATGTTGCTGCTGAATCAAGCTTGATTGCATCTTCCCCTCTTTGGTTGATGTACTTCTAAATCTAAAATAAATAAAAAAACAAACAACAATTAATTAATAAAAACTAACACTTCCATAGATGTAGTTTTAAATCTCAAACACCATTTACATGTTCACTACTTTGGATACCTTAAAATTAAGAAGTGGTGTCTCAATTCCATACACATCCCCATCAGTGAAGATACGAAATGGTCGTCTTATTCACGAGTAAGATCTTAGTCATAGAGAGAGGAGTAGAAGACTTGAAGCCTTATAGATCCCATCAAAACTATTTGGCTTCTTGTATTTGAATGAACCAGACTTCTATAGACTTGATATTCGACTGAATCGTGAGAGGAGAAATCATTATGCTAAATCAAGGGTTATTTTGTCTCCCACCATGCTATATGTAAAGATTCCCACAAAAACACAAAATTCAGTAATTCATAAATCATTCTTCTTTTGTTTCTTGCTCAGTCGAAGAAGAAAAATTGGATGATTTAGATCAGAGATATGTGGAAACGGCAGAGTATAGTCATATTTGCCCTAAAATGCAAGAAAGGTCATCTTCTTATATAGTAAACCCTAAGCCTGAGGACTAACACTACAGAGGCATGTTCCATGTCCAAACTTGAGCCCATTCGGTATAGGATCCTATCCTCTGGCGCAAACACAATTGTAAATGTTATTTTTTAACCACCACTATCTCAATAGAGTTACATTTCTTGTAATGCTGCAAGTTCCGACAGTTACTACTACTAGGTATTTTCTTTGGGATGCTGATCAACCATTTTTATTGCATCTTTTGAGGTTTGATCAGCTTAATTTTTGAAGTACAAGGTGGGAAGCATGGATGCTAAAAATGAATTGGCCAAAGCGAAATTGCTCATAATTAAAATAAGGTAATTCAAAACGAGGTCAGATTGGGTTGTATGGATGTAGCTACGGAAAATACATTCAGCTGTGACATTGGGAATATTCCTTCCGAACTTTCTCCTTTCTAGTGTCAGAAACTAGGACGAACCTGCAACATCATATGGTATATACATTTCCTCGTTTCTCCTGACTCTAAAAGCGAATGGAGATGAAGTTCAGATGCAGGTAGCCAACACTGCACCTTCATGTTTTGTGAGAATACGGGCATCCAACTCAAAACCAATTGGCAATGAGTGGAGAGGCCCTAAGGGATTATAAACCGCAGGATATTAGAAACCCATACAATGTGGGACTAATAGTCTCAACACGCCCCCTCACGTGTAGCCTCGTTGGGTCTAACACGTGGACAATAAATTGGGTGACGCGGAGTAAGGCGCGGTCAAATGACTCGTCGCAAATAGCCTGCTCTGATACCATGTGAGAATACGGGCATCCAACTCAAAACCAATTGGCAATGAGTGGAGAGGCCCTAAGGGATTATAAACCGCAGGATCTTAGAAACCCATACAATGTGGGACTAATAGTCTCAACATGTTTGTCAAAGGTGCTCATCATCTCTGTCACTGAACAACAACAGCGTGACCAATTTTTCTTTTTTGGTTCAATGATCTTGTTGCTCCTGGTCTAAACATATCAATCTGTCTTTAGACCTTACAAATATATCTCCTCCTAGAGAGGTCAATCTTTCAAGATATGCTTACGTTTTTCACGTTTGCATTCTCCGGTAATTAGTTTATCATAGTTACTGGTTTTGTTTGCTTTTTTTTTTTTTTTTTTTTTTTTCGGTAATCTTTGTGGTCGATCTGAAGTGCTTTTACATTCTCGTTCATCGATCATTAATTTTGTCTCAAATCTCAATCTTTTCCCTGAGAATCTTCGATCAATTTTTGGTAATCAAGTTATTTCCAAAAAAAAAAAAAAAAAAAAAAATTGGATATATCGATCCATTATTTCAGCGTTTTCCTATGATGTCTTCGGAATCGCTATCTGTCGTCTTTTTGTTTTGTGGATATCAAACACCAGAGGTTTTCATTTTTATTCTTCTGGTCTTCACATCCATCACTATAAATTCATATTCTCTAACCACTTGTTTGTATTCCTGATCATGCAATCCAGGAAGCAAAACTTGATGTTACTGATCATTTCAGTCTGATCAATGATTTTTTTAATCATTTTGCTTATATTTTTTTTTATACCTAATGAAATGGTATTCATGTCCTCTGTTGTTTGTTTTTTGTGTGCATTTTCTGTTTGGAGCACATATTCCAAACTTCACTCGAAGTTGTTTTATTTCACCAAAGTCTTTCCTTTTATCAAAAACATTCGGAATACAAATCCAATTCTGAATATATTCTTTGATATCCAAATATATTTGTTTCTATCCGAAGCTCTTTTTATTCCCAAAATATATTTCCCAACTCCCGGGAAGTTAATTCAATCCAAACATTTTATTGTTTCCTTTCCAAACCTGTTGAAGATAATAATTTCAATATCTTTTACAGTTTCAGATTTGATCAATCAAATCCATTTCTTACGTTTATGTCGTCTGCATTATCTATGTCACATCATCTGGACAATGCTAAATGGTGGAGTTAAAAGCTTCTGCTAAGATCAAAATTCATTCACCAGTGGGGTACGGTCGCATCTCAAGAAACTACTCCGTAGATGTTCCAGTTATAGAGTGAGGAATCCACACAATGAAGACTATGTTTCGGTATAGAGTGAGGAATCCACACAATGAAGACTATGTTTCGGTGTTACCGTTCAAGCATTCCGGCGTTGCTGTTCAAGAGTGTTTCCAGGAATCACTCAATATTAGATCGTCTGAAGTGCATTTTTGTTCAGTTCAAGTTGTACACTTCAATTCCCTCTGTGTCCAACTTGATGGGGGGTGTTGGAATATTTAGTCAATCCACAAGATATATCAAGGTAAACGTGTAGTGAGCTGATGTAGCCGTGAAGACCGTGTGCAGCAGTTTATTTAGATAATTACGCAATCAGTTATCTACAAATGTAATACCTAGTCAAAGAAGAGATAACGCACTGTATTATCTCATAGGTTTAGCAAACACAAGAAACTCTATAAGAGCATCTCCAACAATGGGTGTTAAAAATCCTATGTGGAATTTTTATTTAGATCCTTATTTACGGGGTCATATGTATGTGGCAAAAATAATAGTGTTTTGCTCATGAACCATCTCCAATAGTATGGGGTCTTATTTTTAAAATTTGTTATTTTGGATAATGACAAAATTGATTCCCTCTTTCCTATTGGTTCATAACAATTTATTTAAAAATTAAAAGATTAAAATATAGTTAAAATGATGATGTGGAGGTCAATCCCAAGGTCTAAATAAGACCTTCTCCAAGACCTTCTGTTGATGGTGGTTTTTAGACAAGGGGTAAAATCGTAAAACCCCATGACCTAGTGTTACCCGCAACACATTAACTAAGACCATTTAACTCAGGTGTAAATAATTAATAGGGGTATTTTTTCAAAATACCAGATTAGGGTTTTTAACACAGAACCCTAATTCCAAAATCAAGCCGCACCCTGCGCTCCATGGCAACAATGCCAAACCAAGCCGCATCTTTGCGCACCATGGCAACAATGCCAAACCAAGCCGCATCTCGCGCACCATGGCAACAATGCCAAACCAAGCCGCATCTTTCGCTCCATGGCAACAATGCCAAACCAAGCCGCATATCTTTGCGCACCATGGCGGCAATGTCAAACCAAGCGCATCTTGCGCACCGCGGCAACAATTCCAAATCTCCAAGCCGCTATGCCTTTGGCCCACGCCAATTATAGCGCCCTAGGCTCTCAAGACTTGCAACTAGGTCAACATGGCCGCACGTGCCATTGGCACATGCCAACACGTGCCGCAAGCCATATTTCTAAGCCGCTATGCCTTTGGCCCATGCCAAACATAGCGCCCTAGGCTCGCAAAACTTGCAACTAGGTCAACATAGCCGCACGTGCCATTGGCACATGCCAACACGTGCCGCAAGCCATATTTCTAAGCCGCTATGCCTTTTGCCCATGCCAAACATAGCGCCCTAGGCTCGCAAGACTTGCAACTAGGTCAACATGGCCGCACGTGCCATTGGCACATGCCAACACGTGCCGCAAGCCATATTTCTAAGCCGCTATGCCTTTGGCCCATGACAAACATAGCGCCCTATGTTTGCAAGACTTGCAACTAGGTCAACATGGCTGCACGTGCCATTGGCACATGCCAACACGTGTCGCAAGCCATATTTCCAAAGCCGCTACGCCTTTGGCCCACGCCAAATATAGCGCCCTAGGCTCGCAAGACTTGTAACTAGGTCAACATGGCCGCACGTGCCATTGGCACATGCCAACACGTCCCGCAAGCCATATTTCTAAGCCGCTATGCCTTTGGCCCATGCCAAACATAGCGCCCTAGGTTTGCAAGACTTGCAACTAGGTCAACATGGCCGCACATGCCATTGGCAGATGCCAACACGTGCCGCAAGCCATATTTCCAAGCCGCTATGCCTTTGGCCCACGCCAAACATAGCGCCCTAGGTTTGCAAGACTTGCAACTAGGTCAACATGGCCGCACATGCCATTGGAACATGCCAACACGTGCCGCAAGCCATATTTCCAAGCCGCTATGCCTTTGGCCCACGCCAAACATAGCGCCCTAGGTTTGCAAGACTTGCAACTAGGTCAACATGGCCGCACATGCCATTGGCACATGCCAAACACACACGCTGGTAGCCTAACTTGCAAACCGTGCACTCTACAACCAAGGCATTCCGCACATACCATTGGCACATGCCAAACACACACGCTGGTAGCCTAACTTGCAAACCGTGCAACCTACAACCAAGGCATTCCGCACATACCATTGGCACATGCCAAACACACACGCTGGTAACCTAACTTGCAAACCATGCAACCTACCACCAAGGCATTCCGCACATGCCATTGGCACATGCCACACGCGCCACTAGCAGCGCCGCTTGCACTCAAGATGCAACCAACACTCGAGACATCGACAAAAACTGGGGGATGCTTCTTTAGGGTTTTGGTTTGGCGGTCACAGCATGCAGCTGTTGATGGTGGTTTTTAGACAAGGGGTAAAATCGTAAAACCCCATGACCTAGTGTTACCCGCAACACATTAACTAAGAGCATTTAACTCAGGTGTAAATAATTAATAGGGGTATTTTTTCAAAATACCAGATTAGGGTTTTCAACACAGAACCCTAATTCCAAAACCAAGCCGCATACTGCGCACCATGGCAACAATGCCAAACCAAGCCGCATCATTGCGCACCATGGAAACAATGCCAAACCAAGCCGCATCTGCGCACCATGGCAACAATGCCAAACCAAGCCGCACCACCTGCGCACCATGGCAACAATGCCAAACCAAGCGCATACTGTGCAACATGGCAACAATGCCAAACCAAGCCGCACCCTGCGCACCATGGCAACAATGCCAAACCAAGCCGCATACTGCGCACCATGGCAACCATGCCAAACCAAGCCGCACTCTGCGCACCATGGCAACCATGCCAAACCAAGTCGCACGCTGCGCACCATGGAAACCACGCCAAACCAAGCCGCATACTGCACACCATGGCAACAATGCCAAACCAAGCCGCACCCTGCGCACCATGGCAACAATGCCAAACCAAGCCGCATACTGCGCAACATGGCAATAATGCCAAACCAAGCCGCATACTGCGCACCATGGCAACAATGCCAAACCAAGCCGCACCCTGCGCACCATGGCAACAATGCCAAACCAAGCCGCATACTGCGCAACATGGCAACAATGCCAAACCAAGCCGCATGCTGCGCACCATGGCAACAATGCCAAACCAAGCCGCATACTGCGCACCATGGCAACCATGCCAAACCAAGCCGCACTCTGCGCACCATGGCAACCACGCCAAACCAAGCCGCACTCATGCCACGCACGCCACTAGCAGCTCTGGCATTGCCACTTGCGCTCGAAGTACAACCCGCAACAAGGGCATTCCGCACATGCCAATGGCACATGCCACACGCGCCACTAGCAGCGCCACTTGCACTCAAGGTGCAACCAACGCTCGAGATATAAACACAAAATGGGGGATGCTTTCCCGGGGTTTTGGTTTGGCGGTCCTGACTTGCAGCGTACACTACGCTCATATTAAGAAAGCGTGAAAAGGAATAAAGCGGTCAAATAAATGAGGAAATAATGGTGAAAATGTTTTCACCCATAAACACCTTGCGGTTACCACCTCCTCCCATTATTTCACCCTTTACTATCTTCCTTCATGAGGCCAGGATACGTTTCAATCTCGACTTGTATAAATAGGTCTTACCTATTTCCACCAGACAATAAGTCTCGGTCAGGAGAAAAATACTACACTCTCAGAAAAGGCAACTTTGCAAGCTCTCCAAAAAGCTTTCATCTCTTGCAAGCTTACGAAGCTTCCACTTTATGATACAAGTCGAGACACTACTCTCCCAGAATTATTCTGGTCTCAACACCTTTCTTTGCTTCCCTCCCCAAATCAACCCTTCTCCTCCACTTTGTGACCGAAGCAAGTCTTGAACGGCCATTTCTTGGTTTAGGCCGGACTTGTACAGATTGATCTCTCGAATCTATAAAGTGCTCACGTGCAGCACATTTGTTTAGGGTTTGAACCAGTTTCTCACTCACCTACCGAATTTACCGAAATCGGCAGAAACGATTTTTACCCATAAACAGTGAGGTAAAATATTAGGGAGCCATGTCCTACGAGATCTTCGGTTTTACTAACAATTAATGTCAAAGGCTTTTACTCAATCAGCTCAAATGGACTGACAAGTGACAATCAGTGTTGATCGCAAATTCGCAATGCTCTTATGATACCGAAAATTACAAGGGTGTCGCAGGCATAACTATAAAATGTGATGCTACAATATATTTCTGAACAAGGGTGTCCTGTGATAGGTGTGTTTTGGTTTGGTAGGGCGGAACTAAAACTAGGCCGAGCTACTTTGAATCTCTACGCCGGCAAAATTAAAATTTGAATACACCAAAATTTGTGCTACAACCTAATACTAGACAGATTGAAAAGATTTTTGCAAATGGCAAACTACGTCGATATGCAAACACAGGCCTAGCATTTAGCATACAATACATTAGGCTCTCTTGTTCGGGTATACACAAGTATTCGCATTAGGCTTTGTTATTACGAGCGCAAATTGAGATGAAATTGGTTTGCAGGTAGCCAATACATTAGCAGTGTCAGTGCGGGAAAAACAATATGCGATAGAAATGAAAACATTGGTTCGAATTTCGAAAACCTTAGTCTACTCCGATCTAATACGATTTCAAACTTTGAGAATTAAGGTTTAAAGGACATTAAATGTGTTATGACATATCTCTGTGGTAAAACTAGGCTGCTGCTTGTTAAATGGCTATTTGATCTAGTATTCTAAAAAGGTAAGCATGACTTGGTTCTTGAGATTTACAACTTACGGTATCAAAATTGGTTACTTCCATGAGGTTATGATGACTAAAGTAATCAAAATAAATTTACAATACATTACCAAATTTTAAAACTTAAATGACAACAAATTGCTTGCCACAATTATCTTTATTGGATCCTTCTTCTCATAAACCATTGAGACAAGTATCATTCTTCATTTCATCCATGGATACCACCGATGCTCTCTAATCATCTTTATGTTCCCTCTTTACTTTGTAATGTCTCGGTTAGGACGCAAATCTAGAAAAGAAGCGAAAACCTATCAAGATTCATGGGTTATCCAAAACCCTTTTTTCTACTACACAAGGGTTTGGAGTATTCAACCCATAACAATACTTCCAGAGGAAAAATCATTGGCTGAAATCTAAGGATGATTGAGCCTCCATCCATGGTATACGTAGAGAGGGCATCTTATATATTATATATAGTAAACCCTAAGGCTGTCCTTCTCGTAACTAGTAAGTGCTTAGGCAAACCTGCCAAACTATACCTAGTCCAACGTTGGTTACCCCTTATAGCCATTGTGATCGTAGTATCAAGGAAATTTGAGGAATTGGTAAGACTATACCATTCCATCGTCTGCAATCTAGCACTAACTTGCAATTTTGAATTGTCAAACTGTTAGCTTTTTCTTTTTCAAACCAATTGAAAAATGTCAAACGCTAGATTGAAAATGGTGACAGAGGTTGTTGGATAAACCAGATGCAAACTGAAAATGATCCATTTGGTCGGTTCAAAGGAGTGGTTTGCATCCACTATGGGCATGACAAAGTGGTAAATCAGCGGTCCAATCTTTACCGAGAAATAGTAGATTTTTATCGCGCTGGAGTTGCGACCTAGTAACCATCACTCCGGATTGAGTATTCTCTCCTATTTGAGTTACCTTTCAGAGAAGAATCATTATGCTAACTCAAGGAGATCAACCTTCAGATTTAGGTACATTTTCAGTTTGAAGAAGAAAAAATAAATTACACTAAAATTAAAATATTGGTTCGAATCCGAGGAAAAAGCTTGAAGTCTACTTTGAGCTACTGCGATTTCAAACCTTGTGAATTAAGGTTGAAATGACCGTGTATTGTGAGATAACATGTGAGTCTGAGGAAGAAGATCAACTTGTGAATTGAGCTTGAAAAACTTCCACTTCTCTCAACCGTATTCTTTGGACCACCACTATTACCTTCACTGGATCCCCTTGCTCATACACAATTGCATACACTTATCGACTCCTCAATTTCGTCGTCAGTTTCAGATACTCATTTCCAACTCTACTCTGCTTACACCATATTCTTGACTTTGTGCCACACTTAAAAGCCTTGGAGACTAGGTTGCTTCAAAAAGCTAAAATTCCAACCTACATGGAGTTCTTGAGGAATGCGCTGTAGCATTAACAGAAACATTTTAGATGCCAGCACTTTCTAACTCAACAAGAAGCAGGTTTTATCGCAGTTACTAAAATCATAACAAAAGTTTCACAAGGCAATGAGTATCATCAACATTTCAATCTCCATCTCTTCGGGTTTTTTTTTAACATCCCGAGTTTTTGTGATCATGAAATTTCTTTGTTGAAATTATATAAACCAAACAAGGAATATTCCAATCTTACTTTGATAGTTAGCTCTATAACTACAACAATGTAAAAATGAAATCAGATTAAGGAAGCAATTTATGTGATTGATATATATTGGAACTAGAGCATTTTGATACATCAATAGATTCAGACTAAATGGAAATAAGATAAATGATGATGGTCCAATGAAATTGACTCAGGTATTTAGACATTTTAATTGTTTGAAATGAAGAAGAGAAAAGGGAAAACTAAACATTAAATTCTCAACATTAAACAGTAATCTGAGGGAGGATTTTAACGTTGTCTAGAAAAAAAATAAAAAATAATAATTAAAACTTACACATACAAGATCTACTTTCCACACCGTCCGCATCAAAACAGCGCTAATATAAGAGTCTATGGAGCAGGTATGTCCAAGATCAAGGAGCAGAATTACTAAATGTTGAGAGGAGAAATCATTGTGCCAAATTTAGGATGACTGATTGTGTCTCCTCCTCCATGCTATATGTAAAGATTCCCAAACAAATCCAGATTTCAATATTTGATAAATCATTTATATTTCTTGTTAACTGTTACCCACTGAAACGAAGAAGAAGAATTGTTGGATAATAAAGATCAGATCACAGAGAGAAAGAAAGAGAGATGGATTGTTGTGGAGGCGGCGGAGTAGTGTTTTGCCCTAGAAAAAAAAAGGCCATCTCTAGTGTTTATATAGTGCATATAAACCCTAAAGCCTGTCCCTGTCATCACACCTTTTGTCTAACCTCAAGCCCAACTTTTGCTAACCTTGTCTAACTTAAGCCCCTTTGGTTGAGTTCACAAGTAATACTATGCACCACACTTTGGTTAACCAGAATAAGTGGTAGGAATAGAGCAGTCCATAATCTCAGCAAGGTCTTGCAAATAATGAACCTCGAATGGCCATTTTAGCATCTCCAATATAGCACGACCCTAATTATCCAAGTAAACATCAAGTTAACTGTTGTAAGGAAACAAGTAACTTCATGTTGTACTGGTTGCAAACTATGGTGTTGAGAACTTCCCTTATACATTTGTGTGGAATAAGTCAGTCCCTCCAAAGGTAAACTTCCTAGTCTGGTGTTTAATCCATGAAAAGCTTAATACCATTGACACTATGCAAAATAAAGGTATTGACATCTACAATTCATGTGTCCTCTGTGGAGATGACATCTGAATCGCAAGACCACATCTTCCTTCACTGTAAAATAGCGCATAGAATATGGTCTTGGTCTTACCTAGAAAGCTGTTGGTCATGGGTACTGCCAATGAACATGAGGATGCTTGCTTTGGGATGGAATCATGTACACTTCTCAACCTCAGGAAACTACATATGGAGTCTCATCCCGGCTGCCATAGTCTTTACAATTTGGACGGAACGCAACAATCGAATATTTGAGAAAAATTACAATTTCAAAACTGAGATGGATTTGGGTGTTGCTGTAAAGTCTTTGATATTAGCTTGGGTTAATGCATCATGAAAAAAAGTACATTTGAACTTTACAAGCTCTGTACTCAATAACTGGGAAGCTCTCTTTATTTAATGTCTCATGTAATTTACGCTTCCTTTTAATCTACCACTGGTAGACCCCCTGTACATTCTTCTTCTTTCAATATATCTTCTCTCCTTATCAAAAATAATATAAAATAATGAAGAGTCTGACTCTAAATTGTAGTGCTGAGCTAACTAACTTGGCTAAAGTGACGGACTCAACAAGCAATGGCCGCAGTCCACAAGTAATAAATTAGCAATGGAAAAAGCAAACAATAATATAGAGAGAAATTAAATCACTACTTGATTACTAGAACATCATCAAGAATAATACTCCCAAGACCACCTAAGTCACTGATTTTCACTTTGAACACCCTAACAATTCTCCTGTCTCCTCAGAATTTAACATACAAAACTCCAAGTCAAAGTAATTTTTTCAAAAGATTATACCAGAATACATGAAGCAAAGGTAATATAGGCATCTTTCATGTACAGATCTACAACCATCTTAAGACCAATATACTAAATATGAGCATCAACTACAACTACAGTCAGCTGAACACTATAGCCAAATCATAGAATGGCCACTTTGCTACCTTCCAAAAGATTATCCCATAGACTCTAGCGATACATGAACAAGGTTTAAGAAAATTCGAGATCTTCCATGTGTTCAAGGAGTCTTCGAAAAATTAACCTTTAAAATAAAAATACTTCAAACTTCGATTCACTTTTGAGAGGAGAAACCATTATGCCAAATTAAGAATGATTGTGTCTATTCCATGCTATATTTAAAGGTTCCCAAATCCAAGACTCAATTCATAACTCATTCTTCTTGGAAATCAGATTTAGGTCACAGAGAGATGTGGATGTTTGATGGATGTTGGATGATGGAGATCTAGATTTAGTTCATAGAGAAATGTTGAGGAGTAGCGCTGGTTGATTAGGATTTGAGTAGTCCAGTGTGTTTGCCCTAAATGAAACTAAGGTCATCTTATGTTATATAGTACTAGTAAAACCTAGGCCCATCCTTACCACTAGAGCCCGTTTGCATTTGTTTCCCAAGTGGGTGTCAAACTTAAAACGTTTTTGTAATTCTTTCAGATCATAACCATGTCAACCTCCAAGAATGACCATTTGTTCATAGGCATGCTAAGTTAACATTACTTCCACAAACTAACAATTGCCCGTTAAGTTATTTTTAAAACACGAGACATGTTACACGGTACCACCACTATCTAAAATTATATATCTTGTAATGTCTGCACATATTGTGATTTACTAGGTAGGTCTTTTCGGGATTGGTCCACAACCATTTTTATTGCAGCTTGAGGTTTCGTCGGTTCAATTAATAATTTTTTTGGCTTATGCATTCGGAGTGTTCTTTGAAGTACAAGGTCCGAAGCATGGATGCTAAAAATAAATTGGCGCAAGCGAAATGGCTCATAACAAAAACAAGGTTTCTCAAAATGAGGTCAGAATCAGAGAATGACCATTTGATCATAGGCAACCTTGCAAGTACAACGGTGTAGGCAACTTATTTCTCTATGAACACATGTCTACCCATAATAATATGATACAGCATAACCTGTATATATGACATACAATAATATATGGTTGGGTTTGGCTGCTGTGGATTTTTTGGCCAAGCATAAAATGGTCATTTTATGATTAGGGGGCAAAATGATCAATTTGTAATTGGCTAGCCTAGTCCAAGTTAAACAACCTAATCAAAACACGTACACTTAAGCATTATGACCACGGTTCATCTTCCAAGCTCCATGAAGCAATGTTCGAGCCTAAACACAAGACAAAGTTTTAGACAAGTTGAAACTCGAGCTGGAGTCAAGGTGAGATTAAGTCTAGGCACGGGACTAAGCGAGGAAGATGAAGCTTAGCCTTCAACTCAGGAGAAGGGGAAGCCTCCGCAAACACAGAGCTCGAGCTTAGCCTAAGCTAAGGAACGACACGAAGACGAACCTCAGGGTAAGTTAGCTTCCACCCATACCTTAGATTGATCATCCTCCGCAAAGATGTGGCCTAACCTCAGTCTAGCAATACATGTCAACGCATGGTTCCTCTTCTATGGACGGTCATGCAATTAGGCCTCCCAACTACATTATACCCATGATTATACCCAAAGAAGGAAATAAGTGAATAGAAATTAAGAGAGAAAGCAATGGCAGAGAATGACAATAATCTGGTAAAAGGAACAACAATGAACCACCACAAGATTCGTCAGATGCAACATGCAAAAAGAGAAATTGAGAGTTTGACAAGTACTGAGATGGAAAGATTAATCCCCTTTCTGAATCAGGAAATAGCCAGAAAGAGAGAGCAAGAGAAATTTGAACAGTTAAGAATTGAGAATGATAAAGAGTTTCAGTTATGGTTGAGGAAGTGCGATGCCAAACTGCTTAGTAGATTACACTTGGAAAATTAACTCCAAACTCTAAGAATGGCCATTTCGAAACTATTGCACATGGTAAATAGGTCCGATAAGCAAAACATTAGATTCTCCTCTGCAAATACAAAGCATATAGAATGAAGTTCAAATGCAAGGTAGGCAAACATTTACAAGCAAGCTTTGCTAGTCGAATATAATCAAAGTAAAGGTGAACTTCAGATTTACATACATTTTTACTTTCAAGAAGAACCACCACCGAGGAGAATAAGTCCCTGATTCGAAGACTAGGCAAAGAAGATCTGCAGCACTAGGGCTCCATGGTACACCTAGATCACACAAAGTCAAGAAGCAAATACTCAAAGTAAATGGCTAATAGTGTAAAGTTTCGTAAGTCAGATTTCAAATTTAGAGCATCCAAGAGGCTTTAGAGAACATGAAATTTGCTAGTGAAAAAAGACAAGCCAAGCAAGGAATGCCAATTTGCGTTGATGCGGCTTCATAAGTGCACCGAGCTTAGAATGAAATCAAAGAAGAAACCAATTCAACTATGCAAGTGAGTTCAGTTGAAATTACATCACTTTGATATATCAAAAACTACGCCTAGCAGATTCAGAGATGTAATTGGACATTTATCTGTTTAAATTGCAGAATATCAAAGTATAATTAATCATCCATTCACTACTGTATTTTCCATAATATCAAAAGAGAGGAGTCTACGAAGAATAAAAATTATCACAGTAGGTTTGTGGTGCGTCCCCGAATCGTCGAGTAAAGTGACGCCTCGAAGATCTGCTGAAGATCCCCTGAAACCTTTCCTTTCTTTAACTTCAAATTTGCGGCAGCCATCAATTTGTTGTTTCCCGTGCGATTTCCTTGATTAATTGACCACCATGAAAATAACATCCTGCAAATAGTATTACCCAAAAGTGGAAAACCAAAATGCTAGAAACACCATCAGTGATGGAAGTACAAGTGGAGTGAAAATGCAAAACAGCTCCACAAGTAAATTCTAAAATCTGTTCCTCCGTCATTTAGAAGAAGAACTAAACATTAGGAAAAAATTAAGATATGGGTTTAATCAAGGAGGAAAAAATGTTATCGATAAACCAATTTCTTTCCATTTACTTGTGAGAGGAGAAATCATTATGCTCAATCAAAGATGATTCTTCTTCCTCTAATTCTTTGTGTGAATTGTTGGATGAGATATGATCAGAGTGAGATGTGGAGGCGGCGGAGTTTGAGTTTGGATGAGACGTAGTGTTTGCCCTAGACGAACATGAGAGAGGTCATCTTATTATATACTAAACCCTAAGCCTGCCCTTATCTCTTGAGGTTTGGCAAACCACCTTGTCCAATTTGAGCCCATGCCCGTTTGGTGATCGTAGTGCAGAGAAATTATAGACTAACTTTTTTTTTTTTTGACTTAAAATTAAAGGTTGAGATTGTGTTAAAAGAAAAATGTAACAAGGATCAAAAGGACCCCATTTTTCCTATTGTTGATGGTGGATTTTAGACAAGGGGTAAAATCGTAAAACCCCATGACCTAGTGTTACACGCAACACATTAACTAAGAGCATTTAACTCAGGTGTAAATAATTAATAGGGGTATTTTTTCAACATACCAGATTAGGGTTTTCAACACAGAACCCTAATTACAAAACCAAGCCGCATACTGCGCACCATGGCAACAATGCCAAACCAAGCCGCATACTGCGCACCATGGCAACAATGCCAAACCAAGCCGCATACTGCGCACCATGGCAACAATGCCAAACCAAGCCGCACCATGCGCACCATGGCAACAATGCCAAACCAAAGCATCTTGTGCAACATGGCAACAATGCCAAACCAAGCCGCACCCTGCGCACCATGGCAACAATGCCAAACCAAGCCGCATGCTGCGCACCATGGCAACAATGCCAAACCAAGCCGCATACTGCGCACCATGGCAACAATGCCAAACCAAGCCGCACCCTGCGCACCATGGCAACAATGCCAAACCAAGCCGCATACTGTGCAACATGGCAACAATGCCAAACCAAGCCGCATGCTGCGCACCATGGCAATAATGCCAAACCAAGCCGCATACTGCGCACCATGGCAACCATGCCAAACCAAGTCGCACTCTGCGCACCATGGCAACCACGCCAAACCAAGCCGCATACTGCGCACCATGGCAACAATGCCAAACCAAGCCGCACCCTGCGCACCATGGCAACAATGCCAAACCAAGCCGCATACTGCGCAACATGGCAACAATGCCAAACCAAGCCGCATACTGCGCACCATGGCAACAATGCCAAACCAAGCCGCACCCTGCGCGCACCATGGCAACAATGCCAAACCAAGCCGCATCTTTGCGCAACATGGCAACAATGCCAAACCAAGCCGCATCTTTGCGCACCATGGCAACAATGCCAAACCAAGCCGCATCTTTGCGCACCATGGCAACCATGCCAAACCAAGCCGCACTCTGCGCACCATGGCAACAATGTCAAACCAAGCCGCATACTGCGCACCATTGAAACCATGCCAAACCAAGCCGCAGTCTGCGCACCATGGCAACCATGCCAAACCAAGTCGCACTCTGCGCACCATGGCAACCACGCCAAACCAAGCCGCATCTTGCACAATGGCAACAATGCCAAACCAAGCCGCACCTGCGCACCATGGCAACAATGCCAAACCAAGCCGCATCTTTGCGCAACATGGCAACAATGCCAAACCAAGCATATCTGCGCACCATGGAAACAATGCCAAACCAAGCGCGCCCTGCGCACCATGGCAACAATGCCAAACCAAGCCGCATATTGCGCAACATGGCAACAATGCCAAACCAAGCCGCATCTTTGCGCACCATGGCAACAATGCCAAACCAAGCCGCATCTGCGCACCATGGCAACCATGCCAAACCAAAGCGCACTCTGCGCACCATGGCAACCACGCCAAACCAAGCCGCACTCTGCGCACCATGGCAACAATGCCAAACCAAGCCGCACTCTGCGCACCATGGAAACCATGCCAAACTAAGCCGCTATGCCATTGGCACATGCCAAATATAGCGCCCTAGGCTTGCAAAACGTGCAACTAGGTCAACATGGCCGTACGTACCAATGGCACATGCCAATATGCTCGCTAGGCGGCCTTTTTCTACCCAAGCCACGGCCCTAACGGCCCCGCATGCTATTGGCACATGCCAACATGCTCGCTAGCGGCCTTTTCTATCAAAATCACGGCCCTAACGGCCACGCATGCCATTGGCACATGCCAACATGCTCGCTAGCTAGTTTCCCTAGCAAAATCACGGCCCTAACGACCACGCATGCCATTGGCACATGCCAACATGCTCGCTAGCTAGTTTCCCTAGCAAAATCACGGACCTAACGACCACGCATGCCATTGGCACATGCCAACATGCTCGCTAGCTAGTTTCCATATCAAGGTCACGGCCCTAACGGCCACGCATGCCATTGGCACATGCCAACATGCTCGCTAGCTAGTTTCCCTAGCAAAATCACGGCCCTAACGGCCACGCATGCCATTGGCACATGCCAACATGCTCGCTAGCTAGTTTCCCTATCAAGGTCACGGCCTTAATGGCCACGCATGCCATTGGCACATGCCAACATGCTCGCTAGCTAGTTTCCCTAGCAAAATCACGGCCCTAACCGCCACGCATGCCATTGGCACATGCCAACATGCTCGCTAGCTAGTTTCTCCATCAAGGTCACGGCCCTAAAAGCCATGCATGCCATTGGCACATGCCAACATGCTCGCTAGCTAGTTTCCCTAGTAAAATCACGGCCCTAACGGCCACGCATGCCATTGGCACATGCCAACATGCTCGCTAGCTAGTTTCCCTATCAAGGTCACGGCCCTAATGGCCACGCATGCCATTGGCACATGCCAAACACACTTATTTGGTAGCCTAACTTGCAAACCGTGCAACCTACCACCAAGGCATTCCGCACATGCCATTGGCACATGCCAAAAACACACGTAGTCGCCTAACTTGCAAACCAGTGCAACCTACCACCAAGGCATTCCGCACATGCCATTGGCACATGCCAAAACACACGCTGGTAGCCTAACTTGCAAACCGTGCAACCTACCACCAAGGCATTCCGCACATGCCATTTGGTAGCCTAACTTGCAAACCGTGCAACCTACCACCAAGGCATTCCGCACATGCCATTGGCACATGCCAAACACACTTGGTAGCCTAACTTGCAAACCGTGCAAACTACCACCAAGGCATTCGCACATGCCATTGGCACATGCCACACGCGCCACTAGCGGCGCCACTTGCACTCAAGATGCAACCAACACTCGAGACATCAACCCAAACCGGGGATGCTTCTTTAGGGTTTTGGTTTGGCGGTCCTGACATGCGGCGTACACTACGCTCACATTAAGAAAGCGTGAAAAGGAATAAAGCGGTCAAATAAAGAGGAAATAAAGGTGAAAAACGTTTTCACCCATTAAACCATGCGGTTACCACCTCCTCCCATTATTTCACCCTTTACTCTCTTCCTTCATGAGGCCAGTACGTTTCAATCTCGACTTGTATAAATAGGTCTTACCTATTTCCACCGAGAGAACAAGTCTCGGTCGGGAGAAATATACTACACTTACACTCTCGGAAAGGCAACTTTGCAAGCTCTCCCAAAAAGCTTTCATCTCTTGCAAGCTTCCTAAGCTTTCACTTTACGATACAAGTCGAGATACTACTCTCCTCAACACCTTTCTTTGCTTCCCTCCCCAAATCAACCCTTCTCCTCCACTTTGTGACCGAAGCAAGTCTGGAACGGCCATTTCTTGGTTTAGGCCGGACTTGTACATATTGATCTCTCGAATCTATAAAGTGCTCACGTGCAGCACATTTGTTTAGGGTTTGAATCAGTTTCTCACTCCCCTACCGAATTTACCGAAATCGGCGAAACGATTTTTACCCATAAACAATTGGCGACCACAGCGGGAGGATTGATCTATCGGCTACAATGTCAGACTGTCGATCTCATTCTTCGACCCAGATGTCAAGATGGTAGGGGAAGGCGACTCGATCCGACTAAACTACCAGACGACCGGTTACCGTTGCAAAAACTACACGAGAAAAGCGGGGACTCGTTGAAGATGCCACCAGCAATTGGGGACTTGCGACTCGGTCAGACTCAACTACCGAGACGACCGGTTACTAGTTATAAAAACTACACAAGAAAGCGGGGACTTGCCGAAGATGCTACCACTCGATCCGGCTCAACTACCGGACGACCGGTTACCGGTTGCAAAAACTACGAGAAAGCGGGGACTCGTAGAGAAGATGCTATCAACGATTGGGGACTTCTTGACGATGCTACCAACAAAGCCGCCTTTTACATGGAGAGGGCGTGTTCACAAAAACCTATGAAGTGAGTAAATTTAGGCTTGCGCAAGACATACGATCTGTTTTTAGGCTCTTAGTAAAACCGTCATACTACTGAGTATTGTGCCTATGGCTAGCGCACACTTTCATAAAAGCAATATTCCTTTCACAAAACATAATCAGAGTCATTTTATCAAAACCATTCATCCCAGAAATAATCCAATATCCTCAAAAGCTAACATTTATCTATCAACCCAAGAAATCCAGGAAGACAAAAACCATAAACCAGGCGCTTTGTTTGCCTTTCAAAAAAAAAAAAAGCCACCTACCCGTACGTGCCTACTTTGAACAAAAATAATTACCTGTCACTATTGGAAGATGTTACTACAGTGACATTCGAAGAATTATTTATGATGAAGTATTTCCACAAGTTTATGAAAGGCATACCTATGGCTATGGTTTGCACCAGCACAAGAAAACAATAAAACAAATTGAAAGAGAAACGCTGGAGTACATAGATGGAATATGCTCGCCCACTTTATCACTACCGCGCTCACAGCTAACACCATGACGTGATAACAAACATACGAGGTAAAAAAGGGGAGCCAACCCATTTCATGAGCATAACACTTTTTGGAATTTGAATAAGGAAAGGATTTCCTGTTTGAGATACGTATGGGAAGAGGCAACTGGGCCCGCAAGAAAAAGTCCAAGCCAGCGCCCATTCTAAGACGATCCAGCGCCTACCAGACGCGCATGCCAAAAGCTCCTACCAGACGCGTATGCCAGAAGCGCTTGCCAGAAGTGCTTGCCAGACGCGATTACGAGGCACATGCCGGGCACACATGCCGCACGCGCATGCTAGCTGCGATACCACACTCTGTGCTAACGGTTTGCATCCTTCAGTAGCTAACATATTGCGCCATTCCAGCACCATCCTCTCCCTTCGAAACAGCGCCATGACTCCAGAACTTCGTGATCAAAACCGTGTCATCTCTGCACGATACACTTACGATCACTAGAACCAGAGACGTTTCCGCCACCCCAACGGTTCTTCAAGCATGGAAGCTCCAACCGTCACCAGAGACGCTACTCCACCATCAGGGTAAGATACTGGAAGATCCGGAAGAAGCCGACCTCCTTTTAGCACTGTTGATTTGATGAAAATACAAAAGATACTTCAGCAGGACGTGCGTTTATAGATGAAGAGGCTCGCGTTGCTCTTAAACGCCCAGTAGAAGGGGATAAGCAATCCAACTTCGTCACACGTAAAGATCAGGAAAGACTTCTCCAAAATCGAAAGCAAAGGAAACCAACAACTCTCCTGAGTTCACGGAGACCCTTCTTCCGTCGGGACCGCACTGACGGGAACTTCTCCAACAAAGTCGTACAGTCTATGATGAAACTTGAGTTGTGTGAGATTCTATGTTTCTCCAAGGCTTAGCGTCAAGACATATTTGCACCCCTCAACTGCACTACATCAGGAAAGCGGCGTTTCCATCCAGGGAAGCCGTTCCCAAACCCCAACCTCTCATAGGAAGCACGATCGATAGATGGGCGGGGACTCTAACCTCTGCTCTCTTGAGGGATGTCGAGTTTGTGAACGTGACGCGGTCTCCGACTTCAAAATGGTAACCGTCAAGGCTCGAGAGTTGCAAGGCGTTGTTTCAACGTTCTCTCCAGTAGCTCCGCATAAACGTTCTCTCCAGTAGCTACATATCAACGTTCTCTCCGAAGTAGCTACACATCAACGTTCTCAAAGCCGCTTCGCATCAACATTCGCTTCAACGCCACTCCTTCTGCAAAGGGTCATGCGCCACACTCCCCGGCCCGAGCTCCACCGCAGTAGCAATTACTACAAGGATGGAAACACGTAAACCATACTTGAGGACGGAAGATATACATGGGATCCCTTCCTTTGTCAAAGCTATGAAGAACAGTCCACCAAAAATCCGTACCCACAACAAGGTCCTCTACTCTTCAAGGGTGCGAGCGCAAGAACTTCATCACCTGCAGTATAGAAAACGCCTTCAACACTTTACGAGGCTGCGGAGGATCCCAGAGCTGCACTATCGAGAATATGTCATCATGTAATTTACGAGCATCCCGGTGTCACATCCGAGAAGAGTACGATAGGCTTATATCAAATCCCGTGGAAGGGGATTCAAGGCGATATAATGAAAGTAGGTCATGCATGGAGACTACCAGCGCAAGATGCTTTCACTCCCCTCAACCAGGTTATTACTGATTTCAATATCATCACTATCGAGGTTTTACGAGCCACGGGAATTTCTCAACATGAATCCGTATATGTGCACCTAAAACTCCAAAAACACGCCAGAAGGTTACATTCACGTGTTCATACATTCCATCATATCAAACCGAGAAGTATGGCCAAGGGGACTTCTCATTGCATCCCATTTCGTAAGATAGATCCCTAAATCGGCGTCCTCAAGTCTGCGGCGAGTCAACAAGGACGGATTCGAAGGAAGGGGAACGACTAGGTCATCCTCGTCGATAACAACGACGCATGCTCCAACGGGATATCTCTGCACAAAAGGAAATTTTCCATTTATAAAACAAGCGGCGGTAAAGTGTACGACAGTCCGCAAAGAAGAAGAAAACATCCGAGAGAAATTCAACAAGAAGAACCTTTCTCAAACGAGGGAGATGATGCGGTTGCGTTGGGTTTGAATACGAGAACCTTTAAAAAGGAAAGGAAGCAATGAGGGACGAACGCTACCAGATTTTTTGGCATGAACGATGATCTAATGGAAGCCGCACGTGAAGGAAAGCAAAATAAGGAAACTTTGTTGTCGAAGAAACGTCTACTCCTCTTTATTTACATAAGTCACGCCTGAAAGCACGGCTTCCAAGTTGTCTCCGGCCCCACCAATTCGCGCGACCTGCAAGCACACACGGCTTCTACACTTTGCGCTGGTCCCACCATCTAGCACACTCAGTATCCCAACTCACGCCAGCTTCCCAACGTCGCCCAAGCTGCACCGGCCCCACCAATTGCGCCGACCCTGCAAGCACACACGGCTTCTACACTTTACGTCGGTCCCACCGGCTAGCACACTCGGGTTCCCAACTCACACCGACTTCCCAACGCCGCCCAAATTTTGCAGGGCCCACCCCCAATTGTGCCGACCTCCGATTTGTGCAAAACTACCGAGGCAAGGATTCCAAATCCTATTTATAAAAGGTCGGACAAGCCTCCTTCAATGTTCCTTACGTTTTCTTTGTTAATAGTTTGTCACCATCTTATGCTTACCTCATGACAAAGCCCCTGTTAGAGCTAGCGGGGGACTTAATGTTGATGGTGGTTTTTAGACAAGGGGTAAAATCGTAAAACCCCATGACCTAGTGTTACCCGCAACACATTAACTAAGGGCATTTAACTCGGTGTAAATAATTAATAGGGGTATTTTTTCAAAATACCCAGTTAGGGTTTTCAACACGAGAACCCTAATTCCAAAACCAAGCTTCATCTTTGCGCACCATGGCAACAATGCCAAACCAAGCCGCATCTTTGCGCACCATGGCAACAATGCCAAACCAAGCGCATATTGCGCACCATGGCAACAATGCCAAACCAAGCCGCATCTTTTGCGCACCATGGCAACAATGCCAAACCAAGCCGCACCCCTGCGCACCATGGCAACAATGCCAAACCAAGCCGCATCTTGTGCAACATGGCAACAATGCCAAACCAAGCCGCATCTTTGCGCACCATGGCAACAATGCCAAACCAAGCCGCATCTTTGCGCACCATGGCAACCATGCCAAACCAAGCCGCACTCTGCGCACCATGGCAACCATGCCAAACCAAGCCGCACTCTACGCACCATGGCAACCACGCCAAACCAAGCCGCATACTGCGCACCATGGCAACAATGCCAAACCAAGCCGCACCCTGCGCACCATGGCAACAATGCCAAACCAAGCCGCATACTGCGCAACATGGCAATAATGCCAAACCAAGCCGCATCTTTGCGCACCATGGCAACAATGCCAAACCAAGCCGCACCCTGCGCACCATGGAAACAATGCCAAACCAAGCCGCATATCTGCGCAACATGGCAACAATGCCAAACCAAGCCGCATCTTTGCGCACCATGGCAACAATGCCAAACCAAGCCCAGGCATCTTGCGCACCATGGCAACCATGCCAAACCAAGCCGCACTCTGCGCACCATGGCAACCACGCCAAACCAAGCCGCACTCTGCGCACCATGGCAACAATGCCAAACCAAGCCGCACTCTGCGCACCATGGCAACCATGCCAAACTAAGCCGCTATGCCATGGGCACATGCCAAATATAGCGCCCTAGGCTTGCAAAACGTGCAACTAGGTCAACATGGCCGTACGTACCAATGGCACATGCCAATATGCTCGCTAGCGGCCTTTTTCTACCAAAGCCACGGCCCTAACGGCCCGCATGCTATTGGCACATGCCAATATGCTCGCTAGCGGCCTTTTTCTATCAAAATCACGGCCCTAACGGCCACGCATGCCATTGGCACATGCCAACATGCTCGCTAGCTAGTTTCCCTAGCAAAATCACGGCCCTAACGGCCACGCATGCCATTGGCACATGCCAACATGCTCGCTAGCTAGTTTCCCCATCAAGGTCACGGCCCTAAAAGCCATGCATGCCATTGGCATATGCCAACATGCTCGCTAGCTAGTTTCCCTAGCAAAATCACGGCCCTAACGGCCACGCATGCCATTGTCACATGCCAACATGCTCGCTAGCTAGTTTCCCTATCAAGGTCACGGCCCTAATGGCCACGCATGCCATTGGCACATGCCAAACACACATATTTGGTAGGCTAACTTGCAAACCGTGCAACCTACCACCAAGGCATTCCGCACATGCCATTGGCACATGCCAAAACACACGCTGGTAGCCTAACTTGCAAACCGTGCAACCTACCACCAAGGCATTCCGCATATGCCATTGGCACATGCCAAACACACACGCTGGTAGCCTAACTTGCAAAACGGTGCAAACTACCACCAAGGCATTCCGCACATGCCATTGGCACATGCCACACGCGCCACTAGCAGCGCCACTTGCACTCAAGATGCAACCAACACTCGAGACATCAACACAAGCGGGGATGCTTCTTTAGGGTTTTGGTTTGGCGGTCTGACATGCGGCGTACACTACGCTCACATTAAGAAAGCGTGAAAAGGAATAAAGCGGTCAAATAAAAGAGGAAATAAAGGTAAAAAACGTTTTCACCCATTAAACCATGCGGTTACCACCTCCTCCCATTATTTCACCCTTTACTCTCTTCCTTCATGAGGCCGAGTGCGTTTCAATCTCGACTTGTATAAATAGGTCTTACCTATTTCCACCGGAAGAACAAGTCTCGGTCGGGAGAAATATACTACACTTACACTCTCAGAAAGGCAACTTTGCAAGCTCTCCAAAAAGCTTTCATCTCTTGCAAGCTTCCTAAGCTTTCACTTTCTGATACAAGTCGATATACTACTCTCCTCAACACCTTTCTTTGCTTCCCTCCCCAAATCAACCCTTCTCCTCCACTTTGTGACCGAAGCAAGTCTGGAACGGCCATTTCTTGGTTTAGGCCGGACTTGTGAAAAACGTTTCGCCCATTTGATCTCTCGAATCTATAAAGTGCTCACGTGCTTTTATAAATAGGCACATTTGTTTAGGGTTTGAATCAGTTTCTCACTCATCCTGCAAGCCGAATTTACTTTTCGATACAAGTCGAAATCGGCGAAACGATTTTTACCCATAAACAATTGGCGACCACGGCGGGAGGATCGATCTAAATCGGCTGCAACACAATGTAGGGTTTGAACCGATCTCGTTCTTCGACCCGGATGTCAAGATGGTAGGGGAAAGCGACTCGATTCGAATCAATGCGCCAGACGACCGGTTACCCGGTTGTAAAACTACACCAAAACTGGGACTCGTTGAAGATGCTACCGGCGATTGGGGACTTGCGACCCGGTCAGGCTCGGACAACCGGTTATCGGTTGTTAAAACTACACCGTAAAGCGGGGACTCGGCCAAGAAGAAGCTACCAGTAATTGGGGACTTCTTTGGGGATGCTACCAAGCAAAGCCACCAGCAAAGAACCGCCTTTTACATGGAGAGGGGCGTGTTCGCAAAATCTATGAAGTGAGTAAATTCAGACTGGGCAAGATATACAATCTATTTTTAGGTTTTTAGTAAAACCGTCATGCTACGAGTCTTGTGCCTATTGCTAGCACACACTTTCATAAAAGCAATATTCTTTTCCCAAAACATAATCGAGTCATATTACCAAAACCATTCATCCCAGAAATAATCCAATACCCTAAAAAGCTACCAGCTGTCTATCAAAGATCAAGTCTTGAACCAGACATCCAATATGTCTTTCAAAAAAAAAGAACCTAAATGAAAGTTTAACAGAAAAATATTCAAGGAAAATCGTCCAACAGAAGTCTGCTCTTCTTGGAAAAAGTCAACTTTGCGTCTTCAAGAGCCGCTCTCTTCATAGTCAACATCTTGGAAAGCTTTTCGAGTTCCATCTCCTGTCGTGCAATCTTCTCGGCGGAAAGGCTTTCGATTGCTGCATCTTTTAACTTTTGGATCTCGGCAAGGCCTTCGACAAACCACGAAGTATTAAACTCCTTTTCTACGCACACGTCGCGATGGTGCTCCCAGTCGGCAATAACGTCTTCAGAAACGGTGTGACCAGTTACCTCACGCATATCCTCAACAGAATATAAAGCCTCTTCCACACGCCTAACCAGCGCAAATCGACTAGTAACTTTCTTGTTTGTAGCCATATGTCCGTGCTTCTCCCAGATTCTGGTGTACAACGCCTCATGCTTAGCCGGCACGCTGAAGCCGCCAACCAGCACATGACCTGGATAAGGAACCAAGTACGGGGGATCAAAAATGGCGCCTGCAAGTGGCCTCACGACTCGCAAAGGGTCTTATTCCATGTCTACGGCAACAACCATCAGAGAATCATCCACCGTTTGAACCACGTCTGTGCCCGGCAATTGGCTAACTCTCATCTCCAAGTCACCGGCGGTGGTCACCAAAGGAAAGTTTTCGTGTGACTCCACCCCAGAATCGTCATCCGAACCGTATTCCTCCTGCAAACTTGAGTTAGACATTTTTCAAAAGAAGAAACGAAGAAGAAGAAGAAAGAAAAGAAGCGCGAAACTCAAGAACCACTTCAGAAGAAGAACCAGTCTTTGCCGGAGGAATCACTCTCGCTTGTTGAACTTTCTTCTTTCTCTCGACTCATCACCGCTATGAGTAGGCTCGGTCTTGCTGGAATTCCTTGAAGAAGCTGTCTCTCTCTGGCAACGTGCAAGAGCGCGAAATCATTAACACTACCGAAGCCCCTGGAGGAAACAAGACACATATTCTCGGCCGAAGTTCACGTGTTTTGAGACAAACCAATGAAGAGGCGACACATACCAGTTATTGGAAGAACTGAAAGACACAAGAGTCGTGGGAGGATCTTGTGAAACCGTCGGAACCCGCCGGCACGGTTCTTCGTTCTCCGTTCCTTGGCACGGGGGCTTTCCGAATTGCTAGGCAACTTTCGCTTGGGATATCTCAACATTAGATACTCCTTGAACTTCTTTGGGAAGGTTTGCAACGAAAGTTTTCCACCACGTTATTCACAAAATCTCGGATCATAGTAAACTCGTTGCACCAAAACTCATTATAGCCGAAGGTCGTCGAAGTTACTCTTCCCATTTGAAAGAAGGAAAGACGGATACCCGACTTAAGGACACACGGCGTCAAGGGCGACGCGCAATGAATCTTTATGGATCACTGGCGGCGGTAAACAAGAGGCACCCCTTGATCGAAACCCATGTGACGAGCAGCACGGTCAATATTATAAGCGGCTATGCGGAAAGATCCCACGAAGAAAGACGGTACATAACTAGGCGAGCAGCTCACGAATGAACAGGTTTTCACCGGCCTCAAATCGTCATCGAAGACAAAGACGTGAACGGAGCGAAGCAAAGGTGTCCATTTGAATCAGCGACTTATGGATCGGCCCCCATGGACGAAAATTGATTTCATGCAACTTATCAAGAAAACTAACCAAGCTCACGCCAACTCTTGGACGCCTGTTCACCCATCGAAGAATTCGGGAGCCACCCCAACTCACGGGAAGCGAAGGCAACGGTTTCGGAGCATACTTCTCAAAGTTCTCCCATAGCCAGACTTGCAGAAAAGCAACGTGCACATATGAATCCACTTTCATGAAACCATTCGAAACTCGCATGTTCGCAACTAGGTGATCCAGATGCACACACGGGGAACCAAGGAACGACTTGCCAATGGGAAGAACTTCACCCTTTGCCAACTTCACAGCAATCGCCAACAACTCGGTCTTATTTCCTTCTTGCCATAACCGTCATCAAAAATGTCTCTAGACAACCGAGAGAGCCAAAAATCTTTGCGACATGAAGATCTTTGCTTTTCGTTCGGTCTCCAACTCGTCCAGAAACCATTGAGATATCCACCAACCGTAAGGGCACCTTTCATCCTCTTTCAGGGCAGAGTCCTTCGACTTCGCAATGGAGTCTTTCCGAGCGAAATCCCCCAACTTAACGGCCAGGTCATCCCGCATCTTCACCTCGCTTTCGGATAATTGGATTCCAAGATTCCCAGTTACTGGAAGATTCAGCAAGAGAGCCACACTCTCCAAGGAGAAAGTTATCTCACCCCATCTACATATGATTGTATGGGTGTCCGAACACCATCCGGAGATAAAAGCAACCAAGCTGGGATGTCTATCCTAATGCGGAGATTTACCGAGGTCTTGACAAACATCAATGACCGCGCTCGAGTCAAGTTGGTATTTATATGCTCCTTGCTCACCATGAACTCAACCCATCTGTCAAAAGAACGCAATGGACTTTGACACATCCTGAAGTCAATGTTGGAAGAGGAATATACCCCTTTATGAAGACAAGAACCGAATGGTGCTCTGCAGGCGAACCGAATGTGTCTTCCTATCATCCTCACCACCAGGTTAGCAAAATTGGCACGAAATACTGGGTGATTCTTCCGAGCAGGGGCGAGGGCTCTAGTGAAGAATTCATCATCTATGTTCGGCTTGGAATTATGAGCATCCTTCGACGAAGTGAAATTTGGTTCAGGTAACATCTTATCGAATTCCTTCATAACAATTTGGTAATAAGATATCTGCACAAAACAAACGGAGAAAGGCGAAGTTATCTCCCTGACACATAATCGTACCCAACAATAAAAAAAAAAAAGAGAGAAAGGGATAGGAGGATGTATTTTATTCAAGTTCGAGACTATATACGCGGCATTCTATACGGGTACAAGTGTGTCTACAGTATCCTTCTTCGGGTTCAAAAATATATATGGAGCATTTTTTCTATTGGTTCAAAACTGCGCGCGTGGTACTTCTTTCAAGAAGCAATATCATATATACAATATTTCCTGCGGGTTCGAAGTCATATGAAGCATATACACAGTATTCTTCTTCGGGATTCATACAGGTTTCTCTACGGGTTTGAAATACACATGCAGTTTTTCGTACGGGCTCAAATACGCCTACAGTATCGTTCTTCGGGTTCAGAATTATATACGGAGCATCCTCTACGGGTTCAAAATACACACGCAGTATTTTCTTCAAGGTTGAAATATTTCTTTCAGATAGAAAATTCATATATGCAATATTTCCTACGGGTTCAAACAATATATGTTGTATTCCCTTGGTTGCATACATACTATATTCTCTACAAGAGGCACGCCAAGGAATCATATGCAAGGATTGTGGAAGCGCCTACTCTTAAGGTTTACACCTACGTGAAAAGGAAAAAAAAAAAAACAGGATAGAGAAAAGTACTCGAAGACATACCTGAAAGCCGGTCTCTCTATGCAGCTAGTATGAAAAGAGGAAAGAATAAAGCGCAGAATGGGAAAAAAGGGCTTTATATATATATATATATATATATATATAGGCGTGAAAGACTTTGAAATAGGGAAGGATTTCCCTTTTACCAAAATCACGCGTGTAAGAAACGGGCCCACAAAGGGTGCGACTTCCCAATGCCGCCCAAGTCACGCCTGCAAGCATGGTTTCCAAGTTGGACCGGCCCCACCAATTGCGACTTCTTAATGCCGCCCAAGTCACGCCCGCAAGCACGTTTCCACGGCTTCTACACTTCGCCGCCGGTCCCACCAGCTAGCACACTCGTTTCCCAACTCACGCCAACTTCCCAACGTCGCCCAAGCCGCACTAGGACCCACCAATTGTGCCAGCCTCCCGATTTGTGCAAAACTACCAGAGGCAAGGATTCCAAATCCTATTTATAAAGGTCAGACAAGCCTCCTTCAATTTTCTTTACGTTTTGCTGTTAACAGTTTGTCACCATCTTATGCTTACCTCGCAACAAAGCCCCTGTTCGAGCTAAGCGGGTGACTTAATGTTGATGGTGGTTTTTAGACAAGGGGTAAAATCGTAAAACCCCATGACCTAGTGTTACCGCAACACATTAACTAAGAGCATTTAACTCAGTGTAAATAATTAATAGGGGTATTTATCCAAAATACCAGATTAGGGTTTTTAACACAGAACCCTAATTCCAAAATCAAGCCGCACCCTGCGCTCCATGGCAACAATGCCAAACCAAGTCGCATGCTGCGCACCATGGCAACAATGCCAAACCAAGCCGCATACTGCGCACCATGGCAACAATGTCAAACCAAGCCGCATGTTGCGCTCCATGGCAACAATGCCAAACCAAGCCGCATGCTGCGCAACATGGCAACAATGCCAAACCAAGCCGCATCTGCGCGCACCATGGCAACAATGCCAAACCAAGCCGCATATCTGCGCACCATGGCAACAATGCCAAATCAAGCCGCACCACGCGCACCATGGCAACAATGCCAAATCAAGCCGCACCATCTGCGCACCATGGCATGGCAATATCAAACCAAGCCGCATCTGCGCGCACCATGGCAACAATGTCAAACCAAGCCGCATCTCATGCGCACCATGGCAACAATGCCAAACCAAGCCGCATACCGCGCACCATGGCAACAATGTCAAACCAAGCCGCATCTCGCGCACCATGGCAACAATGCCAAATCTCCAAGCCGCTATGCCTTTGGCCCACGGCAATTATGCGCCCTAGGCCGCAAGACTTGCAACTAGGTCAACATGGCCGCCACGTGCCATTGGCACATGCCAACACGCAAGCCATATTTCTAAGCGCTATGCCTTTGGCCCATGCCAAACATAGCGCCCTAGGCTCGCAAAACTTGCAACTAGGTCAACATGGCCGCACGTGCCATTGGCACATGCCAACACGTGCCGCAATCCATATTTCTAAGCCGCTATGCCTTTGGCCCATGCCAAACATAGCGCCCTAGGCTTGCAAGACTTGCAACTAGGTCAATATGGCCGCACGTGCCATTGGCACATGCCAACACGTGCGCAAGCCATATTTCTAAGCCGCTATGCCTTTGGCCCATGCCAAACATAGCGCCCTAGGTTTGCAAGACTTGCAACAAGGTCAACATGGCTGCACGTGCCATTGGCACATGCCAACATGCTCGCAAGCCATATTTCCCTAGCCGCTAACGCCTTTGGCCCACGCCAAATATAGCGCCCTAGGCTCATGCAAGACTTGCAACATGGTCAACATGGCCTACGTGCCTTTGGCACATGCCATCACGTGCCGCAAGACATATTTCTAAGCCGCCAGCCTTTGGCCCATGCCAAACATAGCGCCCTAGGTTTGCAAGACTTGCAACTAGGTCAACATGGCCGCACATGCCATTGGCACATGCCAACACGTGCCGCAAGCCATATTTCCAAGCCGCTATGCCTTTGGCCCACGCCAAACATAGCTCCCTAGGTTTGCAAGACTTGTAACTAGGTCAACATGGCCGCACGTGCCATTGGCACATGCCAACATGTGCCGCAAGCCATATTTTCAAGCCGCTATGCCTTTGGCACACGCCAAACATAGCGCCCTAGGTTTGCAAGACTTGCAACTAGGTCAACATGGCCGCACATGCCATTGGCACATGCTAAACACACACGCTGGTAGCCTAACTTGCAAACCGTGCAACCTACCACCAAGGCATTCCGCACATGCCATTGGCACATGCCAAACACACATGCTGGTAGCCTAACTTGCAAACCGTGCAACCTACCACCAAGGCATTCCGCACATGCCATTGGCACATGCCAAACACACACGCTGGTAACCTAACTTGCAAACCATGAAACCTACCACCAAGGCATTCCGCACATGCCATTGGCACATGCCACACGCGCCACTAGCAGCGCCACTTGCACTCAAGATGCAACCAACACTCGAGACATCAACACAAACTGGGGATGCTTCTTTAGGGTTTTGGTTTGGCGGTCACAACATGCGGCGTACACTACGCTCACATTAAGAAAGCGTGAAAAGGAATAAAGCGGTCAAATAAAAGAGGAAATAAAGGTGAAAAACGTTTTCACCCATTAAACCATGCGGTTACCACCTCCTCCCATTATTTCACCCTTTACTCTCTTCCTTCATGAGGCCGTGGTACGTTTCAATCTCGACTTGTATAAATAGGTCTTACCTATTTCCACCGAGACAACAAGTCTCGGTCGGAGAAATATACTACACTTACACTCTCGGAAAGGCAACTTTGCAAGCTCTCCCAAAAGCTTTCATCTCTTGCAAGCTTCCTAAGCTTTCACTTTACGATACAAGTCGAGATACTACTCTCCTCAACACCTTTCTTTGCTTCCCTCCCCAAATCAACCCTTCTCCTCCACTTTGTGACCGAAGCAAGTCTGGAACGGCCATTTCTTGGTTTAGGCCGGACTTGTACATATTGATCTCTCGAATCTATAAAGTGCTCACGTGCAGCACATTTGTTTAGGGTTTGAATCAGTTTCTCACTCACCTACCGAAATCGGCAGAAACGATTTTTACCCATAAACAATTGGCGACCACAACGGGAGGATTGATCTATCGGCTACAATGTCGACTGTCGATCTCATTCTTCGACCCGGATGTCAAGATGGTAGGGAAGGCGACTCGATCCGACTAAACTACCGGACGACCGGTTACCCGTTGCAAAAACTACACGAGAAAAGCGGGGACTCGTTGAAGATGCCACCAGCGATTGGGGACTTGCGACTCGGTCCGACTCAACTACCCAGACGACCGGTTACTAGTTATAAAAACTACACAAGAAAGCGGGGACTTGCCGAAGATGCTACCACTCGATCCGACTCAACTACCCAGACGATTGAGTTGCAAAAACTACACGAGAAAACTGGGGACTCGCCGAAGATGCTATCAACGATTGGGGACTTGCTGACGATGCTACCAGCAAAGCCGCCTTTTACATGGAGAGGGGCGTGTTCACAAAAACCTATGAAGTGAGTAAATTTAGACTGCGCAAGACATACGATCTGTTTTTAGGCTCTTAGTAAAACCGTCATACTACTGAGTATTGTGCCTATGGCTAGCGCACACTTTCATAAAAGCAATATTCCTTTCCCAAAACATAATCAGAGTCATTTTATCAAAACCATTCATCCCAGAAATAATCCAATATCCTCAAAAGCTAACATTTATCTATCAACCCAAGAAATCCAGGAAGACAAAAACCATAAACCAGGCGCTTTGTTTGCCTTTCAAAAAAAAAAAGCCACCTACCCGTACGTGCCTACTTTGAACAAAAATAATTACCTGTCACTATTGGAAGATGTTACTATAGTGACATTCGAAGAATTATTTATGATGAATTATTTCCACAAGTTTATGAAAGGCATACCTATGGCTATGGTTTGCACCAGCACAAGAAAACAATAAAACAAATTGAAAGAGAAACGCTGGAGTACATAGATGGAATATGCTCGCCCACTTTATCACTACCGCGCTACCGCTAACACCATGACGTGATAACAAACATACGAGGTAAAAAAGGGGAGCCAACCCATTTCATGAGCATAACACTTTTTGGAATTTGAATAAGGAAAGGATTTCCTGTTTGAGATACGTATGGGAAGAGGCAACTGGGCCCGCAAGAAAAAGTCCAAGCCAGCGCCCATTCTAAGACGATCCAGCGCCTACCAGACGCGCATGCCAAAAGCTCCTACCAGACGCGTATGCCAGAAGCGCTTGCCAGAAGTGCTTGCCAGACGCGATTACCAGACGCACATGCCAGGCACACATGCCGCACGCGCATGCTAGCTGCAGTACCACACTCTGTGCTAACAGTTTGCATCCTTCCAGCGCTAACATATTGCGCCATTCCAGCACCATCCTCTCCCTTCGAAACAGCGCCATGACTCCAGAACTTAGTGATCAAAACCGTGTCATCTCTGCACGATACACTTACGATCACTAGAACCAGAGCCGTTTCCGCCACCCCAACGGTTCTTCAAGCATGGAAGCTCCAACCGTCACGGAGAGACGCTACTCCACCATCAAGGCAAGATCTTTGGAAGATCCGGAAGAAGCCGACCTCCTTTTAGCATCGTTGATTTGATGAAAATACAAAAGATACTTGACGGGACGTGCGTTTATAGATGAAGAGGCTCGCGTTGCTCTTAAACGCCCAGTAGAAGGGGATAAGCAATCCAACTTCGTCACACGTAAAGATCAGGAAAGACTTCTCCAAAATCGAAAGCAAAGGAAACCAACAACTCTCCTGAGTTCACGGAGACCCTTCTTCCGTCAGGACCCGCACGACGGGAACTTCTCCAACAAAGTCGTACAGTCTATGATGAAACAGTTGTGTGAGATTCTATGTTTCTCCAAGGCTTAGCTTCAAGACATATTTGCACCCCTCAACTGCACTACATCAGGAAAGCAGGCGTTTCCATCCAGGGAAGCCGTTCCCAAACCCCAACCTCTCATAGGAAGCACGATCGATAGATGGAACTGGGGACTCCTAACCTCTGCTCTCTTGAGGGATGTCGAGTTTGACAGAACGTGACGCGGTCTCCGACTTCAAAATGGTAACCGTCAAGGCTCTGAGAGTTGCAAGACGTTGTTTCAACGTTCTCTCCAGAAGTAGCTCCGCATCAACGTTCTCTCCAGAAGTAGCTACATATCAACGTTCTCTCCAGAAGTAGCTACACATCAACGTTCTCCAGCAGCGGCTTCGCATCAACGTTCGCTTCAACGCCACTCCTTCCTGCAAAGGGTCATGCCGCCACACTCCCCAGCCAGAGCTCCACCGCAGTAGCAATTACTACAAGGATGGAAACACGTAAACCATACTTGAGGACGGAAGATATACATGGGATCCCTTCACTGTCAAAGCTACGAAGAACAGTCCACCAAAAATCCGTACCCACAACAAGGTCCTCTACTCTTCAAGGGTGCAGCGCAAGAACATCATCACCCTCTCGTATAGAAACGCCTTCAACACTTTACGAGGCTACGGAGGATCCCGAGCTCGCACTATCGAGAATATGTCATCATGTAATTTCGAGCATCCCAAAGTGTCACATCCCGGAGAAGAGTACGATAGGCTTATATCAAATCCCGTGGAGGGGGATTCAAGGCGATATAATGAAAGTAGGTCATGCATGGAGACTACTAGCGCAAGATGCTTTCACTCCCCTCAACCAGGTTATTACTGATTTCAACATCATCACTATCGAGGTTTTACGAGCCACGGGAATTTCTCAACATGAATCCGTATATGTGCACCTAAAACTCCAAAAAGCACGCCGAGAAGGTTACATTCACGTGTTCATACATTCCATCATATCAAACCGAAGTATGACCAAGGGGACTTCTCGCCGCATCCCATTTCGTAAGATAGATCCCTAAATCAGCGTCCTCCAAGTCTGCAGCGATCAACAAGGACGGATTCGAAGGAAGGGGAACAACTAGGTCATCCTCGTCGATAACACCGACGCATGCTCCAACGGGATATCTCTCGCACAAAAGGGAAATTTTCCATTTATACAACAAGCGGCGGTAAAGTGTACGCGGTCCGCCTGGAGAAAAGAAGAAGAAAACATACCGAGAGAAATTCAACAAGAAGAACCTTTCTCAAACGAGGGAGATGATGCGTTGCGTTGGGTTTGAATACGAGAACCTTTAAAAAGGAAAGGAAGCAATGAGGGACATAACGCTACTGCAGATTTTTTGGCATGAACGATGATCTAATGGAAGCCGCACGTGAAGGAAATCAAAATAAGGAAACTTTGTTGTCTCGAAGAAACGTCTACTCCCTCTTTATTTACATAAGTCACGCCTGCAAGCACGGCTTCCAAGTTGTACCTGCAAGCCCCACCAATTCCGCCGACCTGCAAGCACACACGGCTTCTACACTTTGCGCCGGTCCCACCAGCTAGCACACTCAGTTTCCCAACTCACGCCAGCTCCCCAACGTCGCCCAAGCTGCACCAGCCCCACCAATTGCGCCGACCTGCAAGCACACACGGCTTCTACACTTTGCGTCGGTCCCACCAGCTAGCACACTCAGTTTCCCAACTCACACCAGCTTCCCAACGCCGCCCAAGCTGCACCGGGCCCACCAATTGTGCCAGCCTCCCGATTTGTGCAAAACTACCAGAGGCAAGGATTCCAAATCCTATTTATAAAAGGTCAGACAAGCCTCCTTCAATGTTCCTTACGTTTTGCTGTTAATAGTTTGTCACCATCTTATGCTTACCTCGCAACAAAGCCCCTGTTCCGAGCTAAGCAGGGGACTTAATGTTGATGGTGGTTTTTAGACAAGGGGTAAAATCGTAAAACCCCATGACCTAGTGTTACCCGCAACACATTAACTAAGGGCATTTAACTCAGTGTAAATAATTAATAGAAGTATTTTTTCAAAATACCCAGTTAGGGTTTTCAAATACGTAACCCTAATTCCAAAACCAAGCTTCATATCGCGCACCATGGCAACAATGCCAAACCAAGCCGCATATCTTGCGCACCATGGCAACAATGCCAAACCAAGCCGCATACTGCGCACCATGGAAACAATGCCAAACCAAGCCGCATACTGCGCACCATGGCAACAATGCCAAACCAAGCCGCACCCTGCGCACCATGGCAACAATGCCAAACCAAGCCGCATACTGTGCAACATGGCAACAATGCCAAACCAAGCCGCATGCTGCGCACCATGGCAACAATGCCAAACCAAGCCGCATACTGCGCACCATGGCAACCATGCCAAACCAAGCCGCACTCTGCGCACCATGGCAACCATGCCAAACCAAGCCGCACTCGCGCACCATGGCAACCACGCCAAACCAAGCCGCATACCGCGCACCATGGCAACAATGCCAAACCAAGCCGCACCCGCGCACCATGGCAACAATGCCAAACCAAGCCGCATCTTTCGCGCAACATGGCAACAATGCCAAACCAAGCCGCATCTTTCGCGCACCATGGCAACAATGCCAAACCAAGCCGCACCCTGCGCACCATGGCAACAATGCCAAACCAAGCCGCATACTGCGCAACATGGCAACAATGCCAAACCAAGCCGCATGCTGCGCACCATGGCAACAATGCCAAACCAAGCCGCATACTGCGCACCATGGCAACCATGCCAAACCAAGCCGCACTCGCGCACCATGGCAACCACGCCAAACCAAGCCGCACTCGCGCACCATGGCAACAATGCCAAACCAAGCCGCACTCTGCGCACCATGGCAACCATGCCAAACTAAGCCGCTATGCCATTGACACATGCCAAACATAGCGCCCTAGGCTTGCAAAACGTGCAACTAGGTCAACATGGCCGTACGTACCAATGGCACATGCCAATATGCTCGCTAGCGGCCTTTTTCTACCAAAGCCACGGCCCTAACGGCCCCGCATGCTATTGGCACATGCCAACATGCTCGCTAGCGGCCTTTTTCTATCAAAATCACGGCCCTAACGGCCACGCATGCCATTGGCACATGCCAACATGCTCGCTAGCTAGTTTCCCTAGCAAAATCACGGCCCTAACGGCCACGCATGCCATTGGCACATGCCAACATGCTCGCTAGCTAGTTTCCCCATCAAGGTCACGGCCCTAAAAGCCATGCATGCCATTGGCATATGCCAACATGCTCGCTAGCTAGTTTCCCTAGCAAAATCACGGCCCTAACGGCCACGCATGCCATTGTCACATGCCAACATGCTCGCTAGCTAGTTTCCCTATCAAGGTCACGGCCCTAATGGCCACGCATGCCATTGGCACATGCCAAACACACACTGGTAGCCTAACTTGCAAACCGTGCAACCTACCACCAAGGCATTCCGCACATGCCATTGGCACATGCCAAAAACACACTCGGTAGCCTAACTTGCAAACCGTGCAACCTACCACCAAGGCATTCCGCATATGCCATTGGCACATGCCAAACACACACGCTGGTAGCCTAACTTGAAAACCGTGCAAACTACCACCAAGGCATTCCGCACATGCCATTGGCACACGCCACACGCGCCACTAGCAGCGCCACTTGCACTCAAGATGCAACCAACACTCGAGACATCAACACAAACCGGGGGATGCTTCTTTAGGGTTTTGGTTTGGCGGTCACAACATGCAGCGTACACTACGCTCACATTAAGAAAGCGTGAAAAGGAATAAAGCGGTCAAATAAAAGATGAAATAAAGGTGAAAAACGTTTTCACCCATTAAACCATGCGGTTACCACCTCCTCCCATTATTTCACCCTTTACTCTCTTCCTTCAAGAGGCCAGGGTAAAGGCAACTTTGCAAGCTCTCCCAAAAAAGCTTTCATCTCGTTTCAATCTCGACTTGTATAAATAGGTCTTACCTATTTCCACCCCAGAGAACAAGTCTCGGTCGGGAGAAATATACTACACTTACACTCTTCAATCTCGACTTTTATAAAAGGCAACTTTGCAAGCTCTCCCAAAAAGCTTTCATCTCTTGCAAGCTTCCTAAGCTTTCACTTTACGATACAAGTCGATATACTACTCTCCTCAACACCTTTCTTTGCTTCCCTCCCCAAATCAACCCTTCTCCTCCACTTTGTGACCGAAGCAAGTCCGGAACGGCCATTTCTTGGTTTAGGCCGGTTTAGGATCTCTCGAATCTATAAAGTGCTCACGTGCAAGCACATTTGTTTAGGGTTTGAATGATCTCTCGAATCTATAAAGTGCTCACGTGCAACACATTTGTTTAGAGGTTTGAATCGGTTACCACCTCCTCCCATTATTTTCTTTACTCTCTTCCTTCATGACCTACCTTTTATAAATAGGTCTTACCTATTTCCACCAAATAACAAGTCTCGGTCATGAGAAATATACTACACTTACACTCTTAGAAAGGCAACTTTGAGCTCTTTTACCCAATAAACAATTCGAGATACTACTCTCCTCAACACCTTTCGACCAACTGGAACGGCCATTTCTTGGAGGGATCGATCTCTCGAATCTATAAAGTGCTCACGTGCAACAATTTGTTTGTTTCGACCTCACCTACCGATCTCGATTTTTAAACAATTCGACCCAGCGGGAGGATCGATGTCAAGATGGTCAAGGGAAAGCGACTCGATTCGAATCAACCGCGTGACGACCGGTTACCGGTTGTAAAACTACACCGAAAAACTGGGACTCGTTGAAGATGCTACCAGCGATTGGGGACTTGCGACCCGGTCCGACTCAGACTCGAGACAACCCGGTTATCGGTTGTTAAAACTACACCGTAAAACGGGGACTCGTCAAGAAGCTACAAAGTAATTGGGGACTTCTTGGGGATGCTACCAAAGAAAGCCACCAAGAAAAACCGCCTTTTACATGGAGAGGGGCGTGTTCGCAAAATCTATGAAGTAAGTAAGTTAGATTGGGCAAGATATACAATCTATTTTTAGGTTTTTAGTAAAACCGTCATGCTACTCGAGTCTTGTGCCTATTGCTAGCACACACTTTCATAAAAGCAATATTCTTTTCCCAAAACATAATCGAGTCATATTACCAAAACCATTCATCCCGAAATAATCCAATACCCTAAAAAGCTACCTGTGTGTCTATCAAAGATCAAGTCTTGAACCAGACATCCAATATGTCTTTCAAAAAAAAAAAGAACCTAAATGAAAGTTTATGAGAAAAATGTTCAAGGAAAATCGTCCAACAAGTCCGCTCTTCTTGGAAAAAGTCAACTTTGCGTCCTCAAGAGCCGCTCTCTTCATAGTCAACATCTTGGAAAGCTTTTCGAGTTCCATCTCTGTCGTGCAATCTTCTCGGCGGAAAGGCTTTCGATTGCTTTGCATCTTTTAACTTTTGGATCTCGGCAAGGCCTTCGACAAACCACGAAGTATTAAACTCCTTTTCTACGCACACGTCGCGATGGTGCTCCCAGTCGGCAATAACGTCTTCAGAAACGGTGTGACCAGTTACCTCACGCATATCCTCAATAGAATATAAAGCCTTTTCCACACGCCTAACCAGCGCAAATCGACTAGTAACTTTCTTGTTTGTAGCCATATGTCCGTGCTTCTCCCAGATTCGGTGTACAACATCTCATGCTTAGCCTTAAGCACGCTAAAGCCGCCAACCAAAGACATGACCTGGATAAGGAACCAAGTACGGTGGATCAAAATGGCGCCTGCAAGTGGCCTCACGACTCGCAAAGGGTTTTCCTCCATGTCTACGGCAACAACCATCAGAGAATCATCCACCGTTTGAACCACGTCTGTGCCCGGCAATTGGCTAACTCTCATCTCCAAGTCACCGGCGGTGGTCACCAAAGGAAAGTTTTCGTGTGACTCCACCCCAGAATCGTCCTCCGAACCGTATTCCTCCTGCAAACTTGAGTTAGACATTTTTCAAAAGAAGAAACAGAAGAAGAAGAAAGAAAAGAAGCGCGAAACTCACCGAACCACTTCCCGAAGAAGAACCAAGTCTTGCCGAGAGGAATCACTCTCGCTTGTTGAACTTTCTTCTTTCTCGACTCATCACCGCTATGAGTAGGCTCAGTGCCGCCGGAATTCCTTGAAGAAACTGCCGTCTCCTGGCAACGTGCAAGGGCAGCGAAAGCATTAACACTACCGAAGCCCTGGAGGAAACAAGACACATATTCTCAGCCGAAGTTCACGTGTTTTGAGACAAACCAATGAAGAGGCGACACATACCTGGTTATTGGAAGAACTGAAAGACACAAGAGTCGTGGGAGGATCTTGTGAAACCGTCCGGAACCCGCCAGCACGGTTCTTCGTTCTCCGTTCCTTGGCCTGGGGGCTTTCCGAATTGCTAGGCAACTTTCTCTTGGGATATCTCAACATTAGATACTTCTTCAGAACTGCTGGGAAGGTTTGCAACGAACGTTTTCCACCACGTTATTCACAAAATCTCGGATCATAGTAAACTCGTTGCACCAAAACTCATTATAGCCGAAGGTCGTCGAAGTTACTCTTCCCATTTGAAAGAAGGAAAGACGGATACCCGGCTTAAGGACACTGGCGTCAAGGGCGATGCGCAATGAATCTTTAGGGATCACTGGCCGGTAAACAAGAGGCACCCCTTGATCGAAACCCATGTGACGAGCAGCACGGTCAATATTATAAGAAGCTATCTGGAAAGATCCCACGAAGAAAGACGGTACATAACTAGGCGAGCAGCTCTGAATGAACAGGTTTTCACCAGCACTCAAATCGTCATCAGAAGACAAAGACGTGAGTGGAGCAGAAGCAAAGGTGTCCATTTGAATCACTGACTTATGGATCGGCCCCCATGGACGAAAATTGATTTCATGCAACTTATCAAGAAAACTAACCAAGCTCACGCCAACTCTTGGACGCCTGTTCACCCATCGAAGAATTCGGGAGCCACCCCAACTCACGGGAAGCGAAGGCAACGGTTTGAGCATACTTCTCAAAGTTCTCCCATAGCCGGACTTGCGGAAAAGCAACGTGCACATATGAATCCACTTTCATGAAACCATTCGAAACTCGCATGTTCGCAACTAGGTGATCAGATGCACATACGAGGAACCAAGGAACTGACTTGCCAATGGGAAGAACTTCACCCTTTGCCAACTTCACAAAGCAATCGCCAACAACTCTGGTCTTATTCCCTTTTGCCATAACCGTCATCAAAAATGTCTCTAGACAACCAGAGAGCCAAAATGCTGCGACATGAAGATCATTTGCTTTTCTGTTCCAGGCTCCAACTCGTCCGGAAACCATTGAGATATCCACCAACCGTAAGGGAACCTTTCATCCTCTTTAAGGGCAGAGTCCTTCGACTTCGCAATGGAGTCTTTCCGAGCGAAATCCCCCAACTTAACGGCCAGGTCATCCCGCATCTTCACCTCGCTTTGAGATAATTGGATTCTAAGATTCCCGATTCATCGGAAGATTCAAAGAAGAGAGCCACACTCTCCAAGGAGAAAGTTATCTCACCCCATCTACATATGATTGTATGGGTGTCCGAACACCATCCGGAGATAAAAGCAACCAAGCCTCGGGATGTCTATCCTAACTGGAGATTTACCGAGGTCTTGACAAAGCATCAATAACCTGCGCTCGAGTCAAGTTGGTATTTATATGCTCCTTGCTCACCATGAACTCAACCCATCTGTCAAAAGAACGCAATGGACTTTGACACATCCCGAAGTCAATGTTGGAAGAGGAATATACCCATTATGAAGACAGAACCGAATGGTGCTCTCTGGGCGAACCGAACGTGTCTTCCTATCATCCTCACCACCGGTTAGCAAAATTGGCACGAAACCTGGGTGATTCTTCCGAGCAGGGGCGAGGGCTCTAGTGAAGAATTCATCATCTATGTTCGGCTTGGAATTATGAGCATCCTTCGACGAAGTGAAATTTGGTTCGTGTAACATCTTATCGAATTCCTTCATAACAATTTGGTAATAAGATATCTCGCACAAAACAAACGGAGAAAGGCGAAGTTATCTCCCGACACATAATCGTACCCAACAATAAAAAAAAAAAAAGAGAGAAAGGGATAGGAGGATGTATTTTATTCAAGTTCGAGACTATATACGCGGCATTCTATACGGGTACAAGTGTGTCTACAGATATCCTTCTTCGGGTTCAAAAATATATATGGAGCATTTTTTCTATTGGTTCAAAATCTGCGCGTGGTACTTCTTTCAAGAAGCAATATCATATATACAATATTTCCGCGGGTTCGAAGTCATATGAAGCATATACATGATTATTCTTCTTCGGGATTCATACAGGGGTTCTCTACGGGTTCGAAATACACATGCGGTTTTTCGTACGGGCTCAAATACGCCTACTGATGATCGTTCTTCGGGTTCAGAATTATATACGGAGCATCCTCTACGGGTTCAAAATACACACGCAGTATTTTCTTCAAGGTTGAAATATTTCTTTCAGGACCGAAAATTCATATATGCAATATTTCCTACGGGTTCAAACAATATATGTTGTATTCCCTTGGTTGCATACATACTATATTCTCTACAAGAGGCACGCCAAGGAATCATATGCAAGGATTGTGGAAGCGCCTACTCTTAAGGTTTACACCTACGTGAAAAGGAAAAAAAAAAAAAGAGGATAGAGAAAAGTACTCGAAGACATACCTGGAAGCCGGTCTCTCTATGCCGCTAGTATGAAAAGAGGAAAGAATAAAGCGCAGAATGGGAAAAAGGGGCTTTATATATATATATATATAGGCGTGAAAGACTTTGAAATAGGGAAGGATTTCCCTTTTACCAAAATCACGCGTGTAAGAAACGGGCCCACAAAGGGTGCGACTTCCCAATGCCGCCCAAGTCACGCCTGCAAGCATGGTTTCCAAGTTTGCGACTTCTCAATGCCGCCCAAGTCACGCCTGCAAGCATGGTTTCCAAGTTGGACCGGCCCCACCAATTGCGACTTCTCAATGCCGCCCAAGTCACGCCTGCAAGCACGCACGGCTTCTACACTTCGCGCCGGTCCCACCATCTAGCACACTCAGTTTCCCAACTCACGCCAACTTCCCAACGTCGCCCAAGCTGCACCGGACCCACCAATTGTGCCATCCTCCCGATTTGTGCAAAACTACCAGAGGCAAGGATTCCAAATCCTATTTATAAAGGTCGACAAGCCTCCTTCAATTTTCTTTACGTTTTGTCATAATGATTTGTCACCATCTTATGCTTACCTCGCAACAAAGCCCCCTGTTCCGAGCTAAGCAGGTGACTTAATGTTGATGGTGGTTTTTAGACAAGGGGTAAAATCGTAAAACCCCATGACCTAGTGTTACCCGCAACACATTAACTAAGAGCATTTAACTCAGGTGTAAATAATTAATAGGGGTATTTATCCAAAATACCATATTAGGGTTTTTAACACAGAACCCTAATTCCAAAATCAAGCCGCACCCTGCGCTCCATGGCAACAATGCCAAACCAAGCCGCATGCTGCGCACCATGGCAACAATGCCAAACCAAGCCGCATACTGCGCACCATGGCAACAATGCCAAACCAAGCCGCATGTTGCGCTCCATGGCAACAATGCCAAACCAAGCCGCATGCTGCGCACCATGGCAACAATGCCAAACCAAGCCGCATACTGCGCACCATGGCAACAATGCCAAACCAAGCCGCATACTGCGCACCATGGCAACAATGCCAAATCAAGCCGCACCCTGCGCACCATGGCAACAATGCCAAATCAAGCCGCATCCTGCGCACCATGGCAGCAATGTCAAACCAAGCCGCATATCGCGCACCATGGCAAAGAATGTCAAACTAAGCCGCACATGCGCGCACCATGGCAACAATGCCAAACCAAGCCGCATACTGCGCACCATGGCAGCAATGTCAAACCAAGCCGCATACTGCGCACCGTGGCAAAAATGCCAAATCTCCAAGCCGCTATGCCTTTGGCCCACGCCAATTATAGCGCCCTAGGCTCGCAAGACTTGCAACTAGGTCAACATGGCCGCACGTGCCATTGGCACATGCCAACACGTGCCGCAAGCCATATTTCTAAGCTGCTATGCCTTTGGCCCATGCCAAACATAGCGCCCGAGGCTCGCAAAACTTGCAACTAGGTCAACATGGACGCACGTGCCATTGGCACATGCCAACACGTGCCGCAAGCCATATTTCTAAGCCGCTATGCCTTTGGCCCATGCCAAACATAACGCCCTAGGCTCGCAAGACTTACAACTAGGTCAATATGGCCGCACGTGCCATTGGCACTTGCCAACACGTGCCGCAGGCCATATTTCGAAGCCGCTATGCCTTTCGCCCATGCCAAACATAGCGCCCTAGGTTTGCAAGACTTGCAACAAGGTCAACATGGCTGCACGTGCCATTGGCACATGCCAACACCTGTCGCAAGCCATATTTCCAAAGCCGCTACGCCTTTGGCCCACGCCAAATATAGCGCCCTAGGCTCGCAAGACTTGCAACTAGGTCAACATGGCCGCACGTGCCTTTGGCACATGCCAACACGTGCCGCAAGACATATTTCTAAGCCGCCAGCCTTTGGCCCATGCCAAACATAGCGCCCTAGGTTTGCAAGACTTGCAACTAGGTCAACATGGCCGCACATGCCATTGGCACATGCCAACACGTGCCGCAAGCCATATTTCCAAGCCGCTATGCCTTTGGCCCACGCCAAACATAGCGCCCTAGGTTTGCAAGACTTGTAACTAGGTCAACATGGCCGCACATGCCATTGGCACATGCCAACATGTGCCGCAAGCCATATTTCCAAGCCGCTATGCCTTTGGCCCACGCCAAACATAGCGCCCTAGGTTTGCAATACTTGCAACTAGGTCAACATGGCCGCACATGCCATTGGCACATGCCAAACACACATGCTGGTAGCCTAACTTGCAAACCGTGCAACCTACCACCAAGGCATTCCGCACATACCATTGGCACATGCCAAACACACATCTTCGGTAGCCTAACTTGCAAACCGTGCAACCTACCACCAAGGCATTCCGCACATACCATTGGTACATGCCAAACACACACGCTGGTAACCTAACTTGCAAACCATGCAACCTACCACCAAGGCATTCCGCACATGCCATTGGCACATGCCACACGCGCCACTAGCAGCGCCGCTTGCACTCAAGATGCAACCAACACTCGAGACATCGACACAAACTGTGGGATGCTTCTTTAGGGTTTTGGTTTGGCGGTCACAGCATGCAGCGTACACTACGCTCACATTAAGAAAGCGTGAAAAGGAATAAAGCAGTTAAATAAAAGAGGAAATAATGGTGAAAAACGTTTCGCCCATTAAACCATGCGGTTACCACCTCCTCTCATTATTTCACCCTTTACTCTCTTCCTTCATGAGGCCAGGGTACATTTCAATCTCGACTTGTATAAATAGGTCTTACCTATTTCCACCAGACAACAAGTCTCGGTCAGGAGAAATATACTACACTTACACTTTCAGAAAGGCAACTTTGCAAGCTCTCCCAAAAAGCTTTCATCTTTTACAAGCTTCCTAAGCTTTCACTTTCTGATACAAGTCGAGATACTACTCTCCTCAACACCTTTCTTTGCTTCCCTCCCCAAATCAACCCTTCTCCTTCACTTTGTGACCGAAGCAAGTCTAGAACGGCCATTTCTTGGTTTAGGCCGGACTTGTACAGATTGATCTCTCGAATCTATAAAGTGCTCACGTGCAGCACATTTGTTTAGGGTTTGAACCAGTTTCTCACTCACCTACCGAATTTACCGAAATCGGCAGAAACGATTTTTACCCATAAACACCTTCATATTTATTTTAACACCCTTCCTATTTTCTATGACCCACTGTTGGAGATGAATTTAATGTAAATAAGGGTCTAAAATCCTATGTGTCATGAAAAAATAAAACCTCCACCCTCCATTGGAGATGCTCTAAATAGGAGTTTAATGTAAATGTAAATTACTTATGCTAAAAGTAGATGATAACCTTCAGATTTACGAATTAAAACAGAAAAAGCTTGTGAATCAAGGCTGTAACGACCGTGCACTGTGAGATTACATGTCAGGCTCGAGGAAGTAGGATTTTAAGTACTTACAGTTCCCAACAGTACTCTTAGGAACCGCCACACTATTACCTTTTACTGGATCCCTTCGCTCATACAGCATTGAAACACTATCACAACACACCTGCGAGTCAGAGCATACACTTGATGGACTCCTCATTTACGCTATCATTTTCAAATTCCAACTCTCTCCTTGAGCTTCTTTCACCATTCTTGACTTTGTTCTCACACTTAAAAACTTTGGCAGCGTGTTGCTTAAAAAAAAAAGCTAAGATTCCTCCATGGAGCTCTTGATGGATGCCCTGTAGTATTAAAAGAAACACTTTAGATGGCAGCATTTTCAAACTTAGCCAAAAGCATTTTTTATCGCAGTTACATGCATACTAAATCATAACAAGAGTTTCAGAAGGCAATGAGCTAGCATCAACGACATTTGAATTTCCATCTCTTTAGTTTTTCTAACATCCCAGTCCCAGAGTTATTTTTGTGAACATGAAATTTGCAGATGAAGATATATAAGCCAATCTTACATCAATAGATTAAGCTTAAATGGAATTAAGGGAAAGAAAAAAAAAAGACAGCAGCTAATTAAGAGATACAAACTTAGACATATCCTGATCTACATTCACACCATCGTCTGTCCGATTGACTTGTACTTCAAAATGGAATCAAAATAGGATGTATTTGAACTAATATCTCCTCAATCTAGTAGAATCTAGTAGCAGTATGACTTGATATTCAGAGGAGAAATCATTGTGCGAAATGTTGGATGATTAGTTGTGTCTCCTCCTCGATGGTATATGTAAAAGTTCCTATACAAATCCAAGAATTAAATAATTCGTAAATCATTCTACAAATCCTCGTTTCTGTTTCTAATTAACAAATACTCACTCAAATGAAAAAGAGTTGTTGGATGATGAAGATCATCATAGAGAGATGGATTGTTGTGGAGGCGGCGGACTAGTGTTTTGCCCTGGAAGAAAAAAGGCCATCTCTTGTGTATATGTTATATAGTGAATAAACCCTAACCTGTCCCTATCATCAGACCTTGTGTATATTAAGTAGCTTGTCAATGTGCCTGCACCATAGAACCGCTCTGCATGTCTCGTCAATTTCTAAGTAGTGGCTCCAACATTTATTACGTATTCAACTTCGGAACACTACGGAATGATGCATATCATCACCCAATGACTTTCCATCTAGATGTATATAGTAGGGTGACATAGGCTACTCCAGTACTTCACTAAGCGGTTCGGTATGTCTTTGAGTTGTGGGTGTGTTTTACTATGACATGAGTCATTTCGGAACAGCGATAAAGGAAAGGCACAAACAAACCTTAAAAACTAAATTAACAACTCTTTATTTTTCTTTTAGCACAAGAAAGAAGATTAATTAAAACATGAGGAAACACAGCAAAGGGTTTTAGAACCCCAAAGAGGGGTTTGCAATACTCCTTAAAGGCAGTACGAGAAACTGGTGCAAACATAGCACAATGCCATGCACAACTGATCGGTGAATAAGAATATCATCCACTGTAATACTACAAGAGCAAAACTGACACGGGCAGACAGACTAGGAAGTAAGTGCCATGTTTCTTCAACGCAAGTTATGTAGTGTTGGCATCCTCTCCAAGCAAGCTTGCCAGAGAAAGAATCCCACCTTTTACGGCCATGCCTTGGACCAGATTTTAGATTTAAAAAATGGTGGAGCAGAATTATTAGTAACCACAGATGCATCATAAGCATTGTTAACCAAATGAGTTGATCTTCTGTGGTAGGAACTAAACTAATCGTGTCCGGAAGTTGCATAATGATAGTTAGCACCCTTACCTCACAGTCATAGAGTCTCCTTTTATTAGCAAACCTAACTCCCACCCAAAACTATCTCCAGGAAAATTTCGTTCAGCAAACAAAGAATTTTTTATTAGAACCTAGGGAAAGAACAGAAAAGAGGACCTTGAAGACACTACTTATCCTCCCATACATAGTCTAATACGGTCAACTTTACCTATCTTAAAAAGAGTAGAATTAAGGAAAGCATCAGAAGTAGAATAAACATTCCTCCAAAAACTCAATACATGTTTCTCTTTTAACTGGTTAGTCTTCTAATAAAAAATCAGCAATACTTATCTTCGATAACCTTAGCCCAAAGTACATCAGATTCTCTCCCTAATTTCCAACACAATTCTGAATAAGAGAAGTTCTCATGATCCTAAGATTTCAAATGCCCAGCCTAGTAGCCCACGTACCTTTAAGGGTTTGCACATGCTTAGGATCCATAAACAAAGATAAATAGTAAATAGGAATATTTTGCAGCACATTTGGTAAGAACTTACCTCCTTCTGAGAGCATCTTCCACTTACAAGAAGCAATTTATTACCTCTTCCCAGAGTTAGTTTTGTCACCCAAAGGCATATCGGGAAAAGAGGCAGGAATAAGGAGCTACCAGAGTAGTCCATAATCTCGGCAAGACCTTGTCTTCAAACTCTAGGACTGACCATTTGATCATCTGCAATCGAGCATTACTACCTAACTATCTAATAAAATGCCATGTACAAGTTGTTGGGCAACAAGTAACTTCTTGTTGTAGTTATATTGCAATGATGAAGACTCTGACTGAATAGAAGTGCTCATCAAGTCTTATGCCCGTTTCAAACCCAACTTGGTTACAAGGGACGGAAACTGAATGGTCAATGGCCACAGTTCACAACAAATATATTAGCAAAAGAAAAAGCAAACAATTCTATAAAGGATGTAAATCACTACTCAGATACAAGAACAGAATATGTATACGCAAAATTAACCAATATCCATCATTCTGTTATAAAATTTTGGCCTAAAAACTCATCTATCGCCTAACCTAACTCAAATCAACCTGTTGTCAACAAGCACCAGGATTTCAATATTCCATCTCTTCTTTCTTTTCTTTTAGTATCTGAGAATTGTTGAGAACATGAAATTTGGTGGTGAAAAAAGATAAGTCTAGCAAGGAATGGCAACTTACATTGATTCTTAGCTTTATAAGTACAACGATGTAAAATTGAAATCAAACTAAAGAATCAATTCAACCAACTTCATGGATATAGAAACAAGGTACACTTTGATACATAATAAACTACATATACCAAATTCAGAAATTTGCAAAGCAAGACTCATTTATTCACAACTGGATTTTTCACTGAATCGAAGTAGTAGGTTTGTGGTGCATGAATCCTTTGAATCGTCCTTCAACGAGTTCAGTAGAGTGTTGGAAAAGCTACACATTTAGACATTTTATCTGTTTGAATTGCAGAAGATGAAAGGAAAAGTAATGCTGTAAAAGATATCATTCATTCACAACTGTAGTTTCCAGATCTCGGTCTTGGACACAGAGAGGCTGCAAAAGGAATGATTAGATTTGTGGGTCTTTTATCCGGATGAATCGTCCCCAGAAATACAGTGGTTATGCTTCTTCTCCTACAAATTCCCAACAGCCATCAATCTCCAATCAGCTGATCACTTGGCTGTCCAAAGTGATATTCATTTCCTGCTTAAGAAGATGGTTCCACTAATAGAGAAAATTAATCAGGATAAACAGACTTCCGTGGACTTGATTTTGAGAGGAGAAATCATTATGCTACTAAATAAAAATGAATTTGTCTCCCACCACCATGCTATATGTAAAGGTTCCCACAAAAACCTAAATATCAGTGATTCATAAGTCATCCTTCTTCTATTTCTTTCTATGAATTTCAGAAGAATAGAATTGTTGGAAGATAAAGATCAGGGGCAGAAATGTGGAAAAGGCGGCTGGATTATAGATGTAGATGTAGGAGAAGTAAATGAAGTAGGGTTTGTCATCTTAAAGTATATATAGTACATAAACCCTAAGCCTGCCCTTATCTCTGCTCTCTATAGCTTTGGCAATTTGGCGAACCACCTTGTCCAAATTGAGCCCATGCCCACAAAAATAAATTCGATCCAACTGTGCAAATATGTCCGGATAATATTTTTTGTGCTCGTATTCCCACTCTAGCGAAAATTGAGTCGATTTTTCGCACTACCAGTACTTCCCAAATTAAAAGTCTGAAACTTCCACACAACACCTATAACCACCATCAATATTAACAGCAACCACCGCAAAAAACCCTTTTTGGTCATTGTGAATCATCTGGAAACATATAATCACCTAATCTCATGATCTTTCCCAACCCTCAATATCACACATATCTTCTAAAAATTTACTTCATTGCTCTGCTCTGCTATTCCCAAAATGATAGTAAAGTTGTTTTTTTTTACACCAAAGAGCATCAAACGCTGGGGGTTGTAGTGCTACGTTTTAAAGTTCATGGTGTTATTTAATGGCAGCGGCCACAGTCAACCGATTCCATGCTCAAACGCTGTATAGATGTAGGGTTGGAAACACTCAAATATACATAGGATTCTAGGTATGGTTAAATCTGTACTACTACTAACCACTTGCAAGCACTTGAAATCAGATCTATCATCTAAAATTCCAAAGTCTATTATTACCAAACCACGAAACCAAATTGCATTTTCCCTTATTGAAACATGAAAGAATAAGATTCAACTAAGCTGACAAAGAATGGGCATGTGGTCAATATATAAATGACCAAAAATCAACCATACTATATCTTAGCCAGCGGCCCAGCGTCAGCATGTTTATTCTCTCAATAAGAAGAGGTAAACTAGAGTACTTTGACACATCAATAAACTGAGGAAGCAATTTCGGCGACTTCATGCGGGTATAAATATAAAAAAATGTAGATGAAACTAGAGCATTTTGATACATCAATAGACTTGGGGCTAATGGAAATAAGAAATCCTCGAGAATTGATCATGTAACAATAATCAATACAGGATTAGCAACTTCCGTATAACGCACTACACAACAGAGACCAAACTATAGGAATAGCAAACTCACTCATGTTTTTCAACATTTTAGTTGTTTGAAATGCAGAAGAGAAAAGGTAACTACAGCATTTGATCCATTACAGCAATCTCACCCATGGATTTATGTGTTTGAATTCCAGAAGAGCAAGTAAAACTAATTACTTGATAATTAATCACTCCCTTTTGAGGGAGACAAAAAGTAGAATTTAGGTGGTCTAGTAAGCAAATAACTAAATAAAATACAAAATACGTAAGCTGATTAGGAGATATGAACTTAGAGTTGTGTAGATGTACTTTGAATCCCAAACACCATTTTAGATGCTCAAAAAATATAAAAACCTTCAAGTATTGTGGAACAAAAAAATAACCCTAAAACATCATCTAAAATGGAACTCGAGGGAGTATAATTTTCTTTATCGAGCAAAAAAAAAAAAAAAAAGCTAATTGTATATATCTCTTCCTGTTCCACCCCAAGTGGAATGATATTTGCTAGGTGAATATGACATCTTCACCTAAAAACTCTCAGTTCACCGCTATTCATTTCTTTTGCCCTAACCCTCCAATGATTTTCAAAATGGGAGAGTATCATCAAAACAATAAATGGTGATCCCAAATTAGCTCAAATTGAAGGAGACATTTCTTACGAGATCTTGAGTTTATGAACAATGTGAAAGTCTTTTCGTTAGTCATTTCAATAGGACTCGACAATCAATGGTGATCCCAAATTCGCAATGCTCGAATTACAAGGGTAAAAAGTGATGTTACAATATATTTCTACGTAAGGATGTCATGTGGTAGACATTAGGCTCTCCCACTCTAGACACAAATAGAGACGGAATTGAATTGCGGTGTAGCCAATACATTCGCAAGCAAGGTCTGCTAGAAAAGCATTATGCAAGAAATGAAAACATTTTCTCGAAAACCTAACACCGATTTCAAACTTTGAGAATAAAGGTTTAAACATTTTTCAAAACCTCAAGTGTATTGGGACATATCACGTTAATAAAAACATTAGTCTGCGGTAAAGTGAACTTTTTGAGTTATATACTAAAGGGAAAGCATGATTTGGTTCTTGACATTTACAACTTAACAAGTATCGAAATTGGTACTTCCATGAGATCTGAGAAATGCCGACTAAAATACTAATCAAAACAAGTTAAAATGCAATGAAATTAACAAATTTTGTAACTTAATAGTAATAAATTGTAGCGATACACCTATATTACAAACTAAATATAATTCAGCACACCCACAAATCAGGGCATACACACTTCTATATTCATCATAACAGCCATCGATACTACTGACTCTTTTATCATCTTTAACACACTTCTCTTTCTGCGGTACCGTTAAAGAAGAGCCCCCAAAAACTTATCCCAATTGGACAACAATCTAAAGAAGAAGCGAAAACCTACCCAAACAATTATGGTTTGCAAACTCCAAATTATAACAATACTTCGAGAGGAAAAATCATTATGTGAAATGTAAGGAAGATTGATCCTCCATCCAAGGTATATGTAGAGATTCCACACGATCCCGGAATTCGATTCATAACTCATGCTTCTTCTATTAATATTTATTGCAGTTCTTTGATAAGAAGAAGAATCGTTGGAAGATGAAGATCACAGAGAGTAAATGTGGAAACGGGAGGCTGGAGTTTAGATGTAGATGTACTAGTGTTTGTCCTACAATGAAAGAAAGAGAGGGCATCTTATTATATATAGTAAACCCTAAGCTTGCCCTTACCTCTAGGGCTTTGGAAAACCACCTTGTCCATTTTGAGCCCATGCCCATTTCACCATTTGGTATTATATTGCTCCTTAGTCATGGAGAGTCCAAGCAATGTTTGCCTCTATGGTGGGGAGGCACTCAAACTACGCGAAGCTACTTTGAATCTTTATTCTGTAAAAAATTGATAATACTACATGGTACGATACAAACTTACTTGGGATAGATCATTATAATTCAAGATTACCCATCCGAAAGATTCAAAACAAGACAGATAAATTACTTATAACACCTATCTCAGTCTTTGAGAGTCAATTTTCCAAGCTAGATGTATAAAGCATCATCGAGAAACATATGAATTCATTTCATGAGTTTCTGACTTTGTTTCATTATTTGAAAGATTTGACATGGGAAAGTAAAAATAAAAATGTGAGAGCATCCGAATTCCTTGATACGGGATTAAGGCGGCTAATGCCGTAATGTCAACCCACATTTCGTGGCAACACTATTAATTGAACCATCAAAAAGGCTTTAATTTGTTGCCTTTTACCTTTGCCACAAAATAGAAATGTCAATTATATATGTGCATTGTGCTATGATGTTATTTGAAATTTCACTGTCTGCTTTTCTTTAAACCAAACGACTAATGGGCGTATGCTAGATAGTTTGTGTTGTGGTTTCAAGCGTGGCGGAACTAGAACTAGACTGAGCTACTTTGAATCTCTACACCGGCAAAATTAAAATTTGAATACACCAAAATTTGTGCTACAACCTAATACTAGACAGATTGAAAAGATTTTTGCAAATGGCAAACTGCGTCGATATGCAAACAAAAGCCTAGCATTTAGCATACACACGCTTTTTGCATTAGGCTCTCTTGTATTTAATGAAATTGGTTTGCGAGTGTAGCCAATACATTTGCAAGCAAGGTCTAACAAGAAAAACAATATACTGAGAAAAAAATGAAAACATTGGTTCGAATTCTGAAAACCTCGCCTACTCCGATCTAATACGATTTCAAACTTTGAGGATTAAGGTTTAAACGACCTTAAATGTGTTGTGACATATCTCTCGTGGTAAAACTAGCTGCTCTTTGTTAAATGGTGTCCGAGCAAGTATACTAAAGGGCATGCATGACTTGTTTCTTGACATTTACAACTTACTGGTATCAAAATTGGTTACTTCCATGAGATTTGAGCAATGACGACTAAAATAATCGAAACAAATTTACAATACATTACCAAATTTTAACACTTACAAAGCAACAAATTGTTGCCACAATTATCTTTACTTTGGATCCTTCTTCTCATAAACCATCGAGACGGTATCATTCTTCATTTCATCCACCGATACCACTGATGCTCTAATCATCTTTATGTTCTCTCTTTCTGCAAGAATGTCTCTGTTAGGACGCAAATCTAGAAAAGAACTGAAAACCTATCAAGATTCATGGGTTATCCCAAACCCTTTTTCTACTACACAAGGGTTTGCGGTATTCAACCCATAAAAATACTTTGAGGAAAAATCATTGTGTGAAATGTTATGGATATTGAGCCTCCATCCATGGTATATGAAAAGATTCCCACACAAACCCGACATTCGATTCATAACGCATTCTTCTTCTATTATAATTTCTTGCAGTTCTTTGATAATAAGAAGAACCGTTGGATGATAAAGATCAAACACAGAAATGTATAAGCGGGCGGACGTAGATGTAATAGTGTTTGCCCTAAAAATGAAAGAAAGAGAGGGCATCTTATTATATGTATAGTAAACCCTAAGTTTGTCCTTCTCGTAACTAGTAAGTGCTTAGGCAAATCTGCCAAACCACCTAGTCCAACGTTGGTTACCCCTTATAGACATTGTGATCGTAGCCATTGGTAAGACTATACCATTCCATCATCTGCAATCTAGCACTAACTTTGAATTTTGAACTGTCAAACTGTTACCTTTTTCTTTTTCAAACCAATTGAAAAATGTCAAACGCTAGATTGAAAATGGTGACATAGGTTGTTGGATAAACCAGATGCAAACTGAAAGTGATCCATTTGGCCGGTTCAAAGGAGTGAATTTGCATCCACTATGGGCATGACAAAGTGGTAAATCAGCCATGTGAGGTCTAACTTTTACCGAGCAATAGTAGATTTTTATCGCTGGTGTTGCGACCTAGTAACCATCACTCCGGATTGAGTATTCTCTCCTATTTGAGTTACCTTTCAGAGAAGAATCATTATGCGAAATCAAGGAGATCAACCTTCAGATTTAGGTACATTTTCAGTTTGAAGAAGAAAAAATAAATTACACAAAAATTAAAATATTGGTTATCAACCCTAAAGCTTGAAGTCTACTTTGAGCTACTACGATTTCAAACCTTGTGAATTAAGGTTGAAATGACCGTCCATTGTGAGATAACATGTCGGTCTTAGGAAGAAGATCAACTTGTGAATTGAGCATGAAGTACTTCCACTTCTCAACAGTATTCTTTGGACCACCACTATCACCTTAATTCACTGGATCCCCTTGCTCATACACAATTGCTTAGCTAAGATTCCAACCCACATGGAGTTCTTGACGACTGCGCTATAGCATTAAAAGAAACATATTTTAGATGCCAGCACTTTCAAACTCAACAAGAAGCAGGAAAACTAAACATTAAGTTCACTCAAAATTAAACATTAATCTGAGAGAGAATCTTAACGCTGTCTAGAAAAAAATAAAAAATAAAAATTCAAACTTACACATATAAGTTCTACTTTCCACACCGTCATTTGTCTCATTTGCTTGTACATGAAAACGGCGCTAATATAAGAGTCTATGGAGCAGGTATGTCCAAGATAAAGGAGCAAAATTACTAAATGTTGAGAGGAGAAATCATTGTGTCAAATTTAGGATGATTGATTGTGTCTCCTTCTCCATGCTATATGTAAAGATTCCCAAACAAATCCAGATTTCAATATTTGATAAATCATTTTAAATTTCTTGTTAACCGTTACTCACTGGAACGAAGAAGAAGAATTGTTGGATAATGAAGATCAGATCGGAGAGAGAAGGATAGAGAGATGGATTGTTGTGGAGGCGGCGGAGTAGTGTTTTGCCCTAGAAGAATAAAGGCTATATATTGTGTTTATATAGTGCATATAAACCCTAAAGCCTGTCCCCTGTCATCACACCTTTTGGCTAACCTCAAGCCCAACTTTGGCTAACCCTTGTCTAACTTAAGCCCCTTTGGTTGAGTTCAAGTAATACTATGCACCACACTTTGGTTAACGAGAATAAGTGGTAGGAATAGAGCGGTCCATAATCTCGGCAAGGTCTTGCAAATAATGAACCTCGAATAGCCATTTTAGCATCTCCAATCTAGCACGACCTAATTATCTAAGTAAACATCAAGTTAATCTGTTGTAAGGAAACAAGTAGTTTCATGTTTCTTGGTATATTGCAATAATGAAGAGTATGACTCTAAATTGTAGTGGTATTTCCACTTTGAACACCCTAACAATTTTCCTGTCTCCTCAAATTTTTAACATACAAAACTCTAAGTCAAAGTAATTTTTTCAAAAGCTTATACAGTCATGTACAGATCTACAACCATCTTAAGACCAATATACTAAATATGAGCATCAACTACAGTTAGATGAACACTATAGCCAAATCATAGAATGGCCACTTTGCTAACTTCCAAAAGATTATCCCATAGACTCTAGCGATACATGGACAAGGTTTACGAAAATTCGAGATCTTCCATGTGTCAAGGAGTCTTCAAAAGATTAACCTTTAAAATCAAAATACTTCAAACTTCGATTCACTTTTGAGAGGAGAAACCATTACGTCAAATTAAGAATGATTGTGTCTCTTCCATGCTATATTTAAATGTTTCCAAATCCAAGACACAATTCATAACTCATTCTTCTTGGAAATCAGATTTAGTTCACACTTCACCGAGAGATGTGGATGTTGGATGATGGAGATCTAGATTTAGTTCATAGAGAAATGTGGAGACGGCGCGCGCTGGTTGATTAGGATTTGAGTAGTCTAGTGTGTTTGCCCTAAATGAAACTACAACTAGAGCCCGTTTGCATTTGTTTCCCAACGACTTAACTTCTCAAGTGGGTGTCAAACTTAAAACGTTTTTGTAATTCTTTGAGATCATAACCATGTCAACCTCGACGAATGACCATTTGATCATAGGCATGTTAAGTTAACATTACTACATTGCGCCACAAACTAACAATTTCCCGTTAAGTTATTTTTAAAAACACAGACATGTTACACGGTACCACCACTATCTAAAATTATATATCTTGTAATGCTGAACATATTGACAGTTACTAGGTAGGTCTTTTCTCAGGGATTGGTCCACAACCATTTTTATTGCAGCTTGAGGTTTCGTCGGTTCAATTAATAATTTTTTTGGCTTATGCAGTCGGATGATGGAGGAATGGCAGATATGCCGAATGAAGTCGGAGTGTTCTTTGAAGTACAAGGTCGGAAGAATGGATGCTAAAAATAAATTGGCGCAAGCGAAATGGCTCATAACAAAAACAAGGTTTCTCAAAATGAGGTCAGAATCAGAGAATGACCATTTGATCATAGGCAACCTTGCAAGTAAAAAGGTGTAGGCAATCTATTTCTCTATGAACATGTCTACCCTTAATAATATGATATAGCATAACTTTGTATATATGACAATACAATAATATATGGTTGGGTTTGGCTCTCTGTAGATTTTTTGGCCAAGCATAAAATGGTCATTTTATGATTAGGGGGGAAAAATGATCACTTTGTAATTGGATAGCCTAGTCCAAGTTAAACAACCTAATCAAAACACGTACACTTAAGCATTATGACCACGGTTCATCTTCCAAGCTCCATGAAGCAATGTTCGAGCCTAAACACAAGACAAAGTTTTAGACAAGTTGAAACTCGAGCTGGAGTCAAGGTGAGATTAAGTCTAGGCACGGGACTAAGCGAGGAATATGAAGCTTAGCCTTCAACTCAGGAGAAGGGGAAGCCTCCGCAAACACAGAGCTCGAGCTTAGCCTAAGCTAAGGAGCGACCCGAAGACGAACCTCAGGGTAAGTTAGCTTCCACCAATACCTTAGCTTGATCAGCCTCCGCAAAGATGTGGCCTAACCTCGGTCTAGCAATACATGTCAACGCATGGTGCCTCTTCTATGGACGGTCCTGCAATTAGGCCTCCCAACTACATTATACCCATGATTATACCCAAAGAAGGAAATAAGTGAATAGAAATTAAGAGTGAAAGCAATGGCAGAGAATGACAGTAATCTGGTAAAGGGAAACAACAATGAACCACCACAAGATTCGTCAGATGCAACATGCAAAAAGAGCAATTGAGAGTTTGACAAGCGCTGAGATGGAAAGATTAATCCCTTTCGAATCAGAAATAGCTTTAAAGAGAGAGCAAGAGAAATTTGAACGGTTAAGAATTGAGAATGATGAAGAGTTTCAGTTATGGTTGAGGAAGTGCGATGCCAAGCAGATTAGTAGATTACACTTGCAAAATTAACTTCAAACTCTAAGAATGGCCATTTGAAACTATTGCACATGGTAAAATAGGTTTGATAAGCAAAACATTAGATTCTCCTCTCGCAAATACAAAGCATATAGAATGAAGTTCAAATGAAAGGTAGGCAAACATTTACAAGCAAGCTCTGCTAGTCGAATATAATAAAAGTAAAGTTGAACTTCAGATTTACATATATTTTTACTTTCAAGAAGAACCACCGAGTAGAATAAGTCCCCGATTCGAAGACTAGGCAAAGAAGATCTGCAGACTAGGGCTCCATGGTACACCTAGATCACACAAAGTCAAGAAGCAAATACAAAAGTAAATGGCTAGTGTAAATTTTTAAGGCAACAGACATTTCAATTTTAGATCAGCCAAGAAGCTTTTAAAGAACATGAAATTTCTTGGTGAAAAAGATAAGCCAAGCAAGGACTGCCAATTTGCGTTGATTCTTAGCTTCATAAGTGCTTCGAGCTTAGAGTGAAATCAAATAAGAAACCAATTCAACTATTCAAGTGAGTTCAGTTGAAATTACAACACTTTGATATATCAATAAACTACACCTAGCAAATTCGGAGATGTAACGGGGACATTTATCCGAATATCGAAGTATAATTAATCATCCATTCACATCTGTATTTTCCAAAATATCAAAGAGGGAGGAGGCTACGAATAATAAAAATGATCTGAGTAGGTTTGTGGTGCATCCACTGGATCGTCCTTCAACTAGTAAAGTGTTGGAAACGCCCTCGAAGATCTAGAAATACCTGCTCAAGATCCCCTCAAACCTTTCCTTTCTTAACTTGAAATTTGCAGCAGCCATCAATTTGTTGTTTCCCGTGCAGTTTCCTTGATTAATTGACTACCATGAAAATAACATCCTCGCAAATTAACATCCTCGCAAATAGTATTCAAGCAAAATATTACCCAAAAGTGGAAAACCAAACGCCATAAACGGCTCTAAACTGCAGTGATGGAAGCTCAATAACAAAATAAAGATACAGTTTGACCTCATAAACAGTAACAAAAAAGATAACATCTAGCAGAAATGCTAGAAACACCATAAGTGATGGAAGTACAAGTGCAGTGAAAATGTAAAATGAGCTCCACAAGTAAATTCTAAAATGTTGTTCCTCCGTCATTTAGAAGAAGAACTAAAAATCGGAAAAAATTAATATTTGGGTTTATTCGAGGAGAAAAAAATGTTATCGGTAAAACCGATTTTTTTCCATTTACTTGTGAGAGGAGAAATCATTATGCTCAATCAAAGATGATTCTTCTTCCTCTAACTCTTTGTGTGAATTGTCGGATGAGATCTGATCAGAGTGAGATGTGGAGGCGGCGGAGTTTGAGTTTGGGTGAGACGTAGTGTTTGCCCTAGACGAACATGAGAGAGGTCATCTTATTATATACTAAACCCTAAGACTGCCCTTATCTCTAGAGGTTTGGCAAACCATCTTTTCAATTTGAGCCCATGCCCATTTGGTGATTGTAGTGCAGAGAAATTATAGACTAACTTTTTTTTGACTTAAAAGGTTGAGATTGTGTTAAAAGAAAAATGTAACAAGGCTCAAAAGGACCCCATTTTTCCTATGTACAAAAGTTTATCTGCTATCAATAACTACTTTCCAATGCGTCACGGAAAAATGTAGTTCGAATATTTCTTTGCCTCCCCAAATATAAAGTAAATTTTTAATTTCCACTATAACTTCCACAACTCCTTGAGGTCTTATCCTAGTCATGACTGCGATTTCTTTCGTTCCATAGAGCCCATCATATGGCAAAGATTGCAAGCGGCCATAATTTTTTTCCCTTATGTCTACCTCTTCTAAACTTCCAAGCTTGTAATTGTTGGTGAAAGTTCGGTTAGGAACTTTTTTCGTATTAATCAAACGTGCATTTAAATAAAGTTCACAACCGAACCGTTCTTCATGTCCCTCATCCCGGGTTCGACTAGGGTTTTCTCCGACATTCCTAACCGAACTTCTTTACGCAATATTTTTTATGATCTTCAATTTATCAATCACAAATATTTTTTTGATAGTAAATTTTCATTTGATTAGATTCTTATAAGATTAGGTCTAGGTGGTTTATTAGGTTAGTTAAAAATAATTTGGCTAGGGTAAATGATAAATTAGCCATTTCCTCTCTTCAAGACACCCTTAAGTGCGGGGAAGGGCGGGGGCAAACACTAGTACCACTAAATGAGTGGTGACCAAAAAGTGAGTCAACAGACAACTTAGGGTTTTACTATATAAGAAACCTTCCTTTCTTTAATTTAGGGAAAACACTAGTACCACTATATCCTCAACTCGGCCGTTTCCACATCTCCTTCTCTCTGATCTCCATCATCATCTCTTCGTTTCATTGAGTATTGGTTAATATGAAGCAGAAAGAAATGAAAATCAATTTTGGATTCGTGTGTGAACCTTTACATATACCGTGGTGGATGGAGACACAATCATCGTTTGATTTCGCATAATGATTTCTCCTCTCAGCTGGTCGAGAAAAGTCGGTTTCAATTGGGATATGGAAATACTTCCACCAGAGCACTAGCTCGAGGGTATTTAATGGATGTGGAGGATGGATATACTTTCACTGTTTTCATAATCGACAAATAAGGTCTAGAGTATTTGGATCTTAGGGATGAATATGTCGATAACCTAAATCTGGTTTCTCCGGTATAACTGTATTCCTTAAGCAATTTTAGGGTATGAAAAGAAATTTAAGTAGTATGAACATGTAAAATTTGTTTGAGATTCAATGTTACCTCTATGTTAGTATCATTAACAAAATGATAGAAAGTAAAACTGAATATATTACAGTTAAAGGACCAGACAACTCTTGTATTTATATTACAAAGTAACAGAAAACCAGTGACATGTATGAACAGGACAGGGCTGTAAACATGACTCACTAATCTAACCAATCGAGATACACACGTACAATACTATTACCCCCTCAAGGTGAAGGGTGCTACGAGATACAACCTTCAACTTGTCTCGAGATGAGAAAATCTTGGTCCAAATACATCCCCTTAGTGAAAATATCGGCAATTTGATCCCAAGTTGAAAGATAAGTAACCTGCACATTCTTGTTTTGGACCAGTTCTCTGATAAAGTGATAATCTATAGCTAAATGCTTCATTTTGCTATGCAACACAGGATTTGAAGAAAGTGACACAGCACTCTGATTGTCACAAGAGATCAAAGGAGGTGAAGAAATGAAAAGATGTAAGTCCTTGAGCAATTGACATACCCAAACAATTTCAGCAGTTGTATTTGCTAGAGATCCGTTGAACTCGCCTCAGTTGAACTCCTGGAGACACTGCCTTGTCTCTTGCTAGACTAGGAAATAGGATTTGGACCAAAGAAAAGACAAAAACCACCTGTAGATCTTCGAGTATCAATAGACCCAGCCCAGTCAGCATCACTAAAACCATGTAGTGTAAGAAGACCCTTAGAAAATAGTAAACCATAATCTAAGGTACCTTTGATGTACCTCAGAACTCTCTTAGCTGCAATAAGATGTTGATCAGTAGGAGCTTGCATATAGAGACAGACTTGGTTAACTGCAAAACCAATTTCAGGTCTTGTCCAAGTAAGATATTGGAGAGCACCTACTAATGATATTTGTATTCACTGGGGTCTGACAAAGAAATCCCATCTGAGGCAGTAAGTGGAGCAGAAAGTGACATAGGTGTGTTGCAAGGCTTTGCACCAGTCATATTGAACTTCTCCAGTAAGTCCAGAGCATACTTGGTTTGACTGAGAAAAATATGGTTGGATTTTCTTTTGACCTGAAGCCCAAGAAAGTAATGAAGAGACCCCAAATCTTTAATAGGAAAATATGACGAAGATGAGTAATAAACCGAGAAATATACTCATTGGAATTCGGAAATTAATGATAATGTCATCTACATAGACTAATATGATAGTATTCTGGATCCAAACTTTTGAACAAACAATGAAGCATCCGCTAGTGATGGCTTGAATTCATGTGAAATAAGAACTCTGCCGGAGCTTATCATACCAAGCTCGGGAGCTTGCTTAAGACCATAAATTGATTTGTGAAGTTTGCATACATGATGAGGCTTAGAAGGATCAACAAAACACGGAGGTTGTTGCATATATACATCTTCGGTAAATCCCCATGTAGAAAAGCATTACTAACATCCAATTGCTTCATTTCCCTGTTAAAGTGAACTGCCAAAGAGAGAATCAATCTTATAGTAGTAGGTTTTGCTACAGGGATAAAAGTTTCAGTGTAGTCTACTCCTTCTTGTTGATGAAAACCTTTAGCTACTAATCTAGATTTGAATTTGTCTATAGAACCATCTGCTTTGTATTTGATTCTGAAAACCCATTTGCAACTGTTTATGGGTAAAAATCGTTTCTGCCGATTTCGGTAAATTCGGTAGGTGAGTGAGAAACTGATTCAAACCCTAAACAAATGTGCTGCACGTGAGCACTTTATAGATTCGAGAGATAAATCTGTACAAGTCCGGCCTAAACCAAGAAATGGCCGCTCCAGACTTGCTTCGGTCACAAAGTGGAGGAGAAGGGTTGATTTGGGGAGGGAAGCAGAAAAAGGTGTTGAGACCCGGAGTAGTTACGGGAGAGTAGTATCTCGACTTGTATCGAAAGTAAAAGCTTGGGAAGCTTGGAAGAGATGGAAGCTTTGGGGAGAGCTTGCAAAGTTGCCTTTCCGAGAGTGTAGTATTTTCTCCCCGGCCGAGACTTGTCGTCTAGTGGAAATAGGTTAGACCTATTTATACAAGTCGAGATTGAAACGTACTCCTGGCCTCATGAAGGAAGAGAGTAAAGGGTGAAATAATGGGAGGAGGTGGTAACCGCATGGTGTTAATGGGTGAAAACGTTTTCACCATTATTTCCTCATTTATTTGACCGCTTTATTCCTTTTCACGCTTTCTTAATGTGAGCGTAGTGTACGCCGCAAGCATGACCGCCAAACCAAAACCCCGGAAAGCATCCCAGCCAGGTTGATGTCTCGAGTGTTGGTTGCATCTTGCGTGCAAGTGGTGCCGCTAGGGACGCATGTGGCATGTGCCAATGGCATGTGAGGAATGCCTTCGTTGCGAGTTGCACCTCGGCGTAAGTGGTAATGCCGAAAGCGAGCTGCTAGTGGCGTGTGTGGCATGTGCCAATGGCATGTGCTTTAATGCCTTGGTGGTAGGTTGCACGGTTTGCAAGTTAGGCTACCGGCGTGTGTGTTTGGCATGTGCGAATGCCTTGTTGGTAGGTTGCACGGTTTGCAAGTTAGGCTAAAGGCGTGTATGTTTGGCATGTGCCAATGACATGTACGGCCATGTTGACCTAGTTGCACGTCTTGCAAGCCTAAGGCGCTATATTTGGCGTGGGCCAAAGGCATAACGGCTTGGAAATATGGCCTGCGATACGTGTTGGCATGTGCCAATGGCACGTACGGCCATGTTGACCTAGTTGCAAGTATTACAAGCCTAGGGCGCTATATTTGGCGTGGGCCAAAGGCATAGCGGCTTGAAATATGGCCTGCGATACGTGTTGGCATGTGCCAATGGCACGTACGGCCATGTTGACCTAGTTGCAAGTCTTGCAAGCCTAGGGCGCTATATTTAGCGTGGCCAAGGGCATAGCGGCTT